>CM037095.1:36130902-36648766 GCA_020916435.1 Oxytropis ochrocephala
ACACTTGGTGATCAAGGTACGATCATTTGGCGACCACAGTGGGAGGCCCGAGTGCTATCCTACCTCGAAGATGAGCCCGAAGAGAATTACTACGCGGGCATCCACACAAAGACGACTGCTCGCCGCCAAGATGCTCGCCCGCAGGCCCTCCCGGAGGCGTGCCTCTAACAGTTAGCGAATCCCAAGGCAATCCTCGCCAAGAGCCTTCAGTCCAAGGCGGGCAAGGTGTAGCCTTGGAAAAAGTACATCAGCAAATTCCGGCCGAGCTGGCTGAGGTCGGGATCATGGAGCCCTTACCAGAGCACGTCACCCAGGCCGTCCTCCAATTGATCCAAAGCAAAAATCAACTCATAGCTGACTGTGACGATCTGATATCTCGTCTTGAAAGAGGGTCCATGCCGGTTCGTCAGCGGACGGACCATGGGGAACCCTCCGCCCAAGCTCGCCCTTCGCAAAGAGCCAGAACTCCACCTCGAAGGAACGTCCGCCATCGAGGAAGCACCTCTCGCCACTCTCCAGCTCGAAGAGTTCAGGCACGCAGATCACCTGCTCGCAGGAACGTGCGCAGTCGTCGTTCCCCTTCACATGACTATGATTATGCAGACTCACTCTACCACCCTGAGTCGGACCGTTCGTCTACCAGGTATTCTTCGTGTGAATCCTCCGTCTCCAGGCGTTCTAGAAGCCGCTCGTGGGACCCCTACGACGAGTTGAATGAGTATCGAAATGGGGAAATTAGAGATGTTTCATGTAACGCCCCAAAATTAATTAGGTGAGCATTTAACTAATTTAATTAGGTGATTATTTAATTAATTTAATTAAGCGATTATTTAGCTAAATTAATTAAGTGATTATTTTAGTTGTCTATATTAAAATAAATATAGGGTGATTAATTAATTAAGGGGTGAGGTGTGGTAAATAAATGGTGTGTATTTTAGTTAAGTGGGGAGTATTTTAATTAGAATTGGGAGGATGTGAGAAAGTACCTAGAGGGTGTAAGTAAAGGGCCCAAGCCCACAAAATGGGCCCAAAGTCATGACTTAAGTTAGGGATAAGGTTTCCATCTCCTTAGAAAGAACGAAAACAAAAAAAAATAGAAGAGAGGGAGGTAGAGAGAGGCTGCGCAGCTGTTCACCTTGAGGGAGGGAGAGAAAATTCATCTTCTAGCTTTGGGTAAGTGTTTTTGGTACCAAACAACTCCATATTTCTTCCTCTATCCTTTAGTATAAGTTTCACACCCTAATCTTGTGTATTTCTCTCTTTTCCATGGATGGGTTTGGAGCTCAAATGGTGGAGAAAGCTAGTTACTTGGGTTTTCTTGGGTTATTGGAAGAGGGGTTTTCTTGGGCTTGCAATTGGAGGTATGGGGGCTCTCTTTCATGGCTAATAATTGATAAACCTTGAAATCATATGAATTAGGTGTTAGGAGTAGTTGTTTAATTAATTAGTGAAGTAATTGAGTGTTTGGGTGTTTGTTTGATTTTATATGTGGTTATATTAATTGTTGTATGGAGATTGAAATGTGATTGTATTGATTGTTGATAATAGGGTGTATGACATGATGTTTAAATGAAGAATAATAAATAGAATTAAAGTGATGGCTAGGTGTTTGATGATATGTTTGAATGAACATGAATATGTTTTATAAGATGGTATGGTGTGATGTTTTACATGAGAATGTTGTTCTTGGTTGGGTGTTAAGGTGAGTTATATGAATTAAATGCAATATGGTGTGTAATAGGTGTTAAATAATAATGAGGTGATTGGTGTTAATTGATATAATTGATTAGGAGAAATATTGGTGTACGTTAGGTGTTTAATAAATTGTTGAAGTTAGAGTTTTGGTTGGAGTGTATAGGTTGTTGTTGAGGAATTAAATTTATTGTGCTGTGAATAGTAGCAGTGTCGCCAAAGTGTTGGGAATGTGGCGCCTAGATTACTGTTGTTTTGGGTTTGTGAAGGTTGCAGGGGAGGGGGCGCCAAAACACAGGATTTTGGGCGCCAGGTTTACTATTGTGCGTGTGGCGAGGGTGTCTGTGCAGGGGGGCGCCATTTGGCTGCCCGAGTATGCCAGTTTGTCGCGCCGTGCGTGTCTGTCTTGGGCGCCCGTTTTGGCGACCCCATGCGCTAAGTTAGCGCTGTAGGGCTGTGTGTGCGTGCATCGTGGCGTGAAACGGTGCGGGCGCCATTTGGGCGCCACAATGCGCTGTTTTCGCGCCTAGGTGTGCAAAGGTGTCTAAGTGTGGGTTCAAAATAGTCCCTAAGTGTAAAATTGATCCTTATGGTGTCAAACTAGTCCCTAGGTGTCAAAATAGTCCCTAGGTGCTAAAATAATCCTTATGGTGTCAAAATGGTCCCCGAGGTGTTAAACTAGTCCCTAAGTGCTAAAATAATCCTTATGGTGTTAAAATAGTCCTTAGGTGTGAAAATGGTCCTTGTGGTGATGGATTGGTCCTTAGGTGCTAAAGTGGTCCTTAGGTGTGGGTTTAGTCCTTGATGTGACTTGTAGTTCAATAATGAGGTGTGTTGTGTTTTGGTGACGATAAAGCGATGAGTGGGCTTCGGCCCAAAGTGATGTGCGGGCTTCGGCCAAAGCGATGGGTAGGCTTCGGCCAAATATTGTGATTGGAGTTGAGTTGCGAAGTGAAAAGTGATGAGTAATAATTGTTGTAGTAAATGTATTGTGTTGTGATGCATTGTCATGATGTCACATAAATCATGCATATTCAGCGACGATGTGGGCTTCGGCCAAAGTGACGAGGGCTTCGGCCAAAGTGACGAGGGCTTCGGCCAAAGTGACGTGTGCCCTCGAGGCAAAAAGCGACGATGATGGATCCACATGCATATTGCATATCATACATTGCATACATTCTGTTGATTGCTTGGGTGTTCGTAATTAATGGTATATTTGGTCTAACTATATATTTCTGACGTAACTGTGTTTGGTGTAATTGTATTAACGGTGTATTGGAATTGACTGTATGTATGGTGTGCCTATTCTACTGTGTTTCTTGTTTTATTAATTATTATCTATGTATTGAGACTCACCCTACTGCGTCGTGTTGCCTCGTATGCCGGCAACCTGCAGGTGACGGTGACTAAAGATGCTTAGAGATCTTTCTTCTAGTGTGGTCGAGTCGGCTCTGATACGTAGCACCGGGGGGATATTTAGTTGTTATTTTCTTTTATATTTGACCTAAGATGTTAAGTTGATATTCCACTGCTATAATATTTTATCCTCAGACTGGTTGGTGTTATGTATCACATATACTGAAGTTTATTTTGACTAATATCCTGAAGTCTATAATAATTAATATTTTGGAGTTGTATGTAAGGTGTTTTGATTAAATGTAGCACTCTCTTATGGTGCGTGGAACTTCTTGAAAACTCTGATTTTTACTAAATTGGCTAAATAGTAGTATATAGAAAGGGGGTGTTACATTTCACGGCGGTCGAGGAGACATCACTCCATTAGAAGCAGAGACCGATCGCCCCAAGGGCCTCCTATGCACAGACATCCGGCCGGTGGAGGATTCTATGGGATGCCGACCGGCGAGGCATACCTCACCATGCAGCCCTACGGGCTGAATGACTTTCCGACCGGCCAGGGGCCCTTCACAAGAGAGATTAGGCGCTATCGCATCCCGTGGATCTCGAGAAGCCGCCCAACCTCAACAAATTCGGCGGGCGGGGTGATCACGATAAACACATCGGGTACTTCAACAACTCATCGTAGCTACGGGGAGTTGGGTTCAACGATGAAGTGCCGTTTGTTCCTCGATCGCTCGACGGCCGGCTCTTGAATGGTGGGAGTCGTTGCGACCGAACACTATCTCCTCTTGGGAGGGCCTGATCAGAGTCTTCTTAGCAAACTACACTGCCAACCGGTGCCAGTACTGCTACGAGGAGCACTTGGACACAGTCATCCAAGGCGACAACGAACCATTGAGGCAATACATAGACCGCTTCAATACCGAGGCCGATCAAAGTGCGACGGCCGAGATAAGGACAAGTCAAAGTACCTCAGCGGGGTATTAGGCCGACCACGAGTTTCTTTGAAGAATTCCACGTTGAACCATTACTCCGATCTCGGATTTTCTTTCCTCTGCAGAGCCAATGACCATATGGCTTATGAGGAAACTCTTGCTGCAAGAAAGGCCGCCCGAGTCGCGACTGGGAAGACGCGATAGCAAGAGGGGTAAGGCTCAAGATCATCACCGTGACAACAAGCCAGAGTTACGGCCTAAAAAGTATGAACACCGGACGAGGCTCAATGCTCCCATAGCCCAAATATTTTCTGAGTGTTAGAACAATGGATGCGTTGATGTTAAGAGGCCCGATCCATTGGTACTCAAGAAGGGTTCCCGGGCGACCAAAAGATATTCCTGGTACCATAAGAGCAAGGGACACGACACCAACGATTGCATGGCCCTAAAGGATGACATTGAAGATCTCTTCCAAAAGGGGAAGTTAAAGCAATATGTCCGGTGATGGTGCGAGCGGTGAAGAGAAAGCCAGGGGCGAGCCTCCGGTCAAGAGGCAAAGTAACGACAAAGACCCACCACGAAGCAATAGCGGACAAGGACACCTCCGAAGAGGACGTCCGGACGTCCAAAGGCCGGAGAGTGGCCATGGTCATTCAAGGTGGAAACCCTTTGGAGAAAAGGGATTCAAAGAAGGATATGAAAAGAAAGTGGAACGACCTTATGATGGTTGGATCGACATCTGCAGAACGACCGGCTTCAAATAGGCCGCCCTTTTCTTTTGGGGATGAAGATTTGCTGGATGGGAGGACCAACAGCTATGTCCCGTTGGTAGTCAGGGCGGTAATGGCCAACACTGAAGTGCGCCGAAATCTGGTCGACCAAGGCAGCTCGACCGATATTATGTTTGAAGAACTAATCGACAAGCTTAAAGTAGATCGGAGCGAGATCATCCCACAGGCCGATCCAACCCCCCTAACAGGGTTCAACGGGGCGGTCACCTATCCCTTGGGAACAATAGAACTCTTGGTTACTTTTGGAGATGACTCAGAAGCAAGCACCAAATATCGGACGGTCAAGACGACGTTCCTAGTCCTACCAATTAATTCCTGCTATCAGTGTATCATAGGCCAGCCGACCTTGGGAAAATTGGAGGTCGTTGCTTCCACAGTCCATCTAAAGATGAAGTTCTACAGCAAGGACGGCCAAGTTGTAACCCTGATGGCCGACCTGGAGGCGGCCAAGCGGAGCCACTATCTATATCAAGACATCTGCGACGAGCAAGATAGAGATACTGACCCACAGAGTCTTGAGCAGAGACACCAAGTTAATCTTGCTGACTTGGACGCCCGGTATGATCCTGATAGCGACCCAGAGGACGATGATGAAGATTTAGCCCGTGAGCTAAAAAAAAGGTTGAAGAGGCCCGAGCCACACGGAGAATTGATTGACGTCCAACTGGGGGACGACCCAGAAAAGACGGTCAAGCTCGGAAGCGGCCTACCTGAGCAAGTCGAGCAAGACCTCATTGCTTGTCTAAGGGACTATGCAGATCTGTTTGCATGGCAGGCATCGGATATGCCTGGGATTCCAATAGAAATTGCTTGCCATCAACTATCAGTGGATGAGACTGCTAGGCCGGTAGACCAGAGGAGGCGAACTCAAAATCTGGAGAAATCTCAAGCAGCAGCTCAGGCCGTTGACGACCTGATCAAGGCCAATTTTATTGAAGAAATAAAATATACGACCTGGTTGTCATACGTGGTGTTAGTTAAAAAGAAGAATGGCAAGTGGCGCATGTGCGTCGACTACACAGATCTGAACAAGGCATGCCCGAAGGATGCCTTCCCGGTGCCGAGCATCGACAAGCTGGTCGATGGAGCATCGGTCTACAAATTGCTATCGTTCTCGGGCGCTACTGCTCGGTATAATCGACACGATGTATCCTCCAGACCGGCATAAGACTGCATTCATGACCGACCGAGGAAATTACCAATACAAAGTTATGTCGTTCGGCCTGAAGAACGCTGGGGCGACCTACCAGCGTATGATGAACAAGATTTTCAAAGAGCATATCGGTTGGGTAGCTGAGGTTTATCTAGATGATATGATCATCAAGAGCAAGGTCGACCAAGATCATGCGGCCGACCTAAGAGAGGTCTTTAAAGAAGTAAGAAGAAATTCTCTAAGGCTAAACCCAGAGAAGTGTACCTTTGGAGTTAGGGCCGGTAAGTTCCTGGGATTTCATCTTACTGAAACGGGGATAGAGGCTAACCCGGACAAATGTAGAGGCGATGCCGATATGAGGCCGCCCACCACAAAGAAGGAGATCCAACGGTTGAATGGCATGGTCATTTGCCTGCACCAAGATTCATACCTAAATCTCCATGTAAGTCGCTCCCCCTATTCAAGCTTTTAAAGAAGGAAGTAGAGTTCGAATGGACCGACCAGTGCCAGCGAGCACTGGAGCAATTGAAGGAAGCTCTGACCAACCCGCCCATCATGACTAAGCGGAGCCGGAGAAACCCTATATTTGTACTTAGCAATAATGTAAGAGGTATTGAGTGCCGTCCCGGTCGAGAGAACGCGACTAAAGCGAATCCGGTCTACTTCATCCGCAAGGTATTGCAAGGACCGAGTTGAGATACGAGAGGATCGAGAAGCTAGCCCATGCATTATTAGTGGCCGCCGCGCGCTTGAGACCTTATTTCGTGGCTCACCGTGTCGTGGTAAGAACGGACCAACCCATAAGACAAGTCCTTCATCGGCCGCACCGGCGGGATTTAATGATCAAATGGGCGATGGAACTTAGTGAATTCGGCATCAAGTTCGAATCGGATCGGCGCCAAAGCTCAAGTATTGGCGACTTCATTGCGAGAAATTACTCCAACTCGGGGCCGACCGAAATAATGTGGACATTACATGTGGACGGTTCCTCCAATAGCAAAGCGCAAGGGGGGCCTTATTTTAGAAAATTCGGAAGGCCTTGCGATGAGAGTGTCTTTGACATTTGCATTCTACACCTCCAACAATCGGTGAGCACGAGGCATGCATAAGCCGGCTGCACTTTCAAAGCGAATTCAACGTCGATCGAGTAGAACTACACTCGATTCTCACTCGGTCGCTTTCCTGGATCCAAGAATTATATGATGCAAAAGACGAAGTGTTGAAGAACTACTTGTCCAAAGTAAGGGAGCTCCTCCGGCAATTTGACCGGGCAGAGGTCAAACACGTGCCAAGGACAGAAAACGCCCGGGCTGACATCTTATCAAAGTCGGCGATTAAAGACACTGGCGATCATAGAAGTTTGATCCAAGAAACCCTGACTCGGTCGAGCGTCTCAACCAGGCCTAGCCAATCCTTGGCCGTTCTCACCATTGGAACAGAAGAAGATTGGATCGCTCCCATTCTGCGCTACATCACAACGGGCGAAGAGCCGACCGATCCAAAAAAGGCCAAGACCCTAAGGTTACGATCCACCAAATACTCTGTGATCGAAGGGAAATTATATCGAAGAGGATTCTCCTGCCCGCTCCTCAGATGCTTGTCGTCGGTCGAAGCCGACCATGTCTTAAGAGATATCCATGAGGGGATGTGTGGCAGCCATCAGGGCGGACGGTCCATAGCGAGAAAAGCGCTCAGAGCTGGTTACTACTGGCCGACCATGGACGAAGACGCCAAGAAGCTAGTACAAAAATGCAAGAAATGCCAAGTGCATGCGGATGTTCACGTCGCCCCCTCATCGGAGCTGCAAAGCCTCACCTCATCTTGGTCGTTCGCTTAGTGGGGGATGGATTTGCTAGGTCCTTTTCCACCTGCACCAGACCAGTTCAAATTCTTGATCGTGGCAGTGGACTACTTTACAAAGTGGATAGAGGCCGAGCCTCTGGCGAACATAACCTCGGCAAAGGTCAACAAGTTCTTCGGCCGGAATGTCCTAGCCCGGTTCGGAGTTCCTCAACAACTCATAACAGATAATGGCACCAAATTCGCAGATAGAAAATTCAGAGAAATGTTGGCCGGCCTAGGAGTGAAACAGTGTTTCACTTCGGTCGAACACCCGCAGACGAACGAGCAAGCCAAGCGGCAACGGGGTCATCTGCGTGGGTTGAAGAGAGACTTGATGAAGCTAGAGGGAAATTGGGTCGAAGAAGCAGCAAATTGTTCTCTGGGCATGCGAGGCGACCCCCCATTCATCGACCGGGGAGTCGCCTTTCAAACTTGTCTACGAAATGGACGCTGTAATTCCCATAGAGATGAACGAGCTAAACTAGAGAACGACCAATCCCCCAACATCGGTCGACAACGACCGGGAGTTAAGAGAAGAATTGGATTTGGTCGAAGAGCTGCGCAATCAAGCGTCCCTTAGAGAAGCATTGATCAAACAGAAGGTCGCTGCCAGATACAACGCCCGTGTGCAGAAAAGAGACTTTCCCATCGGACAGCTGGTCCTCAGACGTGCAGATGTTGGTAACAAGAATGCTCGTCAAGGAAAGTTCGCCCCAAATTGGAAAGCACATGCAGTGTAAATCGCCAACAAGACCGGCCGTGGGGCGTACGAACTAGAAACCATGGAAGGGGCGATCATCCCCAGGATATGGAATAATGATAAACTAAAGCAGTACTATGTTTAGTACCTTATTTTGTAATCGATCAACAATTGAATGAATAAATGTCAAGCGGGCGCTCTTTTTACCCACTGGGGTTTTTTACAGAGGCCCGTTCTTTAAATTATTGTGTTTTAATTACTTGCAACAACGAATGACCGGTCGCTCACAACGCACGTATAACGGAGCGACCGTATGGCTGTTTGCGTGTAAAATAGTGTGGTATTCGCAAATTTAGTGCAAGTATACACGTCGTACAAGTAATAGAGTGGATATAAGTAAGAGATCGTTCCCACGAGGATTGATTGTACTTTCAAAGTTCAAGTCTTAAAACACAAGTGAAACAAGTAACAAATCGGCACTAAAAGTTGGTGTTAAAACTAGGAACATAAATAAAACAAGTAAATAAGATAGTGGTTGTGAATATGGATGAGAATGAGTTGGGTTGTTGCATGCAAGTAATTCCTCTCTAGTCAGAACGTTATAACGTTTACAGTTATTACGTACAAATGTTATTCTGTATAGACGTGGCCACGTTTGAACGCTGTTGCAAAAGAGCTATGCTTTTCACAAGACAAAACGCCGTCGAGTTTCAAGTATAAGAGGTCCTATGTCTAGGTTCTAAATAGGCCCACTCCTGTATTTTAAGCACCCACAAAGAATGTTCTATGAACTATTTATCCTTTCTATGTCTAGACTTAGATAAAAAATGCCTAAATGTCTTTAGTGCACCTTTTCGTTCATATAAATCTTTGAGTTCTTTTCATAGACCATGTCTGTACCTATGAATCTACCTATTTTAAGTGATCGGTCCTCAAAACAAGTTTGGAAATATTATCATGCAAAGATTTAAAACATGTAAGCGTCAATACTTCATAACATTTAACTAGAAATTCATTACATGCAAAACAACAACCCAACTACAAAATGTTTAGCTCATACTTTGAGCATCTCTACGAAAAGATAAGAAGTTAAAATACCATACATAATCGAAAAGAAACCGAGTGCAAAAGATACACCTAAGTAACTTTCCCCGCATGCGATGCAGTAGAGACGTTACAACGTCCGAGCTTCACAAAGAGTGGTTATGACCGGAAATGGAGTTGAGTAGAGTTCAAAATCGAAGTCTGCGTGTCCGTAACTTCGTTTTGAGAACTCTTTCTGAACAATGGAGGAAGGTAGATGATGGAGGTGTGGACTGGTATGATGCAGGTGTGTGTATGCATATCTAGAGAGAGACAAGTCTTCCATTAAATAGCCAAATGGGTCACATGTTGCTGATGTCATTTGCCCACCTACCAAGCCTGTGCGCACTTTCTCGAATCGACATCAGATCATGCTATGCAGCAAGGCGTCATCCGCGTCGTAGACCGAGAAGAGAAGATCTTCTCGACTTGTTGAATCTTTGACCATCATTATTAGTGCAAAGACAACCGAGATATTTCTTTCTTGCTTTGCGCCTTTGCGTAGGCGTGGTGAGGGGCGTTGCGACGTTCGGCTCTAAATTTCTGCACAAGCACAAAAAGCATCAAAATGCTCACAAAGGCACCAATTGGTGCCAAAATGCATGTAACTCATAATTTAGCCCCTAGCTAACTAAGAAACAATAAATTAACAGAAAACTAATAGAATCAACCTACTAATGCTAGAGAACTTGCATGATTTATCTTTGAATAAGTATAAATAACTCATATAAATATGAGTTATCACACTGAAACTTAAATCATTGCTTGTCCTCAAGCAATCAAGAGAAAACAAAATTAACAGAATTGCATGAAATCAACTACACCAGCAGGTTACATCTACTCAACCATTTGATTAAAAATCATTCTCAAGGGGCTAATTCTCTACACACTCACACACCAATGCACAAATAAATTCCATTCATTACCGCCCAAAGTGAGTGTGTGATCTCTGAATTAATTCCATTCCTAGCTAGGTTCAGAAACTATTCTAGCCTATGAAAGAGTGGTTTCCATTTGGTGAGAGCAAAACATCTTTCAAAACAAAGAGTAGGCTAACATTTTCACACAAGAAATGAGGGTTAATTTGAAGCATGACAAAGGGTCTTACTTGGGTGCTAGGACTAGATTAGTGCAACTATTTTTCTGACTCACACACGCAAATGACTGCAACCCCCTCATTACTGAGCAGCTTCCTTTGATTCATTCCACTTGGAATTATTTTTTTCTTTCTTTTCTTCTCTTTTTTTTTTTTTTTTTTTTTTTTTAACTTCATATATTGGGTTGCCCAGCATTTGTTTCAGGGTATTGCAGCAAAACACAAAGCACTTGTGGATTTTCCACTTATTTACAACAACACACTCTTTTTGGTCTTTTTGGAGTAGACGTTACAACGTCTATAGGTGAAACGTTGTAACGTTTGAACACAGTACACAACACACACGGCATACGTTATAACGTTACGGGTAGACGTTACAACGCTGCACTCACACTACACATGCACTAACCATCCTACAGTCTTTGCACCCAGCCTTAGTACAACCTGATATACCCCCAAACTTAGCTTCTCATCACATTACTCTCGCTTTTAATCAAGTTTTACAATCACCATAGTCAACAAAACTAGCTTTAGCATAAAAAATATTCCCTAGCTAACCAGATTTTTCCTTAAAGCGAGTTTGTGTGGGAGCAGCAATCAATTCTTTTCATCTAAACATGCATCAGCTACTCACACATACACATTCATCACTAGATTTAGCCCAAAGAGAATTATTTTCAATGCTTAACAGAGTGAGAACAAAAACTGATTTTGTATTTGATTTCATGCTTGTACAAAACAGAAACAAAAACTTAGAACATTGGAATTCTCCCCCCCACACTTAGAGTTAAGCAGTGTCCTCACCGCTAATGATAAAAAGCTTTTGTTTTTTTTTTTTTTTTTTTTTTTTTTTTTAAATGGGATAGGAACATTTAAACAGGACACAAACAAACAAATTACTGACTATTAACTATCCAACATTGAAACAGACGTTATCACGTTGGACAGTTATTTATTTCTACGTAAATGAAAACTACAACTATTCTACTACTAAGAATAGGGCTAAATTACTTGTTCAGAGTACCTGACCTGATGCTTCCACTCTGCCTAGTGGGGATTCTTGCTTGAGCGGTTGTCTTTTTCTTTTCCTTCTTCTTTTTTCATTTAAACCTTGCCCAGACAACAGACGTGCCAACGTCTAGTGTATACTGAGACGTTATAACGTCTACCACCTTTTACTTTCTCCTTTCTTCAGCCTTCATTCCTACAAAACAAAAATTAAAAGACACAAAAAGTGTTGGTTAATCAAAAATCATTGGGTTGCCTCCCAAGAGCGCTTGCTTTAAGAGTCTTCAGCCAGACTTGGAATTCAAAACCCAAGTTAGGGTGGATAATAGGACAAGAAGAAGACATCATCCTTCCGCTTTCTCTTTTTGGTCAGAAATCCCATGTATTTGGCATATGGAAGCAAGTGTTCCCATGCATCAACCAATAAACATTTGGGGTAGGAATTCTCCCTCACTTGAAGAAATTGAAGTTCATTTTATGGGGATTATTTTCTTCAATTACCAAAGGTTGAATCTCAATTGTCACATGACTCTTTTCATACCTCAACCTTGGATTTTCTTCCTTGTCACTGTTTTTGAATTTTTCTTTTTCTACAACTACACAATATTTTTGTTTTTCTTCCACTATTTCCAAATGACCACATTCACGTTCATATTCTACACTTTCTTTTTCTTCCTCTTGTTCAACCACATCTTCAATACAACTCTCTTCTTTTAGATGCTCCATAATTGTCTTAATGTGAGCCTCTACATTCTTACATGAAGCTTCAAAGTTGTCACGATGCACCTTCATATATTCAATGGAATGAGTTAAGAGTTCTTTGAATTCAGAGTTGTTCTCATATAATCCTACTGTTTGAGCTTGAGAATATGAATCTTGCTCATACATAACATTTCCCATTCCATAATCCATATTTTGGGCAGTCATGGGCATGGAATTTTCCTCATAACAGCCCCTTTCATATTCACTCTCATGGAAATCATAATTGAAATATTGTTGTTGAGCATTCAATTCTTGCATAGAGTAAGAACTCCAATGGTCCATGGCATAAAGTGAATTTTTTTTTTTTTTTTTTTTCAAATCACTCAACACAAACAATAATAATAATAACAACAAAGAAAACACACTACAGAACATAAAGCACAATGCAAATTCACTCCCTAGTTCGGTTGAACTAGAGCTTGAATGGAACTAAGCATACTGTTGTGTAGCGTCTACTGCTCAAACACGAAACAACAAACAACACGGTAAAATTCTTTCAACTTGTGTTTTAATATTTTTGAACAATAAAAGTTACTACAATCCCAAACGGCGCCAAAAACTTGTTTGCGTGTAAAATAGTGTGGTATTCGCAAAATTTAGTGCAAGTATACACGTCGTACAAGTAATAGAGTGGATATAAGTAAGAGATCGTTCCCACGAGGATTGATTGTACTTTCAAAGTTCAAGTCTTAAAACACAAGTGAAACAAGTAACAAATCGGCACTAAAAGTTGGTGTTAAAACTAGGAACATAAATAAAACAAGTAAATAAGATAGTGGTTGTGAATATGGATGAGAATGAGTTGGGTTGTTGCATGCAAGTAATTCCTCTCTAGTCGACGTTATAACGCTTACACGTTATTACGCACAAATGCTATTCAGTATATGACGTGGGCCACGCTTTTGAGCGTTTGCAAAAAAGAGCTATGCTTTTCAAAGACAAAACGTCGAGTTTCAAGTATAAGAGGTCCTATGTCTAGGTTCTAAATAGGCCCACTCACGTATTTTAAGCACCCACAAAGAATGTTCTATGAACTATTTATCCTTTCTATGTCTAGACTTAGATAAAAATGCCTAAATGTCTTTAGTGCACCTTTTCGTTCATATAAATCTTTGAGTTCTTTTCATAGACCATGTCTGTACTTTATGAATCTACCTATTTTAAGTGATCAGTCTCAAAACAAGTTTGGAAATATTATCATGCAAAGATTTAAAACATGTAAGCGTCAATACTTCATAACATTTAACTAGAAATTCATTACATGCAAAACAACAACCCAACTACAAAATGTTTAGCTCATCTTGCTGAGCATCTCTACGTAAAGATAAGAAGTTAAAATACCATACATAATCAAAAAGAAACTGAGTGCAAAAGATACACCTAAGTAACTTTCCTGCATGCGATGCAGTAGAGAGCGTTACAGCGTCTGAGCTTCACGATGAGTGGTTATGACCGGAAATGGAGTTGAGTAGAGTTCAAAAAACCGAAGTCTCGTGTCCTGAACTTCGTTTTGAGAACTCTTCAACAATGGAGGAAGGTAGATGATGGAGGTGTGGACTGGTATGATGCGTGTGTGTATGCATATCTAGAGAGAGACAAGTCTTCCATTAAATAGCCAAATGGGTCACATGTTGTCGATGTCATTTGCCCACCTACCAAGCACATGCTGCATTCGAATCGACATCATGCGATTACTACTGAGGCGTCATCCGCGCAAAGACCGAGAAGAGAAAGATCTTCTCGACTTGTTGAATCTTTGACCATCATTATTAGTGCGGCACAACCGAGATATTTCTTTCTTGCTTTCTTGCCTTTGCGTAGGCGTGGTGAGGGGCGTTGCGACGTTCGGCTCTAAATTTCTGCACAAGCACAAAAAGCATCAAAATGCTCACAAAGGCACCAATTGGTGCCAAAATGCCTGAGAACTCATAATTTAGCCCCTAGCTAACTAAGAAACAATAAATTAACAGAAAAACTAATAGAATCAACCTACTAATGCTAGAGAACTTGCATGATTTATCTTTGAATAAGTATAAATAACTCATATAAATATGAGTTATCAATGGCCACCTGGTTGGTCCAAACGAACGTAGACCCCGAGCGGTCTACAACGAGCGCCATCGAGCTGGCCCAATCAAAGGTCACCGAGTCGACCTAAACGAGTGTCACCGCGTTGACCCAATCGACCGTAGGCCGAGCGACGACCTACAAAAAGTGCCATCGAAATGGCACAAGGTTTGATAATAACCCACGATCGATGCGTACGCCGAGCGCGACCTACAAAGAGTGTCGTCGAACGGCCCAAAATCGAGTCATTAAATGACCCAAGGGTCAAGTAATGATCTGCATGACAATAGGGCGTCGAGCGATCCAAAACGAGTGTTTCGAAAAAGCACGAATTGGCCGACGATCGGCCTAAAACGAGTTCCTTCGTAACTTAGAAATGTGCGAAGATAAAAAGACGAACTAATTCAAGAAAACAAAACAAGTTAATATTCATTACAAAGCAAGACGCCCGTCCGAAGCCGGACGCCCAAATTGTTCAACCGCTCGAAGGCGGATTTGAAGTAGCAGAATTACAAGTGTTGCACCGCTCGCAGGCGGGCAAAATAAAAAGTTGATCATTTCTTGGCACGGCCAAGGATCACCGACCGTTTGCGGATCATCTTGCCGTCATCATCAATCCTCGCAGGCAAGACGATATCTTCGCCTTCGACCACATGATCGGGCTGCACCAGTCGGTCGTCATATTGGATGCCTCGGGCGGCGAGCAACTTCATCTGAGCCACAGCATTGTCAAATTGGTATAGGGCCGCTCCCTTTGCCACAGAAGCTACCTTAGCGACCTCCTCCTGGATGGCGGCCTTCTTGACCTCGTCAAAGCGAGCGACCTCGGCTTTAAGGGTCTTCACCAGTTCAGCAAGTTCTTTATTTCTGGACCCCAGCTTGGCCTTATCTTCGATCGCCAGCTTTTTGTCTTTCTCAGCGGCCACCAGCTTGGATTTGATCTGTTCTAGGGTGGCGATCTCAGGCTCAAGCTCTTTGAGCTTCCGCTCGGTCGCATCCCGCTCTGCCTCAGCACCTGAAATGGAGAGTAAAGTCAGCGGACGAACATCATATATCCGGCCAAGAAGTTAGCATAACGAGCAACTTACGTGCTTGATTGATCTTCAAATCCTTCAGCGTCTTATTGGCAGACTTGAGCAGGTCGCCACAAAAGTCCAGGGGGTCCTTCTTGAAGCGCACTACCTCGGCATCGCCGAAGTCTTCAAGCTCGAAGATGGGGGACTCAACCCGGGTTTCCTCCTCTCTCCTCGGTCGCTTAACTGGGGTGCGACCGTCCTTGCCTTGGGGACCGCCCCCAGCACTCCTCTCAGGTGGTTTAGGCGTGTTCTGGCGTTGCTGAGAGTTGGGGGCAGAAGTTTTCTTTTGAGCGCTGGCGGAGACATACTTCTCAAGGCTGAGCCAGTCTGAGGTCGACATCTTCAAAGTTTTTCCTGCATAAAACATAAGGACGTTAGTCGACCGATCAAAGAAAAGCAATCAAATATAATAAATCAAATTCACCGACCGAGCTCGGACACCACCCGCCCCTTCGCATGCATGCGGTACGGCGGGGATATCCCTTCGAGATTCTCGTGGCGGCAGGCGAATAGTTCCGTGATCATGCCCAAAGTAGCAGCATCTTCCTCATCCAAGGTTGATATGGCGAAAGTGTACTCGCCCGGTTTTTGAGGCCGCCCGCCACGAGAGTGGAAAGAAAGGGGCCCCTGCTGTGCCGTCCGGAAAAACCTCCGCAATGTCTTTAGCGGCCTCCACATCAGGAATGACCCAGAAGTATTGATTTTTCCACCCGCCCGGCAATGAATCCGAGTAAGCTCTGAAGAATTTGCGGGGGAACGCCTTCTGATTCTTAAAGGACACTTGTTCCTTGCGGGCCATGTTGGTGCCATACTCACCATGCCAACTCAATTCGAACAAGGTGAGAAAGAGTTTGGTTGATACATTTCGCTCCAACCGGTCGCATAGATGCTCGAACGTCTTCATAAATCCCCAGCCGTTCGGGTGGATCTGAGATGGGGCGACGCCCAAGTATGTAAGAACGACCTGCTGAAACGCAGTGAAAGGGGGGAGGACCCCATCTTCTCGAAAACGACGCGATGCATGGTGAACTTAAGATTTGGAGCAACGGTCGCGATATTCTCGTCGTCCCTCATGCCCTTCACTTTCCACCCCAGCTTAGTGAATAGGGCTTGTAGGTCGTCTAGACAGGGATGCTCCAGGTCGATAAAACTCTTGAAGGTTCTCATCTTCTCGGACACCCATGAAATATCCTTTTCATCGATAACCGTAGCTGGCTCGGCCTCTCCCTCCGTCTGTTCGCCAGTATCTTTGTCGGGGCCGGTATTGTCCTCCACTTGTTCGCCGGCCTGTTCAACACCGTCGCCTGCATCTTCCTTCCGGCCGGAACCCTCTCCATCGGCCACCCTCTCCTCAACGTGGATTGGCTCGGGCTCTTGAGGATCGGCTTCCAAGTCAATCACTTCGTCATGAAGACTTCCCAAAGCGGACTGAGTGACATCGACCATTTCCTCGTCACATATAATGTCGACCAGTTGGTCGCTTCCTTCGCCATCCCGCACAGTTGTTTGAGGTGGTGGCGGGGGGACCCATGACTCCGTGGAGGTAGATAACGAGACGCTGTCGCTCGAGTTAGAGCTAGAAGAGTCGGACGGTGAAGCGTCTGCAGGAGAACGCCTATGCACTTCGAAGATTTGGGAGGTCCTGGGCGATCCTCGGACGACACCGACTCGGCCCGCTACGCTCTTGTGAGGGCCGCGTCGCCATAAGCGCAAGACTCTATTGGGGGGCACCAGATATTCGGGCAGTCTGCTTTGTTCTGGCCAGATCCACCTATGAAAGGGAAATCACGTCAGGTCGACCGAGCCAGCGCGCTCGAGAAAAGGGGGCGACGTGGTCGTCCCCCGACCGGACGCCTCCCATTTCACGAGGCGTGGAAACTAACTAAAAGCTAAAAGTAAAGCAGTAAAAAGCATAAACTAAAAAATAAGGTGTAGAAAAGGCCGGAGAAGAAAGGAGTGAACGAGTAACTCTCTGGTACAGCAGCTCTCGAATCGCTTGCAGAAGGCTCGGTCGGCAGCAGAGATATGATTTTCAGGTGTAGAAGTCGTGCTGACCAAATGCCCTATTTATAGGAGGGCCCACCAGACGAAACGTCGCGGAGCTACTGCTCGCTTCCCCCCCCCCCATATGCAAAAGTCACCTCATTCATTGCGCATTAATGGCAGGGTCGAAGCCCAAACGCCACGCGCGGTAGGACAGCACTCCGGCCACGACCGACCTATTCCTGACGAAAGTGTAGAAACTATGCATTCCACCGGGGGCACCGATTCAAGCCTCACCACTGCAGGCGACCTAGGCTTGGGGGCAAGCGTTCGGGCATATCGGCAGAATACAAGGAGGTGTATTTAGAAATGGGCGGCCCAACTGACAATGAAAAACGCCCGAGACCACTGTCTTGTCCGCAATACTCGGCGGCCGGCCGTGTTTCTCGCATGCCGGCAGTCGCCCCAATAGTATAAATACCATCTCCATCCATACCGCCAGTGCATAATTCCTACCCCAGTGATACCCCCGCCTGCTAGCACACTTCTGATTAGAGCGTCGGAGTGTCTTTGCAGGTACCACCCGAGGTGCTCTCAAGACCGGTCCTCTTCCCACATCAACGACCGGACGAAGGAGTAACAGAACATCTACACTTGGTGATCAAGGTATGTTCAAGTATAAATATAAGTATATTTTTAAGACATTTGAATTTTATATTATTTGAGCTTTAAGATATTAATTAGGGCTTTTATCATTTTTTTGCAGCGAAAACACATCTCTAGCTGGTGGTGTAAACACATCTCTTTCATTTTTTTTTTGTATGAAGTGTAATCTCAATTTAACTCTAGTTTCCGTTTAAATTAAAACCATTTGTGACTTGGTTTGTACTATGTATTATATATTATATACTATGAAGTTCTTGCCAATGCTTATATTTGCTTAAATAATAGAATTTAGAAATTCTATTTTTTAGATCATGTTCAATCCACTACAATTAATGATCTAATGTCTTAAAAATGAATGAAAGTTTATAAAAAAACTATACATAAAAGATATATAAAGAATTACAATTATTGTAGCATGTTTTAAAAAAATTTGTGCGAATATAAAATTATTCCATGCCGCATCGGTCGCAATACGCTTCGTAGCGACCGCAATAGCCGCAACTGCAACTGCAACCGCAATTTGAAACTGATCGTACCTTGACCAATGAAGAGTTGAAGTTATTGTTGTCCTGCTGACTGGGCCGGTCGTTGAGTATGAGGAAGGACCGGTCCTGGCTTTGTAACACCCCAAAGTAATTCAATTATTTATTTAATTGGGTTATTTAAGGTTTACAACATTTTAGTTAAGCTAAGTGAGTAATGTAGAGTGTTTATTTTATTTAGAAGGCATTTAAGTAATGGAGAAGGTGAGGTTAGAGGCCCATGAGTTATTAAGAGGCCCAATGCTCCTTGAAGCCCATTGCGCATGGCTTAAAGGAGGTAACCGTAGAATGAGAATTCATTCCAACAAAAATATCAAGATCAAAGGTAAAGTAAGAGAAGGAGAGTGTTAGGTGGAATAGTGATTCTAGAGAGAAGAAGAAGAGGAATGCAGGCGTGGAAGAGCTCCAATCCGGGGAGAAGAGCTAGGATTGTTGGTGATTATTGGTGGGGAGAGTACTCGTTTGCTTCATTAAAGGTTAGGGGGCTCTCTCTTCATCCATAATAATATATATGATGTGTGTTGTGTGTGAGTCGAATCTAGTAATAGTTTCTCGAGTCGAGGTGTGTAGTGTGTTTGATGTGTATTTTGTTTTGCGTTACTTACTTTGGTGAAGCTGTGGTGTTTGTAATGAGTTGGTCGTGTGAGGACCAAGGAGAGGAGTGGGGAGCCGAGGAACACTCGGTCCCAGTGAGTTGTTGTTGTGTTGTCATTTGCGTGGAGTTCCCAAAGTGAGTTGTTGTTTGTGTTGTCATTTGTGTGGAGTTCCCAGTGAGTTGGCGTCGATGTCGGGGCTGTCTCCTTCGTGGAGTTCCTGAGAAGTGTTGATTAGTTTTGAAGGTATAAGTGTATAATAGTGGTGCGTAAGGGCAGTTAAGACCATTTTGAGTGTCGACTCGTGTTTGCCGAGGTGTAATGTAGTTATACCGAGTTGTAGGAGTTGAAGAACAGTGTATAAGTATATCTGCGTATAGTTACTGATGTGTAGGCGTTGAATTGTAGTGGAATCTACCGAGGTGTGAGGGTACTGAGGTGGAGCGTTGGACTTAGGCGTAGCATGCTTAAGTGTTGAGGGTTGAGGAGAGACGAGAAGCCTAGACGAGAAGGCCTGAGTGTAGAATGACGAGGTGTGTCATTGCGAATGACCGAGGAGTGGTAGCCGATTTTAATGGTGATAAGATGTTGTCTCTAGCGATGAAGGGTGGTTAGTACCTAGGTGGGTGATGTGGCATAGATGATGAGGTGTAAGTGTGCCTAAGTCCCAACGTGGGAGTTGAATTGTAGTTGCTTGAGGTGTAGGTATATGTACAGAGGTGTATGTGTTGAGGAGTAGATGTAATGAAGTATTGTGCTTAGGTGTAGTGTGCCTAAGTGTAGTATCCGAGGTGAATGAAGGTGAATTAAGTAAGTGTATGGTTAAGAGAGGTAGTGGAACCTAGGTGATTGGTGGTGAATTAAGGAAGTGTATTACCGGAGTGTAATAGTTGTATGTTAAAGCTATTGTAGCCGAGGTGAGGATTGAGGACGTGAGTTGTATCTAAGCCTAAGTGTGGTTGATGAAGTGTAGTGCATGGACGTCTAAGCTAGTATTGTCGAGGTATAGGGTGTGTATACAGAGATGTATATGTAGTGGGGATATGAGGTGCGCCCAGGAGTGCGATGCAATGTAGGTGCCGGGGTGTTGTGGGGTTCCGAGGTTACATTGTGTGCCGAGGTGTTGTTGTGTGCCGAGGTGCACGTGTGCCGAGTTGAGTGGTGTGTGTGCGAGGTGCCGGGAGAGGGTGCCGAGGTGCCGTTCGAAGCCACGGTTGCGCAGTGTTTGCCCGGCCAAAGCTGGGAGTGTTGTTGGGTGTTGAGAACGGCAAGTGGTTGAAATGGGATAGTTCTTTTAGTCCCTAGGTGACGTTGTAGTCCTCGTGGGATTGCTTAGTAGTCTTCACGTTTAGTGTGAGGCGTTGAGATAGCGTGAGAACTACGATTGTGGGAGTATTGAGTGGAGGTTGGGCGATAACCATGGGGTCATGTCCGAGAGTGCGAAGTCGGCTTTAGAGCTGTGAGCGATGATGTGTTTAAGTGGTGAGGTTCCAAAGGGGACTGACGTTGATGAGTTGTGTTGAGTCTAAATAGGCTAATTACGTTGATGTTGTGTGTGTTGAGTCTAATAAGGCTAATGCGTTGATGTTGTTGAGATAAGTCAATTAAGACCGCGTTGATGATGTTGGTGTTGAACGTTGTTGCGCATGTCGCATTGTATGTGTTGATGTTTCGGGGTTGATGGTTATAGAGTCCTCATACATGACATAAGCATATTACGTTGTTGTGGGCTGCAGTCCTAGAGCTTTGCTCAGCGTTGAAAGTTGAAGCCACAAAGGCTTATTACGTTGATTGGTACCACATGCATTATACCCTTGTTGTTGGGTTGCATTCATGCATAAACATATCTGATCCGTGATGATGTTTCGTTGTTTATGAGTTGAAGTGTCCTACCTTGGTGAGGTATGTTTGTTTTCTTGGCCGAGTTGCTAAGTGGTGGGTTGTTGTCTTAGCCGAGTTGTTTTGAGGTGTGTGTGGTGTTTTCTCTATCATAAGATTTATCATACATTTTATTATTTATGAAAAGAGACTCACCCTAGCATTTTTATGTTGCTGCTCTCGTGGCGACAAGCAGGTGATGTGCGAGGAGATCCCGAGTGAAGGTCCTTTCTTCCTCGGCCTAGTTGTGGCGTCTTGCTCGTGACGTCGAACCGGGGAGCCGGGTAGTGTATTAGTTGTTTAAGATTAGTGTTGAACGTAATAGATTGATGTATTAGAATTTGAGGTTCGCCCATTTAAGTCGTGCTATGTATCACGCAATTATATTTTATTAAGCGAAAAGTAATATATTCTAAGTGAAAGTGATGTTTGATGAGCGTAGCATTCCGCCGAGGATGTATCTTTGAAAAGAAAAAGCGATTTTTTGAACTCGATTTTATAAATTAAAGTATTAAGAGTAAGGGGTGTTACATGTTGGTATCGAGCAAAAGTTTGGTGCAATCTCTACCAAGTTTGTCCAGTCGTAGTGTCTCAGAGATCCCTTGTCGATCTCCAACAGAGACTTTGTTGTAGATTTTGTTTGGTTGTTTGCAGCTGTTGATTGTAGCATTGCTTGTAGTTGCTTGTGACTGTTGTTTGTATTAAGTGAGGTATGTGAGATTAGAAGAGCATTTTAACGACGTCAAAGGAGTAGGAGTCGTGACGACGCCTTCGTACTCTGGACTGCGTTAAAAGTCCTTCAATGTGAAAGGTGTAACTTTTGAAAAGACGTAGTTTTGTGACCTTAACTAAATTGGATGCGTGAGTAGGAGGGACTGATCATCCCGATAACTCATTCCCAATTAAAGAGGTGACAATAACTCGTAATTATTATAAATTTTGAATATGTACTAATTACAACTTGATTGATTGAGTGGTGTGTGCAAGTTTGATTGACTATTAATTTTTAGATAAATGGGTGCCTTATGGATGTTTGAGTTTGATTTGGGGGTTGATAGTAGGGAGATGTCAAAATAAGGATTGACACTTTGGGTTTGAAGTCATGCAAAGAAAATAGAGCATGCCTTTTTGGAAAAAGTTTAGAAATAGGGGTTCTGGAAAGCCTAAGGTAGAAAAATTGTTCTTTAAAGTATGGTAGTCGAGGGGGTACCTATATAGGATCTGGATGATAGTGTGTAACTTTGATGATTAAAGGATTAGAATTCGGTACGAAGAATAGGAATGCCGAGCTGAGGAAGGCATTGTTTGTGGTTTGGATATAGATTGATGTAAGATAGGAGCATTAGTACCTTAAATGATTACTATGGTGTAGTTTCCTAACGATAAATTTATGGAGTTTGGATAATCGAGTGAGACTTTGGTGACCCGAGAATAGAGTTTGGTACAAAGTAAAGGTGTAGAGAGGTGTGTATATCCTAGTACTTAGTGTGTAGGGAGGAGTTGTTGATAGTTAGGAACAGAAATAAGATTGATGGAGTAGGTGTGCTCATGTAATTGGTGAGATTTTCGAGGACGAAAATGTTCTAAGTGGGGGAGAGTTGTAACACCCCAAAGTAATTCAATTATTTATTTAATTGGGTTATTTAAGGTTTACAACATTAGTTAAGCTAAGTGAGTAATGTAGAGTGTTTATTTTATTTAGAAGGCATTTAAGTAATGGAGAAGGTGAGGTTAGAGGCCCATGAGTTATTAAGAGGCCCAATGCTCCTTGAAGCCCATTGCGCATGGCTTAATGGAGATAGCAAGTAGAATGAGAATTCATTCCAACAAAAATATCAAGATCAAAGGTAAAGTAAGAGAAGGAGAGTGTTAGGTGGAATAGTGATTCTAGAGAGAAGAATAAGGGAATCACGGGCGTGGAAGAGCTCGATCCGAGGGAGAAGAGCTAGGATTGTTGGTGATTATTGGTGGGGAGAGTACTCGTTTGCTTCATTAAAGGTTAGGGGCTCTCTCTTTCATCCATAATAATATATATGATGTGTGTTGTGTGTGAGTCGAAATCTAGTAATAGTTTTACGAGTTGTGTAGTGTGTTTGATGTGTATTTTGTTTGCGTTACTTACTTTGGTGAAGTGGTGTTTGTAATGAGTTGGTCGTGTGAGGACCAAGGAGAGGAGTGGGGCCGAGGAACACTCGGTCCCAGTGAGTTGTTGTTGTGTTGTCATTTGCGTGGAGTTCCCGGTGAGTTGTTGTTTGTGTTGTCATTTGTGTGGAGTTCCCGGTGAGTTGGCGTCGGTGTATGAAATTTGTCTCCTTCGTGGAGTTCTGAGATGTGTTGGATTAGTTTTGAAGGTATAAGTGTATAATAGTGGTGCGTAAGAGCGATTAAGACCATTTTGAGTGTCGACTCGTGTTTCTTAGAGGTGTAATGTAGTTATACCGAGTTGTAGGAGTCAAGAACGATGTATAAGTATATCTGCGTATAGTTCTTGATGTGTAGGCGTTGAATTGTAGTGGAATCTACAGGGGTGTGAGAGTGCCGAGGTGGAGCGTTGGACTTAGGCGTAGCATGCTAAGTGTTGAGGGTTGAGGAGAGACGCAGAAGCCTGCAGGCGAGAAGGCTGAGTGTAGAATGGCGAGGTGTGTCATTGCGAATGACCAGGAGTGGTAGCCCGATTTTAATGGTGATAAGATGTTGTCTCTAGCGATGAACAGAGGTGGTTAGTACCTAGGTGGGTGATGTGGCATAGATGATGAGGTGTAAGTGTGGCTAAGTCCCAGCGTGGGAGTCGAATTGTAGTTGCCGAGGTGTAGGTATATGTACCGAGGTGTATGTGTTGAGGAGTAGATGTAATGAAGTGTTGTGCTTAGGTGTAGTGTGCACAAGTGTAGTATCAGGTGAATGAAGGTGAATTAAGTAAGTGTATGGTTAAGAGAGGTAGTGGAACCTAGGTGATTGGTGGTGAATTAAGGAAGTGTATTACCAGAGTGTAATAGTTGTATGTTAAAGCTAGTGTAGCCGAGGTGAGGGATTGAGGACGTGAGTTGTATCTAAGCCTAAGTGTGGTTGATGAAGTGTAGTGCATGGACGTCTAAGCTAGTATTGTCGAGGTATAGGGTGTGTATACCGAGATGTATATGTAGTGGGGATATGAGGTGCGCCGAGGTGCATTACAGTGGTGCTTAGGGGTGTTGTGGGGTTCCGAGGTTCCGCTTTGTGTGCTTAGGGTGTTGTTGTGTCTTGAGGTGCACGTGTGCAGGAGTTGAGTGGTGTGTGTGCCGAGGTGCCGGGGAGAGAGTCTTGGGGTGCCGTTGAAAAGCCACCGATTCTGCCTTGGCGCCGCCAGCGCAATCGGGAGTGCTGTTGGGTGTTGAGAACGCTTAAGTGGTTGAAATGGGATAGTTCTTTTAGTCCCTAGGTGACGTTGTAGTCCTCGTAGTGACTGTTTAGTCCACTACGTTTAGTGTGAGGGCGTTGAGATAGCGTGAGAACTACGATTGTGGGAGTATTGAGTGGAGGGTTGGACGATAACCATGGGGCTGTGTCCGAGGTGCGAAAGTCGACTTTAGAGTCATGGCGATGATGTGTTTAAGTGGTGAGGTTCCAAAGGGGACTGACGTTGATGAGTTGTGTTGAGTCTAAATAGGCTAATTACGTTGATGTTGTGTGTGTTGAGTCTAATAAGGCTAATGCGTTGATGTTGTTGAGATAAGTCAATTAAGACTGCACGTTGATGATGTTGGTGTTGAACGTTGTTGCGCATGTCGCATTGTATGTGTTGATGTTTCGGGGTTGATGGTTATAGAGTCCTCATACATGACATAAGCATATTACGTTGTTGTGGGCTGCGATCCACAGAGCTTTGCTCGCGTTGAAAGTTGAAGCCACAAAGGCTTGTTATGTTGATTGGTACCACATGCATTATACCACTTGTTGTTGGAGTTGCATTCATGCATAAACATATCTGATTCGTGATGATGTTTCGTTGTTTATGAGTTGAAGTGTCCTACCTTGGTGAGTATGTTTGTTGTGTTGGCCGAGTTGCTAAGTGGTGGGTTGTTGTCTTAGCCTAGTTGTTTTGAGGTGTGTGTGGTGTTTTCTCTATCATAAGATTTATCATACATTTTATTATTTATGAAAAGAGACTCACCCTAGCATTTTTATGTTGCCTGCTCTCGTGGCGACAAATAGGTGATGTGCAGGAGATCCTGAGTGAAGGTCCTTTCTTCCCTCAGCCTAGTTGTGGCGTCTTGCTCTGTGACGTCGAACTGGGGAGCCGGGTAGTGTATTAGTTGTTTAAGATTAGTGTTGAACTGTAATAGATTGATGTATTAGAATTTGAGGGTTCGCCCCATTTAAGTCGTGCTATGTATCACGCAATTATATTTTATTAACTGAAAAGTAATATATTCTAAGTGAAAGTGATGTTTGATGAACGTAGCATTCCGCTCGAGGATGTATCTTTGAAAAGAAAAAGCGATTTTTGAACTCTGATTTTATAAATTAAAGTATTAAGAGTAAGGGGGTGTTACATGTTGGTATCAGAGCAAAAGTTTGGTCTGTCCGGCCAAGTTTGTCCAGTCGTAGTGTCTCAGAGATCCCTTGTCGATCTCCAACAGAGACTTTGTTGTAGATTTTGTTTGGTTGTTTGCAGCTGTTGATTGTAGCATTGCTTGTAGTTGCTTGTATTATTGTTTGTATTAAGTGAGGTATGTGAGATTAGAAGAGCATTTTAACGACGTCAAAGGAGTAGGAGTCGTGTGCGGCGCCGTACTACTGGATGCGTTAAAAGTCCTTCAATGTGAAAGGTGTAACTTTTGAAAAGACGTAGTTTTGTGACCTTAACTAAATTGGATGCGTGAGTAGGAGGGACTGATCATCCCGATAACTCATTCCCAATTAAAGAGGTGACAATAACTCGTAATTATTATAAATTTTGAATATGTACTAATTACAACTTGATTGATTGAGTGGTGTGTGCAAGTTTGATTGACTATTAATTTTTAGATAAATGGGTGCCTTATGGATGTTTGAGTTTGATTTGGGGGTTGATAGTAGGGAGATGTCAAAATAAGGATTGACACTTTGGGTTTGAAGTCATGCAAAGAAAATAGAGCATGCCTTTTTGGAAAAAGTTTAGAAATAGGGGTTATGGAAAGCCTAAGGTAGAAAAATTGTTCTTTAAAGTATGGTAGTCGAGGGGGTACCTATATAGGATCTGGATGATAGTGTGTAACTTTGATGATTAAAGGATTAGAATTCGGTACGAAGAATAGGAATGCCGAGCTGAGGAAGGCATTGTTTGTGGTTTGGATATAGATTGATGTAAGATAGGAGCATTAGTACCTTAAATGATTACTATGGTGTAGTTTCCTAACGATAAATTTATGGAGTTTGGATAATCGAGTGAGACTTTGGTGACCCGAGAATAGAGTTTGGTACAAAGTAAAGGTGTAGAGAGGTGTGTATATCCTAGTCCTTAGTGTGCAGGGAGGAGTTGTTGATAGTTAGGAACAGAAATAAGATTGATGGAGTAGGTGTGCTCATGTAATTGGTGAGATTTTCGAGGACGAAAATGTTCTAAGTGGGGGAGAGTTGTAACACCCCAAAGTAATTCAATTATTTATTTAATTGGGTTATTTAAGGTTTACAACATTTTAGTTAAGCTAAGTGAGTAATGTAGAGTGTTTATTTTATTTAGAAGGCATTTAAGTAATGGAGAAGGTGAGGTTAGAGGCCCATGAGTTATTAAGAGGCCCAATGCTCCTTGAAGCCCATTGCGCATGGCTTAAAGGAGGTAACAAGTAGAATGAGAATTCATTCCAACAAAAATATCAAGATCAAAGGTAAAGTAAGAGAAGGAGAGTGTTAGGTGGAATAGTGATTCTAGAGAGAAGAAGAGGAATGCAAGGCGTGGAAGAGCTCCAATCCGAGGGAGAAGAGCTAGGATTGTTGGTGATTATTGGTGGGAGAGTACTCGTTTGCTTCATTAAAGGTTGGGGGCTCTCTCTTTCATCCATAATAATATATATGATGTGTGTTGTGTGTGAGTCGAAATCTAGTAATAGTTTTACGAGTTGTGTAGTGTGTTTGATGTGTATTTTGTTTTGCGTTACTTACTTTGGTGAAGCTGTGGTGTTTGTAATGAGTTGGTCGTGTGAGGGACCAAGGAGAGGAGTGGGAGCTGAGGAACACTCAGTCCCAGTGAGTTGTTGTTGTGTTGTCATTTGCGTGGAGTTCCCAGTGAGTTGTTGTTTGTGTTGTCATTTGTGTGGAGTTCCCAGTGAGTTGGCGTCGGTGTCGGGGCTGTCTCCTTCGTGGAGTTCCTGAGATGTGTTGGATTAGTTTTGAAGGTATAAGTGTATAATAGTGGTGCGTAAGGGCAGTTAAGACCATTTTGAGTGTCGACTCGTGTTTGCCGAGGTGTAATGTAGTTATACTGAGTTGTAGGAGTTGAAGAACAGTGTATAAGTATATCTGCGTATAGTTACTGATGTGTAGGCGTTGAATTGTAGTGGAATCTACCGAGGTGTGAGGGTACTGAGGTGGAGCGTTGGACTTAGGCGTAGCATGCTTAAGTGTTGAGGGTTGAGGAGAGACGAGAAGCCTAGACGAGAAGGCCCGAGTGTAGAATGACGAGGTGTGTCATTGCGAATGACCAGAGAGTGGTAGCCATTTTTAATGGTGATAAGATGTTGTCTCTAGCGATGAATCAGAGGTGGTTAGTACCTAGGTGGGTGATGTGGCATAGATGATGAGGTGTAAGTGTGGCTAAGTCCCAACGTGGGAGTCGAATTGTAGTTCGAGGTGTAGGGTATATGTACCGAGGTGTATGTGTTGAGGAGTAGATGTAATGAAGTGTTGTGCTTAGGTGTAGTGTGCACAAGTGTAGTATCCGAGGTGAATGAAGGTGAATTAAGTAAGTGTATGGTTAAGAGAGGTAGTGGAACCTAGGTGATTGGTGGTGAATTAAGGAAGTGTATTAACGAGTGTAATAGTTGTATGTTAAAGCTAGTGTAGCCGAGGGTGAGGGATTGAGGACGTGAGTTGTATCTAAGCCTAAGTGTGGTTGATGAAGTGTAGTGCATGGACGTCTAAGCTAGTATTGTCGAGGTATAGGGTGTATACCAGAGATGTATATGTAGTGGGGATATGAGGTGCGCCGAGGTGCATTCTGTGGGTGCCGGGGGTGTTGTGGGGTTCCAGGAGGTTACATTTGTGTCCGAGGTGTTGTTGTGTGCCGAGGTGCTGTGTGCAGGGTTGAGTGGTGTGTGTGCGAGGTGCCGGGGAGGGTGCCTTGAGGTGCCGTTCGAACCACGATTGCGCTAGCGCGCCAGTAGCGCAATCGAGTTGTTGGGTGTTGAGAGCGGCAAGTGGTTGAAATGGGATAGTTCTTTTAGTCCCTAGGTGACGTTGTAGTCCTCGTAGTATTCGTTTAGTCCACTACGTTTAGTGTGAGGGCGTTGAGATAGCGTGAGAACTACGATTGTGGGAGTATTGAGTGGAGGTTGGGCGATAACCATGGGGCCGTGGTCCGAGAGTGCGAAGTCGACTTTAGAGCCGTGGCGATGATGTGTTTAAGTGGTGAGGTTCCAAAGGGTGGCGTTGATGAGTTGTGTTGAGTCTAAATAGGCTAATTACGTTGATGTTGTGTGTGTTGAGTCTAATAAGGCTAATGCGTTGATGTTGTTGAGATAAGTCAATTAAGACCGCGTTGATGATGTTGGTGTTGAGCGTTGTTGCGCATGTCGCATTGTATGTGTTGATGTTTCGGGGTTGATGGTTATAGAGTCCTCATACATGACATAAGCATATTACGTTGTTGTGGGCTGCAGTCCTAGAGCTTTGCTCAGCGTTGAAAGTTGAAGCCACAAAGGCTTGTTATGTTGATTGGTACCACATGCATTATACCCTTGTTGTTGGGTTGCATTCATGCATAAACATATACAGTTCGTGATGATGTTTCTCGTTGTTTATGAGTTGAAGTGTCCTACCTTGGTGAGGTATGTTTGTTGTGTTGGCCGAGTTGCTAAGTGGTGGGTTGTTGTCTTAGCCGAGTTGTTTTGAGGTGTGTGTGGTGTTTTCTCTATCATAAGATTTATCATACATTTTATTATTTATGAAAAGAGACTCACCCTAGCATTTTTATGTTGCCTGCTCTCGTGGCGACAAATAGGTGATGTGCAGGAGATCCTGAGTGAAGGTCCTTTCTTCCCTCAGCCTAGTTGTGGCGTCTTGCTCTGTGACGTCGAACTGGGGAGCCGGGTAGTGTATTAGTTGTTTAAGATTAGTGTTGAAGCCGTAATAGATTGATGTATTAGAATTTGAGGTTTCGCCCCATTTAAGTCGTATATGTATCACGCAATTATATTTTATTAACCGAAAAGTAATATATTCTAAGTGAAAGTGATGTTTGATGAACGTAGCATTCCTCGAGGATGTATCTTTGAAAAGAAAAACGATTTTTGAACTCGATTTTATAAATTAAAGTATTAAGAGTAAGGGGTGTTACATGTTGGTATCGAGCAAAAGTTTGGTCTGTCCGACCAAGTTTGTCGGTCGTAGTGTCTCGTGAGATCCGCATCGATCTCCAACAGAGACTTTGTTGTAGATTTTGTTTGGTTGTTTGCAATGTTGATTGTAGCATTGCTTGTAGTTGCTTGTGGTATTGTTTGTATTAAGTGAGGTATGTGAGATTAAGAGCATTTTAACGACGTCAAAGGAGTAGGAGTCGTGACGACGCCTTCGTACTGGATCATGCGTTAAAGTCCTTCAATGTGAAAGGTGTAACTTTTGAAAAGACGTAGTTTTGTGACCTTAACTAAATTGGATGCGTGAGTAGGAGGGGACCGATCATCCCGATAACTCATTCCCAATTAAAGAGGTGACAATAACTCGTAATTATTATAAATTTTGAATATGTACTAATTACAACTTGATTGATTGAGTGGTGTGTGCAAGTTTGATTGACTATTAATTTTTAGATAAATGGGTGCCTTATGGATGTTTGAGTTTGATTTGGGGGTTGATAGTAGGGAGATGTCAAAATAAGGATTGACACTTTGGGTTTGAAGTCATGCAAAGAAAATAGAGCATGCCTTTTTGGAAAAAGTTTAGAAATAGGGGTTCTGGAAAGCCTAAGGTAGAAAAATTGTTCTTTAAAGTATGGTAGTCGAGGGGGTACCTATATAGGATCTGGATGATAGTGTGTAACTTTGATGATTAAAGGATTAGAATTCGGTATTGAGAAGAATAGGAATGCCGAGCTGAGGAAGGCATTGTTTGTGGTTTGGATATAGATTGATGTAAGATAGGAGCATTAGTACCTTAAATGATTACTATGGTGTAGTTTCCTAACGATAAATTTATGGAGTTTGGATAATCGAGTGAGACTTTGGTGACCCGAGAATAGAGTTTGGTACAAAGTAAAGGTGTAGAGAGGTGTGTATATCCTAGTCCTTAGTGTGCAGGGAGGAGTTGTTGATAGTTAGGAACAGAAATAAGATTGATGGAGTAGGTGTGCTCATGTAATTGGTGAGATTTTCGAGGACGAAAATGTTCTAAGTGGGGGAGAGTTGTAACACCCCAAAGTAATTCAATTATTTATTTAATTGGGTTATTTAAGGTTTACAACATTTTAGTTAAGCTAAGTGAGTAATGTAGAGTGTTTATTTTATTTAGAAGGCATTTAAGTAATGGAGAAGGTGAGGTTAGAGGCCCATGAGTTATTAAGAGGCCCAATGCTCCTTGAAGCCCATTGCGCATGGCTTAAAGGAGGTAACCGTAGAATGAGAATTCATTCCAACAAAAATATCAAGATCAAAGGTAAAGTAAGAGAAGGAGAGTGTTAGGTGGAATAGTGATTCTAGAGAGAAGAAGAGGGAATCATGGAAGAGCTCCAACCGAGGGAGAAAGAGCTAGGATTGTTGGTGATTATTGGTGGGGAGAGTACTCGTTTGCTTCATTAAAGGTTAGGGGGCTCTCTTTTCATCCATAATAATATATATGATGATGTGTGTTGTGTGTGAGTCGTAATCTAGTAATAGTTTCTGAGTTGTGTAGTGTGTTTGATGTGTATTTTGTTTGCGTTACTTACTTTGGTGAAGCTGTGGTGTTTGTAATGAGTTGGTCGTGTGAGGGACCAAGGAGAGGAGTGGGAGCTGAGGAACACTCAGTCCCAGTGAGTTGTTGTTGTGTTGTCATTTGCGTGGAGTTCCCAGTGAGTTGTTGTTTGTGTTGTCATTTGTGTGGAGTTCCCAGTGAGTTGGCGTCGGTGTCGGGGCTGTCTCCTTCGTGGAGTTCCTGAGATGTGTTGGATTAGTTTTGAAGGTATAAGTGTATAATAGTGGTGCGTAAGAGCGCTTAAGACCATTTTGAGTGTCGACTTCGTGTTTCACGAGGTGTAATGTAGTTATACCGAGAGTTGTAGGAGTCAAGAAGAAGCAGTGTATAAGTATATCTGCGTATAGTTCTTGATGTGTAGGCGTTGAATTGTAGTGGAATCTACCGAGGTGTGAGGGCGAGGTGGAGCGTTGGACTTAGGCGTAGCATGCTTAAGTGTTGAGGGTCGAGGAGAGACGAGAAGCCTGTAGCGAGAAGGCCCGAGTGTAGAATGACGAGGTGTGTCATTGCGAATGACCGAGGAGTGGTAGCCGATTTTAATGGTGATAAGATGTTGTCTCTAGCGAAGAATCGAGGTGGTTAGTACCTAGGTGGGTGATGTGGCATAGATGATGAGGTGTAAGCAGGGCTAAGTCCCAACGTGGGAGTCGAATTGTAGTTCTTGAGGTGTAGGGTATATGTACCGAGGTGTATGTGTTGAGGAGTAGATGTAATGAAGTGTTGTGCTTAGGTGTAGTGTGCACAAGTGTAGTATCCGAGGTGAATGAAGGTGAATTAAGTAAGTGTATGGTTAAGAGAGGTAGTGGAACCTAGGTGATTGGTGGTGAATTAAGGAAGTGTATTACCCGAGTGTAATAGTTGTATGTTAAAGCTAGTGTAGCCGAGGTGAGGGATTGAGGACGTGAGTTGTATCTAAGCCTAAGTGTGGTTGATGAAGTGTAGTGCATGGACGCCTAAGCTAGTATTGTCGAGGTATAGGGTGTGTATACCGAGATGTATATGTAGTGGGGATATGAGGTGCGCCGAGGTACATTCAGTGGGTGCCGGGGGTGTTGTGGGGTTCCGGGTTCTCATTGTGTGCCGAGGTGTTGTTGTGTCTTAGAGGTGCACGTGCACCGAGTTGAGTGGTGTGTGTGCCGAGGTGCCGTGGAGAGGTGCCGAGGTGTCGTTGAAGTCGAAGCCACAGCTGCGCCAGCGCCGCCAGCGCAACCGGGAGTCTTTGCTGGGTGTTGAGAACGCAAGTGGTTGAAATGGGATAGTTCTTTTAGTCCCTAGGTGACGTTGTAGTCCTCGTAGTATCGCTTAGTCCACTACGTTTAGTGTGAGGCGTTGAGATAGCGTGAGAACTACGATTGTGGGAGTATTGAGTGGAGGTTGGACGATAACCATGGGGTCGTGGTCCGAGGTGCGAAGTCAGCTTTAGAGCTGTGAGCGATGATGTGTTTAAGTGGTGAGGTTCCAAAGGGGACTGACGTTGATGAGTTGTGTTGAGTCTAAATAGGCTAATTACGTTGATGTTGTGTGTGTTGAGTCTAATAAGGCTAATGCGTTGATGTTGTTGAGATAAGTCAATTAAGACTGCACGTTGATGATGTTGGTGTTGAACGTTGTTGCGCATGTCGCATTGTATGTGTTGATGTTTCGGGGTTGATGGTTATAGAGTCCTCATACATGACATAAGCATATTACGTTGTTGTGGGCTGCAGTCCTAGAGCTTTGCTCAGCGTTGAAAGTTGAAGCCACAAAGGCTTGTTATGTTGATTGGTACCACATGCATTATACCCTTGTTGTTGGGTTGCATTCATGCATAAACATATACAGTTCGTGATGATGTTTCTCGTTGTTTATGAGTTGAAGTGTCCTACCTTGGTGAGGTATGTTTGTTGTGTTGGCCGAGTTGCTAAGTGGTGGGTTGTTGTCTTAGCCGAGTTGTTTTGAGGTGTGTGTGGTGTTTTCTCTATCATAAGATTTATCATACATTTTATTATTTATGAAAAGAGACTCACCCTAGCATTTTAATGTTGCCTGCTCTCGTGGCGACAAATAGGTGATGTGCAGGAGATCCTGAGTGAAGGTCCTTTCTTCCTCACCCTAGTTGGCGCTCTTGCTCGTGACGTCGAATCGGGAGCGGGTAGTGTATTAGTTGTTTAAGATTAGTGTTGAACCGTAATAGATTGATGTATTAGAATTTGAGGGTTCGCCCCATTTAAGTCGTGCTATGTATCACGCAATTATATTTTATTAATCAAAAGTAATATATTCTAAGTGAAAGTGATGTTTGATGAACGTAGCATTCCCTTGAGGATGTATCTTTGAAAAGAAAAACGATTTTTGAACTCTGATTTTATAAATTAAAGTATTAAGAGTAAGGGGGTGTTACATGTTGGTATCAGAGCAAAAGTTTGGTCTGTCCGGCCAAGTTTGTCCAAATGTAGTGTCTCGTGAGATCCTCATCGATCTCCAACAGAGACTTTGTTGTAGATTTTGTTTGGTTGTTTGCAGCTGTTGATTGTAGCATTGCTTGTAGTTGCTTGTGACTGTTGTTTGTATTAAGTGAGGTATGTGAGATTAGAAGAGCATTTTAACGACGTCAAAGGAGTAGGAGTCGTGACGACGCCTTCGTACTCTGGACTGCGTTAAAAGTCCTTCAATGTGAAAGGTGTAACTTTTGAAAAGACGTAGTTTTGTGACCTTAACTAAATTGGATGCGTGAGTAGGAGGGACTGATCATCCCGATAACTCATTCCCAATTAAAGAGGTGACAATAACTCGTAATTATTATAAATTTTGAATATGTACTAATTACAACTTGATTGATTGAGTGGTGTGTGCAAGTTTGATTGACTATTAATTTTTAGATAAATGGGTGCCTTATGGATGTTTGAGTTTGATTTGGGGGTTGATAGTAGGAGATGTCAAAATAAGGATTGACACTTTGGGTTTGAAGTCATGCAAAGAAAATAGAGCATGCCTTTTTGGAAAAAGTTCGTAAATAGGGGTTCTGGAAAGCCTAAGGTAGAAAAATTGTTCTTTAAAGTATGGTAGTCGAGGGGGTACCTATATAGGATCCGGATGATAGTGTGTAACTTTGATGATTAAAGGATTAGAATTCGATTTTAAGAATAGGAATGCCGAAATGAGGAGGAAGGCATTGTTTGTGGTTTGGATATAGATTGACGTAAGATAGGAGCATTAGTACCTTAAATGATTACTATGGTGTAGTTTCCTAACGATAAATTTATGGAGTTTGGATAATCGAGTGAGACTTTGGTGACCCGAGAATAGAGTTTGGTACAAAGTAAAGGTGTAGAGAGGTGCGTATATCCTAGTCCTTAGTGTGCAGGGAGGAGTTGTTGATAGTTAGGAACATAAATAAGATTGATGGAGTAGGTGTGCTCATGTAATTGGTGAGATTTTCGAGGACGAAAATGTTCTAAGTGGGGGAGAGTTGTAACACCCCAAAGTAATTCAATTATTTATTTAATTGGGTTATTTAAGGTTTACAACATTTTAGTTAAGCTAAGTGAGTAATGTAGAGTTTTTATTTTATTTAGAAGGCATTTAAGTAATGGAGAAGGTGAGGTTAGAGGCCCATGAGTTATTAAGAGGCTGATGCTCCTTGAAGCCCATTGCGCATGGCTTAAAGGAGGTAAATCGTAGAATGAGAATTCATTCCAACAAAAATATCAAGATCAAAGGTAAAGTAAGAGAAGGAGAGTGTTAGGTGGAATAGTGATTCTAGAGAGAAGAAGAAGGGAATCAATTCAAGGGAAGAGCTCCAACTGAGGGAGAAGAGCTAGGATTGTTGGTGATTATTGGTGGGGAGAGTACTCGTTTGCTTCATTAAAGGTTGGGGGCTCTCTTTCATCCATAATAATATATATGATGTGTGTTGTGTGTGAGTCGAGAATCTAGTAATAGTTTCGAGTCGTTGTGTAGTGTGTTTGATGTGTATTTTGTTTGGCGTTACTTACTTTGGTGAAGCCGTGGGTGTTTGTAATGAGTTGGTCGTGTGAGGACCAAGGAGAGGAGTGGGAGCCGAGGAACACTCGGTCCCAAAGTGAGTTGTTGTTGTGTTGTCATTTGCGTGGAGTTCCCAGTGAGTTGTTGTTTGTGTTGTCATTTGTGTGGAGTTCCCAAAGTGAGTTGGCGTCCTGGGCCGTCTCCTTCGTGGAGTTCCCGAGATGTGTTGGATTAGTTTTGAAGGTATAAGTATAATAGTGGTGCGTAAGGGCGCTTAAGACCATTTTGAGTGTTGACTCGTGTTTCGCGAGGTGTAATGTGGTTATACCAGTCAGAGGTAGGAGATTGAAGAACAAGTGTATAAGTATATCTGCGTATAGTTCTTGATGTGTAGGCGTTGAATTGTAGTGGAATCTACCGAGGTGTGAGGGTACCGAGGTGGAGCGTTGGACTTAGGCGTAGCATGCTTAAGTGTTGAGGGTCGAGGAGAGACGAGAAGCCTGGACGAGAAGGCCCGAGTGTAGAATGACGAGGTGTGTCATTGCGAATGACCGAGGAGTGGTAGCCGATTTTAATGGTGATAAGATGTTGTCTCTAGCAATGTCGAGGTGGTTAGTACCTAGGTGGGTGATGTGGCATAGATGATGAGGTGTAAGTGTGGCTAAGTCCCAACGTGGGAGTCGAATTGTTCTTGCCGGTGTGGGTATATGTACCGAGGTGTATGTGTTGAGGAGCAGATGTAATGAAGTGTTGTGCTTAGGTGTAGTGTGCCTAAGTGTAGTATCCGAGGTGAATGAAGGTGAATTAAGTAAGTGTATGGTTAAGAGAGGTAGTGGAACCTAGGTGATTGGTGGTGAATTAAGGAAGTGTATTACCGAGTGTAATAGTTGTATGTTAAAGCTAGTGTAGCCGAGGTGAGGATTGAGGGCGTGAGTTGTATCTAAGCCTAAGTGTGGTTGATGAAGTGTAGTGCATGGACGTCTAAGCTAGTATTGTCGAGGTATAGGGTGTGTATACCGAGATGTATATGTAGTGGGGATATGAGGTGCGCCGAGGTGCAGTCTGTGGGTGCCGGGGTGTTGTGGGGTTCCGAGGTTCTTGCATTGTGTCGAGGTGTTGTTGTGTCCGAGGTGCACCGTGTACCGAGGGATTGAGTGGTGTGTGTGCCGAGGTGCGTTGAAGCCACGATTCGCATGCGCGCCGCCAGCGCAATCGAGGTTGGGTGTTGAACGCTTTAATTGGTTGAAATGGGATAGTTCTTTTAGTCCCTAGGTGACGTTGTAGTCCTCGTGAGTATCGCTTTAGTCCACTACGTTTAGTGTGAGGGCGTTGAGATAGCGTGAGAACTACGATTGTGGGAGTATTGAGTGGAGGGTTGGACGATAACCATGGGGCTGTGTCCGAGGTGCGAAGTCAGCTTTAGAGCTGTGAGCGATGATGTGTTTAAGTGGTGAGGTTCCAAATGGGACTGACGTTGATGAGTTGTGTTGAGTCTAAATAGGCTAATTACGTTGATGTTGTGTGTGTTGAGTCTAATAAGGCTAATGCGTTGATGTTGTTGAGATAAGTCAATTAAGACTGCACGTTGATGATGTTGGTGTTGAACGTTGTTGCGCATGTCGCATTGTATGATGTTTCGGGGTTGATGGTTATAGAGTCCTCATACATGACATAAGCATATTACGTTGTTGTGGGCTGCAGTCCTAGAGCTTTGCTCAGCGTTGAAAGTTGAAGCCACAAAGGCTTGTTACGTTGATTGGTACCACATGCATTATACCCTTGTTGTTGGGTTGCATTCATGCATAAACATATACAGTTCGTGATGATGTTTCTCGTTGTTTATGAGTTGAAGTGTCCTACCTTGGTGAGGTATGTTTGTTTTCTTGGCCGAGTTGCTAAGTGGTGGGTTGTTGTCTTAGCCGAGTTGTTTTGAGGTGTGTGTGGTGTTTTCTCTATCATAAGATTTATCATACATTTTATTATTTATGAAAAGAGACTCACCCTAGCATTTTTATGTTGCCTGCTCTCGTGGCGACAAACAGGTGATGTGCAGGAGATCCTGAGTGAAGGTCCTTTCTTCCTCACCTAGTTGTGGCGTCTTGCTCGTGACGTCAACCGGGAGCGGGTAGTCTATTAGTTGTTTAAGATTAGTGTTGAAGCCGTAATAGATTGATGTATTAGAATTTGAGGGTTCGCTTTCATTTAAGTCGTGCTATGTATCACGCAATTATATTTTATTAATCGAAAAGTAATATATTCTAAGTGAAAGTGATGTTTGATGAACGTAGCATTCCTCGAGGATGTATCTTTGAAAAGAAAAGCGATTTTTGAACTCGATTTTATAAATTAAAGTATTAAGAGTAAAGGGGTGTTACAGGCTTCACGCTGAGCACCTCGGGTGGTACCTGCAAAGACACTCCGACGATCTAGTGAGAGGTCGCTCGGGCAGATAACACAAGGTATGAGAACGTACCTGATGCCATGTGCGAATGGCATATATATATACTGTAGAGTCCCGACCGTTAGCGAAGATTTCGGCCGGTCCCGAGAATTGCGGTCCAAGCAGCGTGTTCGGGCCGGTTTCGTTGGTGGTGACGCCCACTTGCCATTGGCGATCCCTTGTAATTCTTGATACACCCAGAACGATTGCCACTCCAAGCCTAGGGTCGCTTAAGAGCGGTGAGGCTTAGAATTGCTGCCCCCCGAGTGTCGCTTTTTTAAGCGACGACGGGCCGTGCGCTTTCTTGATTTGAACGGTTTCGACCGCTCGCCAACCATCGGCCGTGCTGACGCGACGGTTGGTCTTCACTGACATTTAAGACATGACGTTTGGTGTTTCCGAGGTTGTCTGAAGGCAACTATTGGTGAGAAGGTGAAGCGTTGCGACGCTTCGCCTCCCGGTCCCCTTCGCGCCGTGGATCTGTACTATAAATAGCCCTTCAGTCAAGACTATTCCTCACACTTTCGCGATTAGCTATGCCAGCGACCGACTCGTCTGCCGCCGACTTACATCCGTTGCTGCTTATGTATTGCTCGTCTTTGCTGTCGCGACCGGTTCACAACATCTGTTCAAGGTATGGATCGATCTCTTTGTTTACTTTTTAAACTTAGTTTTTCTTTGAACGTACTTCGCGCTCTTCTACGCCTCGTGATAGGGGGTGTCAGGTCTGTGGACGGCCAAGTCGCCCCCTCTCACGAGTACTCTGCTCGATCGACCTGACTCGATCCCCTTATCAAAGGTGCTGGTATATGCCGCGGACGAAACAGACCGCTCGTATTCCCGGAGGGCCGTCCCAATCTCTTCTTGCGTCCCGTCTAAACCGTCCCGAGGCTGCCTCCCCGAGAGAAGTCTAAGTCGTCTTGATCGACAAAAATTACCGGTTTCTTCGACGTGCAGTTCTTGAGTAGTACAAGCTCGAGCTCCAAATCTTCTAGCCAAGGATCGGCTAGCTTGAAGAGTTCCGGCTCTAAGTCCGCCCATTCTCGCGATCGGCCAGCAACACTCCACCATCGAGAACGCCGTATCTCGAGCGGAAGGAGAGGAGGAGGTAGAGGTGGTGATTATAGATGATGACGAAGTGCTAAGTGCCGTCCAAGTCGCGGACGAGGAGATGGCGGAAGTCGAAGGTGACTGAGCTGAAGAAACCAACGAGGAAGTGGTAGCTCGGCCGCCATGACTAGCTCTCTAGTCGAGAGGTAATCAACGAAGGAGGGTCGAACGAAGAGGCGGCCGACGTTCAAACTGATGTAGCCCGGGACCCATCTGACATGTCTTGGGTGTCAGAAACTCTTCGTTCACACAGGAGTATACTTACGGTCGGCGACCTCGCCTTGTCCGACCTTCCTTCTTTGCTTGAATGAATCACCGGCCGGAGGGTGAGAGGCATGAAAGATGGAGAAGACATTGCAACTTATTCCAAAGAATCTTAAGTTCACGATGTATCGGATCGCGTTCGAGAGGATGAACATCATCCCACCTTTCACCGAAGTTCCAACGTGGCGTTCACTGCGTCATATCGGGTCGCCCCTCTCAACTCCATCCCAATGCTTGGGCATTCTTGAAAACTTTCGAAGTCCTGTTAACCAAACTTGGTCGTGCGGTGTCGATCATGCTATTCTTTGCCTCTTTGAGCTAAGGCGCTCGGGGAGAAAGCGAACAAGGAGAAGAGGGAGCAGGTCTCTTTCAAGATGCAGAAAACTCAGCACCGGTATTTCAAAGCTTATCAAGAGTCACTGGGCGCGGCCTAGAGAGGCCACTACTTCTGGATCGTCCCGACCAAGGAGGCCGGTAAGGCCATATCTGAGGTCTAGCCGGACGGGATGCTCGGTCCCCCTTACTTCCCAATTATGTGGAATGAAGCTCACTTCTTCAGGAGGCCGGGCGATTACATTTATTCTGCCAAAGATTTGGGCGAGGCCGACTTGGAATCTTTGGAGATGATCAAGAAGTTGGCGAGCATGATGCTTCCAGACCCTAAGGGCGACATACCTTGTCGTCCCTTCGTCTTGCTCACGGGCCGGGCTCTGGAGGCCGAGATTGGTTTTCTTCTGAACTTTGCCTTTATATTTTGTGCTGTCTATCTTCTCTTCTAACTCTTAATTTGTTGTTTTGCAGAAAGGATGGCCGGTAAGAACTGGGCCGAAATCGAGAAAGTTCTGAATCCTCCCAAGAGCAGCGCCTCCCGGCCGCCACCACGAAACGTGGCCGATCCCGAGGGGTCGTCGAAGGTGCCTCCCACCCCAAAAGCCAAGGGAAAAAGCCCGTTTCCAAGGTCCGGTCGCCCCCTGATGACCGCTCTGCCAAGCGGACTAAGTTTGACAAGCGAGACTTGGATCTTTCTAAGGACGACATCCCTATCCTTTCACTCGAGGAATTAGGGCCGGCCGAGTTCGAGCGGTTTAAGAAAAAGCCCATGCAGGTTTGTGCTTCTCTCTGCATGGGGATGGACAAAATCATGCAGGAGCTGGCGGACGAAGCTGAAGGTATTTTAATCTTTTTACCCGTCGCGCTTTCGTTTACATTCGATCGAGTAACTGACTTTGACCATCTTTGTTTACAGCGGCGCGGGCTGAGAAGGATAAGGCCGTGGCGGAGGCACAGCAAAAATTGGAGAAACTAGCCAAGTCCAAGAAGGATATCATGCAACGGGTCGAGGACGACCGGGCCAAGCTATCAAAGAGGAACAAGGAACTCCAAGCTCAAGTAACCAATTTAAAGACCGACCTCGAAGTCTTGGAGAAGGAAAAGGCCGAGTGGGGGACCCAGAGGGCTGAGTTGGAGGCGCAAGTTCGGAGGATAGCCGAGATGGCACTCGATTGGGCCATTTCGATGGCACTCGATTGGGCCATTTCGATGGCACCTGTTGGGATCATTTCGATGATCTCTCGAGGTAGGTCGTTTCGACGGCCTTTTATGATGGGTTATTACTTAACCCTTGGGCCATTTTCGATGGCGCTCGTTCGAGTCAACTCGGTGACCGTTGTTTGTGCCTTGGCTGGGCGCACGCTCATGGTCGTTCGACGACCTGAAGTTCGCGGGTTACTTAACCCTTGGGCCACTTCGATGGCACTCGACGTAGATCGTTTCGACGATCCGTTGTTTGATAAATCTTCTATCGCTCCTTTGCCATGAGCATACTTGAGCGACCGGGCATACATTCTTTGCGAGAAAGTTAATAACAACAATTTTTCAAAGGTCAGGCCTCAGTAAAAAACCCAATGGGAAAAAGAGCGCCTGCCTGTCTTTCATTAATTGATCGGTCGTTCATTACATTCAAACATAATACTTTCTAAGTTTCTCTGCATTCCATGTTCTGGGGATAGTCGCCCCATCCATGGTTTCCAGCTCGTATGCCCCCTTTCCGGTCTTGTTGATGACCCTATATGGACCTTCCCGGTTTGGTGCCGCTTTTCCTCGCCGAGCATTCTTGTTTCCCACATCTGCGCGTCTCAGGACGAGGCGGGCCGACCGAGAAATCTCTCTTCTGAACTCGAGCGTTGTATCTGCTGCGACCTTCCGCTTGATCAATTGTTCTCTTAGTGATGCTTGGAGTGCGCAACTCTTCAATCGGTTCCAACTCTTCTCGTATAGCGGTGCGTTGTCAACCACCGTAGGGGATTCAAGTTCTCCAATTTAGTTCGCCCATTTCTATGGGTATTACAAAGATCGATCCCATATACCAATCTGAAGGGGACTCCCGATGCGTTGAATGAGGGGTCGTCCGTAAGCCCACGAGCGGACTGCAGCCTCTTCGACCCGGCCTCTTTCGCTTCATCGAGTCTTCGCTTCCAAGCCACGCAGATAACTCTCATGGCCGCCTCACCTGGCCGCTTGTCTAAGGGTGCTCGACCGAGGTGAAACGCTGTTTTACCCCTAAGTCGGCCAACATTTCTCTGAACCTTGTTGTGCCAAGGGCAAACATTCCCTGCTTTGAATGATAACAAATTACAAGTTACTAATAATTTACTTGAGGTAAAGCGCAGAAAAAATATAAGAGCGCAGGCGATGAACAAGAAGAGCTTCTAAGCTAACTCAAAGTCATAGAAGCTCGGACTAAAAAGTTTCTCAAGCATTGAAGACTTATATCGCTGCGTAGGACTCATGTAAGATCGTATTACCCAAGTCTTATAACATTCGTAGTTGAGAGATGATGATTAAAAATAAAATTGTTTTAGAAAAATGTTTTCTATAAAATCATGATTTATTAGATTAGACACAAGTTGTTGTTAAAGAAAAGTTTTGAATCATGATTTGTTGTTTTTTTAAAGAAACTTGATTCATAGCTTAATGTTTTAAAAGAATTTGTTTTTGAAGTAAAGAATGATTCTTGATTTGGTACTTTAAGCTAGAAATCGATTTCCTCTTGTTTTTAAAGCTAGAAATCGATTTCCTCTCTTGTTTTTAGAGCTAGAAATCGATTTCTCTCTTGTGTTTAGAGCAAGAAATCGATTTCACACTTATTGGTTTAAAGGCATCAATCGATTAATGACTTGCTTGTTTTTAAAAGAACTTGTTTTGGAAAGAAAACAATCGATTGATGACTTCGTGTTTTAAAGAGGCAAATCGATTTTAGACTTCCTTTCTTGAGCTAGAAATCGATTTGTGACTTCCTCCTTAAAGAGGTAAATCGATTTCCCACTTAAGCAAAGCAAGCAATCGATTCCTCAATCTTTCTACTTAAGCAAGCAATCGATTTGTGCCTTCCATTTAAGCAAAGAATCGATTTTCAACTTGTGTTTTAGAAGCAAACAATCGATTTCCATTTTTTTATTTCAAGCTCTAAATCGATTTTCATTCTATGTCTTTTAAGCTATGAATCGATTTACCACTTACACAAACAAATGTTTACAAACAAATTTCAACGGTCATATTCTCTTAAGTGATATAAATAGAAAACCTAGGGTTTTCACGTAAGACAGAGAGTGAGAACAAAAAACAAAACTCAGAGCCGCAACATCTCAAAAAAAAAAGAAAAAAACGTGAAACTCCTAGAAACCTTTGATCATCTTCTTCGTTCTTCAAATTTCATTCTAGGGTTTTCATCATCATATCATCTCTCTCAACTCTTATGGTTATACACTTGATTGATCGATTATAGTTTCAATTGTATTCATCTTATTTCTTGGCGTTTGGTGTTCTTGTGAAATCCTGGGAAATTGATTCTTGGGTGGTTCGATCGGGGAGATTGTGTAACGCCCCAAATTTTATTAGAAATTATTTGGAGTTAATTTGATAAGATTACATTATTTTGATTTATCGTGTGGTTGAGCCATTAAATTAGTTGAATAAATATACTTTTATATTTAAACGTATTTTTATAAGTTATTTGTGATATATGATTGTTATTCATATTTATACTTATTTATCTTGTTTGTAATAAAATATTAGTGTTTGAAATATTATTTCCTTAGAACATTATTTTAAGCTATTGAGGTATTAAAATAAGAGTTGTAGTGAAATTGGGGTTTTAAAATGATTTAGAAGTGAATTTCTATTCTTTTACTCGCATACAACCCCTCCTCTTGATTCTTGCACCCCCGTGGTAAACAAAGATTTCCAGCGTGTGGCCCATGGAAGCAACCCGGCCCATTCATCCCTTCTTCTTCCCGCGACTGCTTTGCAACGCGAGCAAAGAAACAAAAAAAAGAAAACCTCGCGCCGCTCCTTCCCCACGCGTGCGTTCTCCTTCCTCCTCCATGACCGAACTCCAAACTTTACCTTCCCACTCGGATTTTGCCACTCGATTCCGTTTCGACCTCGCCCATCGTTTGGTGTTTCGTTCGTCCGATGCAACAATGCCCGCGCCGTAAAGTCGCGATTCCGACCACCTTAAGCGTTCCTTGCGTGAATCGAAGCATGAACTCGAGTCTTTCTCACCGTAATCGACCCACCATTCGGTTAATTCTATCGAGATCTCACGCTTCGACCCTCTTGCTCATCCAAGGTCGTGTTTCACGTTCGTTTACTTCAACCATCGCCTCGGTTGGGTACTTTTTCGATAGGTACTCCTTTTGAAACACAATTGATTAATTAAACGAGTGATTAATTATATATTGATATATTTAGTGTATGACTTTGGTATCACTTTGTTGTTATTCTGCATAATTGTTCGTGTTGGAGTATTGGGTAAATGGGTTTTCGGTTTTGAAGCGGTTGGGCGAGTTAGAGCCGCTTCGTGAAGTTCGGGTCGTGAATTTCGGGACGTCTCGGTAGTTCGTAAGGTTAGGGGATTCTCCTTTATGTTCATAATAGCTAGTATGATATGTTTTATAAGTGGAATGACTCTAACAATGACTTGTTGTGTGATTGTGTGTTGATTACATGTTGATTGATGATTGGAATGTTGTTTTGGTCATAACATGCTAATTGTTGTTGTGGAAACATGAGTTGTGACTTATGCATAGTATATGTTTGATGAAATGGTCATATGGGTATGAGTATGTGAACTTGATGAATTGATGGTAATAAATTACTGTTTATGTGTGTGTTGTTGTGGGGGGAAATGAATTGTTGAAATAGCAATTTAAGTTTAAAGTAATTTGGGAAAAGTGTTGGAAGGGAAAGGGGCGCCAAATTGCTAAGCAATTGGCGCCTAGATGCTGGCATATGTGCGTGCGTTGTGTACTGGTGGTCAAGGGGCGCCATTTGCCTAGCAAAGTGGCGCCCAGTTCACGTTTTCTGTGAGTTTACATCGGTTTGGGCTGGGCAGTGAGTGGAACAGGGTGCAGGGCGCCAAATCTCTAGGATTCTGGCGCCTGGTGTGGTGTCTAAGTGGTGGGTGTGTCGTGCTGGGCAGGGGCGCCATCTGCCTAGCAAAGTGGCGCCCAGTACACTGTTTCTGGGTCTATTGTCTCGGTTGGGTAAGTTGGCAAGGAAGGGGGCGCCATTTGCCTAGCAAATTGGCGCCAGGGTGCTGAGTGCTAGGCAGTAGGTGGGACGGTGCAGGGGAGGGGGCGCCAGTTTGCTAGAAACTTGGCGCCCTGTGCTGGTGTGTGTGAGTGTGATTGTGGTGTTGGGTTATAGGGCGCCATTGTGGCTGCCCCTTAGTGTCTAGGTACTCAAAATATGTCTAAGTGATGGTTTAGTCCCTAAGAATTAATTTAATCCTTGGTGTGACAAATTAGTCCCTAAGAATTAAATTAATCCTTGGCGTGACAAAATAATCCCTTAGCGTCTAATTAGCCCCAATGTGTCAAATAAATCCCTAAGTCCCTAAATTAATTATTGGTGTGTCAAAATAGTCCTCGAGTGAGGAGAATGTCCCTATGGGGCGGTGTTGGTCCTTAGGTGAGAGTTAATTGATAATTGATGAATTGGTGACAAATAATTGGTGAGGTGATGGTAAACAATTGGTGAGGTGATGTTAAATAATTGGTGAGGTGATGACAAACAATTGGTGAGGTGATGGTAAACAATTGATGAGGTGGTGTTTGATAATTAATGATGTGATAATTAATAATTGATGCGGTGTGCTTGGTGTGGTGTGATGCATTGTCATAATGTCACATGAATCATATGCATGGCTTCGGCCAACAGGTGATGAAATACCCTACGGGGTGGTGATGAAATACCTTACGGGGTGGTGATGAAATACCCTACGGGGTGGTGATGAAATACCCGACGGGGTGGTGAGGTGAATATGGATCCACATGCATGTTGCATACATACATATAATCATACATTCTTGAGATTCTTGTTAATGTCCAATTAATCCGTTATAGTTGCTTGTTTGATATTTCACATGAGTGGTGAATGCCTTTTCTGTGAATTGTTGTTGCTAGTTAATTCTTATTATAAGGCTTATTTTACCTGTTATTATTTATGTAAAGAGACTCACCCTAGCATTTTTGTGTTGCTCTTCTCGTGGCGACCAACAGTGATTCTCGAGTGAAGGTGCCATGCCTTCATGGGATATTGTGTCAGCTCTGATCTAGTAACACCGGGGATGGGATTTTAGTACTACTATTCTATGTTATGTATTTGACTCTGTATTTGAGTATGTTGAACTCAGTTTTATTTCCGCTGCATTGCAAATTGTTTTCTGGATTATTGTAAACATTAAACAGGTATTTGAGGGTCTTAACCCACATGACTATGATGAGTATTTTATGCGTGATGAGTTTGGATTTTTAAATATGTTTGACGTTATTTTCGCTAAATGTACCACCCTCTTTGAGGTGCGTGGAAAGATTTTGAAAAACTCTGATTTTTATTTCATTGAAATTGGCATTATATATAAGGGGGTGTTACAGATTGGATCGTAGAAATCCTAAGCGGGGAGCTCGGGTTCTCAATTGGGGAAATTGAGAGGTTTTGTTGTTGCTGTAAAGTGGCGTGAGTTGTAAGACTTTGAAGAAGCATCTTCACCATTATAGTGTTATTTTCCCAAAGTCCAAAGGTTGCAAAGCCGGAGGCCGAGGACGTAGGGTTTTAGCCCGAACCTCGCTAAATTCGCGGTGTCCTTCTTTCTCTTATCTCTTTATTTATTTACGCACAACTTAATTGCTGTTTTACTTGCTGATCTTGCATGATTGTTTATCTATAGTGTTGATTTTCGTTTAGTTGAATTTTATCTCTAAACTGTTGCTTACGCAAGTTGCTAGTTCTCAAGCCATTTCCGCATTATTTTTTAAACTAGCCTTAAACTAGTTTCAAAAATCCAAAAGGAACTTATTCAGGCCTATAACCTTATTCACCCCCCCCCCCTCTGAGGTTATTGCATTTTCTAACAAACCTTTTGTCTGCGAACTGGGTGCCGTTGTCAGTTATCAGTTGCTGAGGGATCCCAAATCGGGCCAACACACACCGTCCGAAGAACTTGCTGACTTTGGCCGATGTGATTGTTGCGAGAGGCTCGGCCTCGATCCACTTTGTAAAATAGTCTACTGCCACGATCAAGAACTTGAACTAGCCTGGAGCAGGTGGAAACGGGCCTAGCAGATCCATGCCCCACCAGGCGAACGGCCAAGGTGAGACAAGACTTTGTAACTTTGAGGAAGGTGCAATGTGGACGTCAGCATGTACTTGACATTTCTTGCATTTCTGAACGAGCTTCTTAGCGTCCTCGTCCATGGTCGGCCAGTAATAGCCGGCCCTGAGAGCTTTCTTAGCTATGGAACGTGCACCTTGGTGACTTCCGCAAACACCTTCATGAATATCCTCAACCCATGGTTCCGCCTTCGACCGACGTAAGACATCTTAACAATGGAGAGGAGAATCCTCTTTGGTAAATTTCCCTTCTATCACTGAGTATTTGGTCGCCCTGAGCCTGACCAATTTCGCCGCTGGGTCGCTCGGCTCTTCTCCTTCGACGATATACCAGTAGGATGGGGCGATCGATCTGGATTTGTGGTGATACAAAGAACGGCCAATGCACGCTCGGCTTGGTGGATACGCTTGTCGATTTAGGGTCTCCTGAATCAAACTTACGTGATTTCCGAGTCTTGGTACTTGCAAGTTTTGATAGAATGTCCGCTCGAACATTTTCGGTCCGAGGCACATGAACCATACTTCGCTCGGCCGAATCGCTGAGAAGCTCTCTTACTTTGGCTAAATAACTCTTGAAAGACGTCGATCCTTAGCATCGTATAACTCTTTGATCTGCGAGACAACAAGTAAGTCGATCGAAGTTCAACCTTGATCGACATTGAAGTCCTGGCGGCTGCGGGCCAGCTATGCGCCTCATACTCGGCTTTGATTGTTTGATGTATGGAAAGCGAAAGTCAAAGACACCTCCACGGCGAGTGCCTTACGAATTTTCTACTATTAGGCCCGCTCCACTTCCTTTCTTTGTTGGGCGACCCATCTACATGTAGGATCCAGGTCGTTGTGGCTTGATCTTCCGGAGTCGAGTCATTTCCGCTATAAAGTCGGCCAACACTGCGCGCTTTGCGGCCGATCTTGATTCAAATTTGATACCAAATTCACTGAGCTCCACCGCCCACTTTATCATATGTCCCGCCAGGTCTGGCCGATGAAGGACTTGCCTGATGGGCTGATCGGTCCTTACCACGACCTGGTGGGCTACAAAATAGGGCCTTAGTCTTCGAGCAGCCACTAGAAGTGCAAGGGCAAATTTTTCTATTTTCGATATCTCATTTCGGGCCCTTGCGGCACGCTTCTCATGAAATAGACCGGATTACTCGCTTTAGATCGCTTTCTCGACTAACACAGTAACTCGTAACTTCTTCCGTTATAGCCAAGTATAGATACAGCGTTTCGCCCGGCAACGGCTTGGTCATAATTGGTGGGCTAGTCAAAGCTTCCTTCAACTCTTCCAATGCTCGCTGGCATTGGTCGGTCCACTCAAAGTCTACGTCTTTCTTCAGGAGTCGGAACAGTGGAAGCGACTTGCAGGCCGCTTTTGGTATGAATCTGGATAGAGCTGCCACCATCCCGTTTAGCTGTTGGATTTCCTTTTTGGTGCTGGGCGGCCTCATGTCGGCGACCGCCCCTACACTTCTCAGGGTTTGCTTCTATCCTCTTTCGGTTAGGTGGAAGCCCAAAATCTGCCGACCTCACCCCAAAGGTACACTTCTCTGGATTCAGTCTGAGTGAATTCTTCCTAGCTTCTTCAAAGATTTCCCTCAGGTCGTTCGCATGATCTGGATCGGTCCCACTTTTGATGATCATGTCGTCCAAGTACACCTCAGAGATTCGACCGATCTGCCTCTTGAAAATTTTATTCATCATTCATTTGTAAGTCGCTCAAAGGTTCTTTAGCCGAAAGGCATCACCTTGTACTGAAAATTTCCTCGATCTGTCATGAAGGCTGTTTTGTGCCAATCGGGTGGATACATAGTAATCTGATTGTATCCTGAATAAGCGTCCAAGAAGGACAATAATTTATAACCCGAGGCACCGTCGACCAATTTGTCAATGTTGGGCACAGGGAAGGCATCCTTCGGGCATGCCTTATTTAGGTCGGTGTAGTCTACACACATTCTCCATTTGCCATTCTTCTTTTTAACCAACACGACATTGGATAGCCAAAGGTGGTACTTGATCTCTTCGATGAAGTTGGCCTTTATGAGGTCCTCAACGGCCTTGCGCGGCTTGAGATTTTTCTCACTCTGAGTTCGTCTTCTTTGAGCGACCGGCTTAACCCCTTCATCGACTGAAAGTTGATGGCATGCTACTCCGATAGGAATGTCGGGAAGTCGATGCACGCCATGCGAGCAGTCGGCATAGTCTCTCAAACAACGCACAAGGTCTTGCTTCACTTGCTCGGCGGCAGTCGCTACTGAGCTTAAGCTCGTCTTGGTTGGGTCGTCTCCCAGCCGCACATCTTCCAATTCCCATGAGGTTCTCGTCTTTTCAACTCGTTTTTCGGTTCTCGGGCTAAGTCACCGTCGTTATCTTACGGTCGCTATCCGGATCATAACGAGCATCCAAATCGCCGAGATTGACACAGTGACCTTCGCCGTGTTTTGAGAACTTGGGCCACGATCTACCTCATCACAACTCTCTTGATACAAGTAGTGGCTCCGCGCTGCGCCTCTAGATCGGCGCCGTGGTAACTACCGTGGTCGCCTCAGTTGTAAAATTTCATTTTCAAGTGCACCGTCGATGCCACGCGGCTAGCTTGCCCAAGGTCGGCCTACCGATGATACAATGATAGCATGATTTGATGGGGAGTACAAGGAACGCCGTGCGGACCGTCCTGTACAAAGTGCTCTCTTCAGTGTCGTCACCAAATGTGACCATGAGTTCGATCGTTCCCAACGGGTAGGTGATCGCTCCGTTGAAGCCCGTTAGGGGAGTAGGCTCGGCACGGGAATTATCTCGCTCCGATCAACCTTGATCTTGTCAATCAAATCTTCAAACATGATGTCGGTAGAGCTGCCTCGGTCGACTAGAATTCTTTGAACTTCTGTGTTGGCCATAACTGCTCTGATTACTAACGGAACATAACTGTTCGGCCTGCCGTCGAGCAGGTCTTCATCCCCAAAAGAAATGGGCGGTCTATTCGAGACCGGTCGTTCTGCAGAAGTCGAGGCAACCATTAGGAGCTCGTCCCACTTTCTTTTCATAGCTTTGTTGGACTCTTTGCGATCCAACGGATTTCCACCGTGAATAACCATCGCTACATTGCGGCCTTTGGACCGCCGATTATCTTGATGTTCAGACTGATCTTTATCTTGGGTGCTCGTTATGACTAGAGCGCCCTTTCCTCTGTCCTGATCTTTCTCTTTTGTCTTCTCTTGAGGTCGGTCGTCTTCCTCCGACCTCACATACTTGCCCAACTTGCCTTTCTGAATGAGCTCTTCAATATCGTCTTTGAGGGCCATGCAGTCGTTAGTATCATGACCCTTGCTTTTGTGGTAACGGCAGTACCTTTGGTCGGTTGTGCCCCTTTCTTGAGCACGAGTGGATCGGGCCGCTTTACACCCACAAACTCATTGTTACGCACTCACCGTAGATTTGTGCAATGGAGGTGTTGAGGCGAGTGCGATGATCAAACTTCTTGTCTCTCAAATCGTGCGGTTGTATCGGCGACCTTCACGGGCTTTAGCGATCTGTCTTGCTCTTCCTTTGGTCGCGCCTGGCGCCTTTCTTGCAGCTAAAGTTTCTTCATACGCCATATGGACGTTGGCCCTTGTTAGGAAGAAGCTGAGATCTTGATAATGGTTCAACGTGAATTCTTCTACGAACCTGTGGTCCGGTCGAATACCGCGCTTTAGATACTTCAATTTATCTTTATCTGACAAGTCACGAACAGACTCAGCCTCGGTATTGAACCGGTCGATGTACTGTCTCAGCGTCTCATTATCACCTTGAACAATCGTGTCCAAGTGTTCTTCATATCGATATTGGCAGCGGTTGGCCGTATAGTGCGATAAGAAGATTCTGATCAGGTCTTGCCATGAGGAGATAGTATTGGGGCGAGAATGTTGAAGAGTTTGAACTGTTTTTATCAAATATTCATTTTGTTTTTGAAGCTCTTCATTCTCCCTTTTTGCATTCAAAAGTTGATTTTTGAACAGCACACATTTTTGAGCCAAAGTGTTTGAATCATGTAATAGGTTTTCGAAAGCATGTTCAGTATCTTTGCATGAAGCACAAGTTTGTGATTTAGAAGTGCTTACCTCTTCTAGGTCAAGATCTCCTACTGAAGCATGAGTTGATTGATTCCATACTTGAAGTAGGAAATATTTGAGAAGGTTCCTCGTGAGTCGGCCATGAGACAAAAATTTGCAATATCTTCATCATGATCTAAGTTAGATTCTTACCTGAGTCATCCCATGTAGTAAGTAGAGCTTTCTTCTTGGGTGTGATTTTTACCGGTGCTTCCTTTTAGCTTTGGACATTCACTTTTGTAATGTCCAGTTTGTTACATTCATAACACACAGGAGTATCTTTGCTAGTGCTTTCACCTTTAGGTTGATCTTTCTTGAAGAAGGGTTTTACATTATTGTTCCTTCCGAATGCCCATCTCCTTAACTTTCTCGGTGATTAGAGCCATTTCATCCTCATCATCAATGTCGGTTTCATTTTCACTTTCTTCTTGAGTGTTCTCTTGAGCTTTAAGTGCCATGATCTTAGAAGGTTGTGCAGATTTTTGAGAAGCTTTGAGTGCAATTGTTTTAACCTTCTTGGGTTGAAGTTCATCCATGATTTCTTGCTCGTGAACTTTTAGAGATCCAAGTAGATCTTCTATTTTGAGGATAGATAGATCTTTAGCTTCATATATAGCGATCACTTTAGGTCTCCATACCTTTGGAAGACATCTTAGGAGTTTTCTTACTTTAGCTTGATTTGAGTAAGTATTTCCCGGAGAATTCAAATCATTTGTTATTGTTGTGAATCGCTAAACATTTGAAAATTGTTTCTTGCTCCTCCATTTTGAATGTTTCAAATTTATGAATGAGAAGGTTGATCTTTGCTTCTTTGACTTGGTTTGTTCCTTCATGGGCGATCTTGATGTATCCCAAATTTCTTTGGCGCTTTCTTTCCAAAGAACTTTATCATATTCACTTCTACCTAGAGCACAAGTTATATAAAATTTAGCTTTAGAGTTTAGAAGTACCATGCGTTTATCTTCAGTGTCCAGTGTTTCTCGGGCTTAGCTATAGTAGTCCCATCATCAAGAGTTGTTGTAGGTTCATATGGGCCATCTTCAACAATTCCCCCGATGTCGGTGTCTTGAGATTCTAGGAACAATCTCATTTGATCTTTCCAATAATAGTAATGTTCCCCAGTGAATCCTGGTGGTCTATTTCACTGAAGCTCCTTCCGGGAGGAACATCACGAGTTGGAATGATGACTCATCACTTCTTCCAGGATCTTTCCTCTCACATCGCAAAGTGTGCTCAGCCCTAGAGGTGAGCTCGATACCAATTGAAGTGACTAATTTGCACAAGAAAGGGGGATTGAATTGTGCTATCTTTTCGTTTTTAATTCCCGCAACCTTCGTATGGTTTCTCAAGATAACTTCGATATCGGAAGGTTGAATGTTAGTTACCTGCACAAACAACAAGCAAATGTGACAAAAGAGTGAAAGATAATTGACTTTGATGATTTTAGATGTCTTTTCTTTTACGCAAAGAGTGTAGTTTTCAAAAGATGATCAAAGTTGAGCTTATTTAAAATTAAGATTTTGACTTGTAAGGTTGGTGTATTTAACCTTCTAAAGTATTTGAAAACTTTGGTGATTGTTAGACGATTTAAAGCAAATGATAAGTAAAGCGAAAATAACACGAGTAGAGTTATAGAGGTTCACCAAACTGTGGCTACTCCTCTCCCCACGTCCTCGTGAGAGTTTCCACTATTCTCCAAATAGATTTTACACTTGCTTTAGCTTCACTTGCTAAAGACTTTCACCTCCACTCTCTTTTGATCACACACAAAAGACAAGTGCTAACTTTCACAAGAGAATCACCAACAAACCTCACTTTTCACTAGGTAGCTTGTTGAGAAACTTTCGAACTGAGCCACCAACAACCCTCACCTTTCACTAGGTAGTTTGTTGTGAAACCTTCAAACAGAATCTCTGTAACACCCCGAAAAATAAAATAAAATAATTTAATTAGTTTAATTAATTTGATTAGTTTAATTATTAATTTAGTTGAAGCGTGAGTTAATTAAATTAAAGGTGAATATCATGTTTTGTGTAGGAGTGGGATCGAGTAGTAGTAGGGGTGTAGCCAGAGCCCAATGCGTGAAAGGCCCACACTTAACCCCAAGGGTTATGCGAAACCCTCACTCCCATTTTCATTCGAGAGAAGGAAAAAGCGAAATTTAGAGAGAGCAAGGGAGGAGAAGGGTTGCTTGTGGCGCTAGGAGAGGGAGAAAGAAGAAGAAGAAGAATTTCGCCCGATCCTCAAAGATTTGGTTCGTGTGTTGTTTGTGGTTACGTGTGATGCCTTGAATCGTCTTCTTCAGAGCTTACGTTTAAGAGGTAAGGGTGAGCGTTTTGATTTAACATGATCGAGTATATAATGGGGTTCGAGGGTTTGTGGGATTTGATTTTGTGGTGGAATTGTTGATGTTTGATTGATTTATTATTGTTGAGGAGTTTGGTCGATTTCGATGAAATTGATGAAATTGGGATTGATTTGTTGTGGTTGATTTGATTGCCTCTAGATGATGTATGTAATGGTGAGTTTAAAGAATCGATGGTTTTCCTCGAAAAAATGTAACTTGAAATCGATTCGGGCTCTAAATAGAAGCCAATCGATTTCCTTCTTTAAATACAAAGCTAGAAATCGATTCATTCCTTTAGAAATGAAGGCAAGAATCGATTTCCCCTTAGTAATGAAAGCAAGGAATCGATTCCTCCTTTTAGAAATGAAGGCAAGAATCGATTTCCCCACTTAGTAATGAAGCGAGGAATCGATTCCTCCTTTAGAAATGAAGGCAAGAATCGATTTCCCCAGTAGTAATGAAACAAGGAATCGATTCCTCCTTTAGAAATGAAGGCAAGAATCGATTTCCCCCTTTAGTAATGAAAGCAAGGAATCGATTCATTCCTTTAGAAAGGAAGGCAAGAATCGATTTCCCTCTTCAAAATAGAAGCAAGGAATCGATTCCTCTCTTTAGAAATGAAGCATTGAATCGATTTCCCTCTTTAAAAATGAGAGCTATGAATCGAGTCCTCTTTTGAAAACAAGTAGCTATGAATCGATTCCTCTTTTGAAAACAAGTAGCTATGAATCGATTCCTCTTTTGAAAATCTTAGGTGTCTTCCAGAATGGAAACGTGATTTGTTCTTAACAAAAAATTTGTGATGCTATGTTTATATAAATGAGTCTCGGTGAAATGTTATACTACTAGTGTGCTAATTGACTATGGCTAGACTGTGGTTTACCACTAAGGTCAGAATTTCTTTCGCTGGTGTATTTACAAGGGCATCACTTAGAGTCTTGCAAAGGTGGCCAATGCCTGTTGCAAGTAGTATCAGTTACCTGAGTAATCCCATAGTCAATCTGTGCACTATTTTATAACACCCTAATCTAAAAGACAAATGAAGTATATATATATATATGTATTGAATGATGATGAGGATATGTGTGTTATGATGATGTAATATGAACAACGATGTTTTTGCGAAGAGTGTACTCTATGAGTATTTGCTTGATGATGATGTATTATGATTCGTGATTTTGATGATGTGTTATTTAAGATTGTGATGTGAATGATGAATACACACTACGAGTGTTTTATGATGACATGCCTTGAGTGGTTATTTCTTTTATGATGATGATGATGAGTACTCCGAGTGAGTGTTGATTGAGTTGCACATGTGTTATAGAGTCTCATGGCATGTGCATACTATGACTAATATTGATGATGTTATGCCTTGAGTGGTTTTTCTTCTATGATGAAGATATGCCTTGAGTGGTTTCTAAAGATGATATGGTACCATCATGCATATGCCCTGGTGGGGGTTGCATCTTCATGCATAAACATGACTGTGTACTGTTGTTGTTTGTGATTGGAGCTGTTGTTGTGTGACCATGAATTGGTGATGTTGATGATGCTATGTGATTGCCTGCTCTCATTTCTCTATTATGTATCCGATTATGTTTTATTGAAATTCTCACCCTTACGCTTGGAATGTTGCTCTATTGTGGCAACGCCGCAGTAACCCCGAATGAAGGTCCTGCTGCCTTCTTTGATAGCCGTTGGGATGTCTGTCGAGTCGCTCTCTGATACTGTAGCACCTAGGGGGCGTAGCTTAAGTTTGTTAGTTTATTAATTAACTACTTAATGATTTTATGGTTGATGTGAGACGTGTCTGAGTGGTTTTCGCGAGCGATGATTTTTATTCCGCTGTGACGAAAAATTCCTTTTGTTTTGGAGTTTAATTTTTATGACGATGGTTTTGCTGCACAAACTTTAATGAGTGCAAATGATGAGTTTTTATGACGAGGTAGCATTTCTTTTCTACCAATTAAATTAATATTTTTGAAAAGGAAATTACTCTGATAATGACGTGTAAATTGAGGGGTAAAAAAGGGGTGTTACAATCTCCAACAACACTCACCTCTTACTAGGTAGTTTGTTGAGAAACCTACAACTTAGACTCACCAACAACACTCACCTTTCACTAGGTAGTTTGTTGAGAGAATTACAACTTAGAATCACCAACACCACTCACCTTTAACTAGGTAGTCATTTGAGAAACAAGCACAATATTCCTTACAATAAGGGGTTTGGGTTATGGGATGATTTAGGAGCTTGTTGATAGATAAATACAATGTATTTCTAAGATTGTAACAAGCTTGCACACACTCAAGATAGTATTCCCAATTCTGAATTTGTAGTAGCTTGAAGTGTGGATGAGAAGGTTGGATTTCGTTTAGAAGCTTGATTTGAAGGTTCCAATATCAACTCATAATTTGTATTTGAATTGAGCAGCATTTATATAGACTCCCAATCTGAAAATATATCTGTTGGAATGGAGAAAGAGCTGTTGGAATTTGTTTGTAGACTTGTAGGTAGGCAATGATATCATGTGTGCTTTAGTTGTAGCCTTTTCAACCTTCTAAAGCAACCTTGGTGCTTTATCTTTCCATAAGGTCACTTCATGTCAGCATTCTACTTCCTTTTCTTCCTTTTCTGTCACTACATTTCTGTTCATGTATTACATAATGCTTTATACAATTTAAATCAAGCTTCTAAAGCTTTTACAACATGAACAAACATGCTTTTGAGATACATCAAAGATCAAGTAGTTCCTCTTTTTCTAGGATAATTATTTTACAATATACTATTCCTTGAATACTCATTTGATGCATATTGAATCAAGAATTCGAGCATGAGTATGTTTCCGAAACTGTGAAGCTTTGAAGTCTTCAATCTTCATTTAACCTTCTTGAACACTTAAGCTTAGAACAATATTCCATAGTCATCAACCTTCTATTGACTTCAATCAAACTTTACGTTGACTATTGGTCAACCTTGTGTTGACTTTTAGTCAACCTTCATTTGACTTTCATCGACCTTCGAAGAAAGTTACTTTATCTTTTAAGCTTCGTAGTCAACCTTCCGATGGGGTAACCTTACGTATTCAACCTTCAGTAAGGTAACCTTTTGTAGGTAACCTTCTTTTGCACATTTTATCTTTGAAAACCACTTGGTTTATTTTGTAAGGCCAAGAATTTTGCTATGAAACTTATTCCCTGTTCTTTAACACACTTGATTGAAAACTTCTTAAATCATAATAAGATAAGAAAGCTTAACTCATCACTTAAGTTTGTATCATCAAAACATGGAAAGAGATTTTTATTCTACAGAGGGTTCCTATCGCGGATGCCCTTGAGATTCGTGGATCGTAACAGCCACGCCCTCCGGGGTCTGTTGCTGAGGATGTTGCCCGGAGGGGTTGAGTCTGGATGAGGCCCTCGTCTGGGGCCGGTCGCGTGGAGCCATGAATGAGGTAGGATAGCGCTCGGGCTCCCACTGTGGTCGCCAATTGATCGTACCTTGACCAATGAAGAGTTGAAGTTATTGTTGTCCTGCTGACTGGGCCGGTCGTTGAGTATGAGGAAGGACCGGTCCTGGCTTCACGCTGAGCACCTCGGGTGGTACCTGCAAAGACACTCCGACGATCTAGTGAGAGGTCGCTCGGGCAGATAACACAAGGTATGAGAACGTACCTGATGCCATGTGCGAATGGCATATATATACTGTAGAGTCCCGACCGTTAGCGAAGATTTCGGCCGGTTCCGAGAATTGCGGTCCAAGCAGCGTGTTCGGGCCGGTTTCGTTGAAATTTGGTGACGGCCCCCACTTGCATGGCGATCCTTGTAATTGCTGATACACCCAGGAACAGAAACCTTGTATAGCAACATAATAGAGTGAGGCTCAACTATTTGTCCATCATCATCCTACAGCAGATAGCTCATAGCTTCGTGCAAAACCCGATCTCTCTCGCCGTTAATCTTTGCGGAATTCTTGCCACTGTCCAAGCCAAAGCCCACAGCCATCCACACCATTTAGCCTAACTTCCTTGTCATCAACAAATTCAAAAGAGCTTTCTAACCTCTGCACTATGTTCTCTCCTTTCTCTTGATAAAATCTTAGCCATATATAACAGTTTCTCATTCAGAGCTCTTTCACATCATCGCGTGCTCTGCATCATTGTTCCATGCGATTTCAGGTTTGTGAATCGCGTTCCTTCTTGCTTCTTCCTCTGTCGGTTGATTAAAATTTGGTGACCTAAATCGGGTTTCCCCTTTTCTCACTTTTGGATCACACCTAGGATCTTGCTTCATCTGCATTATCATCAACAATCCAAACTTTCTCACCTAGTTGAACGTTCTTTTCTCCACTATGCATTATTTGTTCGCACGCGGTTCTGGTTTTCGTAGATCTAGTTTTTTTCTCGTTCTCTCTATTGTGCTTGATTGTGATTCTGTTCGCATCTCTACTTCGAGCGATATCTACTCGTAATTCCTGTGAGCGTGTCCTATTCAAGCTCCTTGCCTCTTCTTGTTGGTTGCGTTAAATGACCTTTTGGTACACCAGTGATTTTGTGTTTACGGTATACGACCCTTCATTGGTTCGTGCTTAGTACGGTTCGCGTTAGTGTGGTCGTGAATCTCGCTTCCCAGATTTGCTCGCACTCGTGCTTGGTTCCTATTTTCTAGTTTGTGCATTTTTTTTCTTTGTTTACGCTACTGTTGGTATTTTTTGCTTGGTTGCATGTTCCTTATTTAGCTAGAGAAACACATTTTTTATTGGCTTCGGAACTGCTTCGCTTCAGTCTTTGCGAATTGTGTTTCAGTTTCTTCTAAGTTACTTCAGATTCTTCACACCTGGTTCGATTCCTATTCATCAACCTTGCCTCTAGATCTCTGGTTTCTCACAAGTTCAGGTTTTAGGCTCTATTTTCTCTTGATTTTGCACATTCAGGTCAAGTTACTTTTGATTCGGTCTTGCTCTGATGGCTCTTGGTAATAGACTTTGCACTCATTGCAACCGGACCAATCATACTATTGATACGTGCTTCATCAAGAAAGGTTATCCTTTGGGTTTCAAATCTAAGAAACCGATAGCTCCCTCTTTAACCTCTTCCTCATTAGGCTTTACGAAAGTTCAAACACAAAGTTCGTTGGTCGTGCTTCCTTCCTCTGTGCCTACTACTACTGTCAATATCTCCTTAGCCAGTGCACAACATGTTCATGACCCAACTTCACGGGTTTCGGTAACTCTCTTTCCCCATGGCTTATGGACTCTCATGTGACTGACCATATAGCATCCTATCTACATTTTTTTGCCACTTATAATGCTATCAGACCCGTATCGGTGTCCCTACCTAACGGTACTAAGACAATTGCTTCCTACGGTGGTACTATCTTTCTTACACCTGACCTTATATTGTATGATGTACTTTACCTTCCTGATTTTTCCAAAAACATTATATCTGTTGGAAGACTTCAAGCTTCTAAATATTGCCAAGTACTGTTCCTTGATAATGAATGTTTGATACATGAAAGACCTTCTTTGAGAACAATTGGAAACACTAGGTTAGATGGCATGCTATTCTTGATGGTAATTGATTTCAAACCCTCTTCTAGCCCTGTTTCAAGCTGTTTCATTGTCTTGGCTTTGCGAACCTCGCATCAATATTGACCTTTTTGCACCATAGACTAGGACATCCCTCGGCCAGAGGCGGATCTTAGTGGGAGCCGGGGGGTGCCACGGTACCCCCCGGCTCCCATAAAATTAATATATAAATATACTTAATATTGGAATATATAGAACCAAATGATGACTAAACAATAAAAGTATTAGTAGCTGAGAAGTTAAGAGCATTATTGGCGTATTTAGTGTCCCCAGTTCAATTTTTGTGATGACCGCATCTCTTTTTTGCAGTTATTTGTATATTTTTCTCAAAAATTAATATAAAAAATTGCATAAAGCAAGATTTGAACTCATGACATTCAAATTGACATAGATAACTTTGACCACTAAACCAAACAAACTATTACAATACATAGTTAATTTTTATTTATATATTTGTTACTATTTTGGCCCCCTCTAATTTTTTGGTCAAGATCCGCCACTGCCCTCGGCTGATTACTTATCCCTAGTATACAAACAGAACTCCAACATACCAAACTTTACTAACCTTGCTTGTTACGCTTGTCACTTTGCTAAGAAAAAGAAATCCCCCTTTCCTTGAGTTCTTCTACTCCAACAACATATATTTGACCTAATACATGTTGACATATGGGGCCCTTAAAATATCCCCTCCATTATTGGCCATACATACTTTCTTACCATCGTTGATGACAAGTCTCGTTTTACATGGGGTTGATTAATGAAAACCAAAGCTGAAGCCCATACACACCTCATAAACTTCATCACCATGATCCATGTAACACCCCCTTTCCAAACAACTATTATTTAATATTTATATTATCAGAGTTTTCAAAATAAAATCATTGAAGGGGAATGTCACATTCCAACGCTTACAAAAACATCCAACTTATAGTCGGATAACACGAAGTCAATAAAACATTAATACGATACGCAGCACATTAGTTTAGGGACGGCCCACAACACCTGTTTTAGTTTACAGCACCAAAATATAAATAACGTCTCCAACACAGCGGAAGAATCACTAAGTTTAACATTATACTTAGTACATTATCAATAAAAGTCTAAAGCATCAAATAATAAATAAAAGATGACTACGCCCCTCCCCTAGTGCTACATATCAGAGCTGAGACACGACTACTAGTAGACAGGCATAAGGATGCCCCCACTCGCGGGTACTGCGGGTTCTTGACATAAGAAGCAACACGACGCAGATGGGGTGAGTCTTTCATACAAATAATAATAGATAGGATAGGCATTACATATTGGCAAGGCAACAAACACTACTAGTTCACCACATTATCAACACATCATCATAATTATAATGCATTCACAAGGTATAACCACCAAAGGAAACATCAATAACATATGTATGGGTACATGCATGAGTGCAACATGCATGAGGATCCTTCATCACCGCAAATTTGCCTGGAGGGCACCCACCGCTTTGGACCTGGAGTCCCACACCGCTTTGGCGAAGCCTACACACCGCTTTATGCACATGCAATATGTGACTCTATGTCAATGCACCACAAACAACACCTATGCCACAATATTTTATTATGCACACCTCTCTATTTATTTCCTCAACTCCATCTCACCAACAAATTAGCCTTGAGGGCTTCCCATCGCTTTTGGACCGAAGTCCCACACCGCTTTCACACTCCACTTAATTACAATTTAATTTATACTCTTACGTTAATATTTTAGCTCACAATTACTCCACAACACAAGAGTTGGACCAACTAACGCCTAGGGACCACAAGACACCTAGGAACCACACTAGCGCCACTTGGCGCCACTGGGCAGCCACTTTGGCGCCCACCTAGCACGCAACCAAAACTCTGCACTAGCGCGGGTTGCACGCCATTTTGGCGCCTGTGCCACACACACCTTGCTGCGACCACAGGCGCACGGGGCAGCCACATTTGGCGCCCTGCGCAACACACTCACACACCCACATGCACAGCCCGGTTCAACCGGCGCACTAGGTCGCCACATTTGGCGCCGCGCCCAAGACACACACACACGCACACGCCACGCATGGCAACCGGCGCACACGCACACGCAGGCAGCCACATTTTGGCGCCTGCTCAGACGCACTGCGTGGCTGCCCATTTGGCGCCTGTGCCTCGCACAACGCACACCCAAAGACACACACGCCTTCGTCATGGGCGCGGTTGCTAGGCAATTGGCGCCAGCCGTAGCCAACTCTCTTCCCACTTGCATAATTCTTTTAACACTTCAACAACACCAATTACCCAACAATTTTCATACTTAATCCACACCATACTTCCAACAATCATCAAACATTTCTTTGATTAGTCTACAACTAACATGTTCACACACTTCACTCTATTGAGGAGTTCTCACAAACAATTTACATGCACAATTTAATCACATACCCACTTCCAATCATCACAAAGACATAGCATTCCAATTAGGCATCAAACACGACAACAAGGATAGGTTTCACAAATACAATCAATCATTCAACACCCTCGACACCTAGCCCACATACAACACAAATCCTAAAGAGTATTATATGTATAGAAAGAGCCCCATACCTCGAATAAACCGAAAAGCAGAGCTCTCTCTACGGAGTCACCAACGAACCCACAAAGAATGAGCTCCTCCTTCCTTCTTTCTTCCTTTTGACCACGGTGCAAGGACGAGTCACGAACTCTCGAGCGGGATCTAATTTCAACGGCAGAACGTTTGACTCGCGCACATACAATTAAACACAAGAACAATCAATTTATTACCCAATCACAGTTTATTGGAAATACGAAATCGTTCGTTTACAAATTATTAACTAATGTTTGGAAAAAGGAGTACCTATCGGAAAGTACCCTAAGGACAACACAAGCGACAACGATTGAAGGTATGGATTTGAACGCCATACGGAGAAATTTGGAATTCACTGAGGATGGTGAGGGATACCAGAATCACGGTTCAAAAGTCCTTACAGTACCAAAACGTGAATGCAGGGACGGTTCATGAAGGAGCAGCAACGTGCACAGGGATAGAACGGAGAAACGAACTACTATTCATGGGAGAGGAAAGGAACTCCGATGCTGCTCTGGCGAAGGCTTGGTGATGGCGAGTTTGGGTGGAGAAGCGAAGCAGGGAGGATTAAATCGTGGGATAGGGACTGTAATGTATGAAATAAATGATAGAATTGAACTTAGATGGTGATTTCGAGTTGGTATCTTCCATTTGGGGCCTCGCCGTCGCGTAATGATGAAAACCGAGTGGGAGGGTGAGAGCTGCGCAAGGGTTTCCCGTTTTCCTGCGTGTTGTGCAGCGTGAGGAAGAAGAGAGTAGCGGGTCGGTGCAGGGGGTTCCACGCGTTTGTGGGCTGCGCGGTGCGTGGGCTTAAGTGATTTGCAGTGGGGTGCGTCCCATGAGGTAACGAGGGGTGCATGCGAGTAAAAATAGCCAAAACCCATTTTAAACACTTTTAAATCCCAATATCATTATAACTATTATTTTAACACCACCTCAATGGACCAAAATAATTTTCTAGATAAATAATATCTCAAACACTAATATTTTATAAAAATAAAATAAATAAATATATATATATATATATATATATATATATATATATATATATATATATATATATATATATATATATATATATATATATAATGATAATAATCATATATTACCAATAGCGTATTAAGATATAATTCAACGTGATTTCAACTAAATTTCAAACTCAAACCACTATAACTTAAAATAGTTTAATCTTATCAATATAAAATAGTTCATAAAACAAATACATATTAAAAGAACTGACACACGAAAATCGGGGTGTTACAATCCACACTTAATTTGGTATTAGTGCTAAAACTGTCATGTCTGACAATGGAATTGAATTCCACATACCTGACTACTACAATTCCAAGGGCATCATACACCAATGTTCTTGTACCAAAACTCCACAACAAAATGGATTAGATGAACGAAAACACCAACATATCCTAAATGTATCCAGATCCCTTAAGTTTCAATCCAAATTACCTTTTCCCTTTTGGAAATTTGTCGTTTCCCAAACTGTTCACATCATAAATCTCCTTCCCTCACACTCACTAACAACCAATCCCCTTCCTACATATTATATGAAATCCCTCCTGACCTCTCCTACCTTCGGGTGTTTGGTTCCTTATGTTATGCTACTACCCATGTTGCTCACTGAACTAAATTTCAACCTAGGGCTCGCAAATGTGTTCACATTGGCCATACAATTGATGTCAAAGGTTACCTCCTCTATGACTAGCACGACCATGAAATCTTTTTCTCCAGACATTTCCTTTTATGAGAATGTATTCCCTTTTTGCACCCCTCACTCTCCTACCCCAATTTTCAACCCAATTCCTTCATATTCCCCTCCAATACCCTTACCCAATGTTACTGACCTCCTCCTACCTTCGTCCTCTACATCCCTACAAAACCCTCCCCACCCTATCCCTACAACATAACCCGCTTCCCCTTCACAAACTCGCTCTCCATCTACTACGACCTCAGCTACACCCTCCTCTCCTACTATACCTCCACCACCTCCCAGAAAATCCACTCAAACCCGTAACGGCCCCAATTACCTTCGAGAATATCATTGTAACTTAATTCATTCAACTAATGTTGCCTATTTGTGTTCAGGTATTTTTTTCCTATTTCTCAATTTCTTTTGTTATATGATCATATATCCCCCTCCCACAAGACCTTTGTTTCACCTATATCCAACCTTGTTGAGCTCTCCTCATATACTCAAGCCATTAACCGTAGTTGTTGAAAGGAAGTCGTGAACAAAAAAATCGAGGCCTTAGAGCAAAACAACACCTAGACTATCTCTCAACTACCTCCTAGTAAGAAACCTATTGGATGAAAGTGGATCTATAAGACCAAACTCAGAGCTGATGGCTCCCTTGAAAGGTATAAGGCACGCCTTGTGGTAAGAGGCTTTACACAACTCGAAGGTGTTGACTACTCTGAAACCTTCTCTCCGGTTATTTAAATTACTACTGTGAGGATGGTATTGGCACTTGCAGCAGCTTGTAATTGGCACTTACATCAGTTGGATGTTAATAATGCATTCCTTCATGGCAACTTGCTTGAAGAGGTCTATATGGGGGTTCCTCAAGGGTTTGAATCTTCTGCACCTAATTAGGTTTGCAAACTTCACAAAGCCCAGTTTAGTTATTCGATGGGTTGTGCGTCACGATACTCGACACTCGATCCACGAGGTTTTGTATATTTTTTGGTACCTCCTTGATTTCATGGAACTCCAAGAAGCAGATCGCAGACTCCAAGTCCTCCTCCGAGGCTGAGTAATTAGCCTTTGCTTCTACTGCTTGTGAGATCCAGTGGGTACTATACCTCTTGACATATTTACATGTCCCTCACACATATTCAGTTCCGCTATATTGTGACAACTGGTCTGCCATTCAGATAGCTCAGAATCTCGCGTTCCATAAGAGAACTAAACATATTGAACTTGACTGTCACCTGGTTTGTGACAAGGTCCAAGTTGGCATCATTCATCTTATGTCCATTCCTACTGCTGCCAAGCTTGCCGACATCCACACCAAGCCCCTTCAACACGCTTCTTTTCAAAGTCTGTTATCCAAGCTGAACATGCAAAACATTTACAGTTCAGTTTCAAGAGAGGTGTTAGAATAGTCAACTTCCTTTTTATTGTACAGCTATTAGAATAGTCAATTTGCTAGAATAGTTATTTTCCTTTATTGTACTACAACTCACTCATTTATTTCTTGTTATTGTAATTTGGAATGACTCACATGTATAAATATTCATTTTTACCAAAATAACACAAAGAAATAAAAAGAGATCATATTTATATAATTTTTACAAGCAAGATATTAGTTCTAAAGAAAATTAAAAGAGAAACCAAACTATAACATAAAATAAAAATTAAAGATGAAATTATAGTTTAACCTAATGTTTTTTTCTAAAAATTGATGCTGAGTTCCAAACCTGATCTGTTGCATGGGAGAAAGGGGGTGTACTATTAAAGATATATTGTGGGCCACAAATATGAACAAACGTGTGTATTTGAAAGGCTCGTGCTTTTTCCAACCCCCTAGCTACTCACTAGAACCCCCTTTATGGGGTGAACATGCCCTTAATGAAACCTGTGATTTTATGTTTTTTTTAAACATAAAAATGCAGTTAAATCGCGACGCTTAGCGGCGGTTCGGACTTCACTGCACCGAGTGTGTTATTTTCAAAGACAACCCCCTTAAAACTGTTTTTTGTTAGGTTCGGAGCACGGTCGATCGAACCGGTTCGGAGCACGGTCCGCCGAACCTAACTGTGTTCTCACTAAAATCATTAAAATCAGATAATTGAAGCAAAACAAATCAAATCAAACCTAATTGTGTTCATTTGGGTATTTCACGAAATCGTAAGTTGAATTCCAATCCATCAGAAAAATCTCAGGCAACGTTGAGTTCCAATCAATGATAGTAAGCTTAAGTGGCGATCGATTAATCAATTATAAATAAAATTTTTAAGTTCTAAACCCTTTACATGACTTTGAGGCAGAACGATAATATTTGTTTTTGACAGGTTTTATGGTACAATCTGTTAATAATATTATTCATCATTGTATCTCTTTATTATTGAAAATAAATATTGACTTGACACTAGTGAATTATATATTTTCCTTATTCTAAAAAAAAATCCACAGATTAGTTTTGGAGATGATGATGAAGAGGAAGAAATCTGTACCTTGAAAAGGGGGGTTTTGTGAGGTTTGGTGCTCAAAGAACCGAATTGGTTCGCACGCCCGTGCACTGAACCAGTTAAAATATAGCATTAGGGGGTTTTTGATTTGAGGGTATTTTTGGAATATTGAAGGGTTAGAAGTATCCAGTGAGTAGCTAGAGGGTTGGAAGAAGTATGGGCCATTTGAAATAGACCGGTGGATGTGGATTACGATTGCGTGGAACATACAACATCTTAGTTGGGCCATTTGAAATAGACCGGTGGATGTGGATTACGATTGCGTGGAACATACAACATCCTAGTTGGGCCATTTGAAATAGACCGGTGGATGTGGATTACGATTGCGTGGAACATACAACATCCTAGTTGGGCCATTTGAAATAGACCGGTGGAAGTGGATTACGATTGTGTGGAGGGATTTTTCTTTTGTACCCCCACCCTCTCCCCTTAAACCCCCACCCACGCTGAAATCCCCAAAATGCCCTTCAAAAAATCTTTTTTTTCACTAAATTACACGAATCGTATATATCTTTTTTGTGGCCTATATACGATGGGGAAAAGACCCGATAATTTGATCAAAATGTATTGCCAGCATGTCATCAATAGATATCAAACATTTTGATAAATCACCCTTCGAAGTCTTCAACTGTCTTTTCAAAGACCAATGCAAGGATTCCGCTCTGAAATATGTCCACGTGTCAAAAAAAATCGAGTAACGGATAGAAATAATAAACAAGTGTCAAAGAATTTTAATCGACGAAAAAAAATATGTCCACGTGTCAAAAAAAAATCGAGTAACGGATAGAAATAATAAACAAGTGTCAAAGAATTTTAATCGACGAAAAAAAATATGTCCACGTGTCAAAAAAAATCGAGTAACGGATAGAAATACCTGTTGGTTGTCGAATTCCCCAAGTGTGGGATCTGGTTAGTCCATGCTGAGATAAATCGCTCCTTGTGCGTGGTCAACCATGTGTCGTGCACATATTTAATGAGAGCGGGTTTATCGAGCAAGCAGCCTCAAAAAACTTCAGATTAGATAGATCTGTGACTCATCAACAGAATCAATAATACATAGCCGAGAGATTCGACCTCCTCCCGTCTATCCTTGTGAACCAACTCCTTAATCTTGGCTTTGACATTTTTGTAACATGCCAATGACACAATAAATTTGTAGCGGCGGGAAAGACATCAAGAATAGCGGACATACACCGAGATCTCATGCATCAAGAAAACTGAGGATGAATAGAATGCAACTCACATATACCTCGCATGCTGCTCCAATACCCAAGAAAAATGAATAGCAAGCTCACCGCCCAATATAAGCAAATGCAACGTGGAAGCTTATCTCGGTGTTTGTAACTCCCACAATCTGTAGAGAAGAGGCAAATTATATCTGTTGGTCTTGTAGGTTGAGTCAAGAATGAGAACTTTGGGAAACAACTTTGAGCAACTTTATAGAAGTGGGATGAGCCCACATGATATCACTTGGCGACATCGAGTTGCGGAATCTTTCTAGACCAACATAGATAATTATGGGATTCAATCAATCTCAACACCTCACGAATGTCCGTTCTAGGACCCTCTTTGTAGACCGGTGTTTGTGGCCACGCTGCCTATAAACTTGGCGAAGACTAGTCACATTCTCGGATCTAGCTTCTTCAAAGCGATAATAGTAGCTTTCGGTCCGACATCAAGATCCGCATGCTCGTTAACGAGCCTTTTGCGCCTCGCATGAGGCGCCCAAATAAACAAGTACCAACGGAAGTTTTGAGCAACTTCGTGCGTGTGTCTACCACATTTAACCGTGACACACCAACCCCACGGCTAATGGTGCAAGTAGCTTTCAATTTAAAAAGGACGACCTCTCCTTTTAGAACCGAAAACCCTTGAATCATTAGTAAACCCGCCTTGTTTGTCGCGACCAAAAACAATCTTATCTCGCCTTCCCCTCTTTCCATTGCTTTCTCGGATCTCACAATAACAACAACTACACCGATAGTTCTACCAACGACTTTGGCCCACTCCTCCACGACTGCTGTGTAGAAAATATCTACAAAATATATAACTTACTAAGTACTTAAGTAAATTAATTCCATTTACCAAACTTGAGTAACAAAATTATACCGTATCCGTCGTGAAAGTTAATGTAGTATCAATATCAACAGTATGCCAACGAGAGTCGGCATCTGCTGCTGCGTAGGCGGGTCAATATCTGTTCCAACAAAACAGATAGCAACTTTCGATAAAAAAGCGAAAAAAATAGCCGATCGTATATACCTCCTCAACCATGTATATCGATGGGTATTTTTCACATCGTATATACATGGCCCGGATGTATATACGATTAGATCTTCAAAGTCCACTCGTATATAACCTATATACGATGGGTAGTCAACGAAGCATTTAATAATGCAATCGTATATATGTCTTGAAGGACATATATACGACGAGAACTTTTTCAGGTCAGCGTTCATTAATTAATGTAATCGTATATACCTTCCATCGAGGTATATACGATGCGTTATCTTGTGGGTCCCAGTCAGAGAGAATTAATGAAAGTCAAAAACTGATTTAATGCCAGGGGTAAAATGGGTATATCACAAATGAGTGGGGGTGGGAGGGGATGGGGTGGGGGTATAAAAGAAAAAACCCTTGCGTGGAACATACAACATCCTAGTTGGGCCATATATCTTCAAAATGAGTCCGCCAATTTTTTATGAGCATGTGTATATATTCTTGGAATAGAAAATATATATTTGACCAAAACCAGTGTTTTCATAATTTTTTAAGAGCATGTGTATATATTCTTGGAATAAAGTTAAACACAACACCAGTGTTTTCATAATTTAAAACACACAATTTTGAGATGATGAGTCATTGATGACAGTTCTTTTAGACATTGGCTAATTGCTTTTTGCCACATCTGGCTTTTCAAAATTTTAAGGGATATCTCTGTATATTAAACCAAAATCGTTGACTTCATGATTTTGGTGGGAAATTTTTTTCACACCCTTTACCAATATACCCCTCATTTTGTACCCTAGTGTTTACCAATATACCCCCACTCTATATTTTTGGACCAACATACCCCAACTCTATATTTTGTGCCCCACCGTTTACCAATATACCCCTCATTTTGTACCTCACTGTTTACCAATATACCCCCACTCTATATTTTTGGACCGACATACCCCTGACAAATTTTTTTTTGTCCAACACTCTTTTTTTATCTACTTTTGGTGGGAAAATTTTATTCCCACCATTTACCAATATACCCCTCATTTTGTACCTCACTGTTTACCAATATACCCCCACTCTATATTTTTGGACCGACATACCCTTGACAATTTTTTTGTCCAACACTCTTTTTATCTACTTTTGGTGGGAAAATTTTATTCCCACCATTTACCAATATACCCCTCATTTTGTACCTCACTTTGTTTTACCAATATACCCCCACTCTATATTTTTGGACCGACATACCCACGATAATTTTTTTATCCAACACTCTTTTTTTATCCACATTTGGTGGGAAAATTTTATTCCCACCATTTACCAATATACCCCTCATTTGTACCTCACTTTACCACCAATATACCCCCACTCTATATTTTTGGACCGACTTACCCCACTCTATATTTTGTACCCCACCATTTACCATTATACCCCCTCATTTTGTACCTCGCTATTTACCAATATACCCCCACTCTATATTTTTGGACCGACATACCCCTGACAAAGTTTTTTTTGTCCAATACTTTTTTTTATTATCAAAATGTACCCCTCATTTTGTACCTCACTGTTTACCAATATACCCCCACTCTATATTTTTGGACTGACATTGTTGCCTCATCCCACCAAGGGCTATTGTTGCATCTTCTTCTTATATATATATATATATATATGTGTGTTGCGTATTATTATACCCCCTTATAAAATGTTGATGTTTTTTCGAAATTACATCTATAGGCATGTTAATCATCTCCCCGTGCATCGCACGGGTAATCGTCCTAGTTACATTGATTTAACTTAAGGTTTGTGTTGGTTATACTTACATCCATGGACGTGATAGTATATAAAGGAGGATAGAGATATGATAGGAAAAACAATATCATATCATGTGTTTGATGTGCACCTGATAAGAAATAAGATAATATATAGTTTTACTTTTTTTATGAGTCAAAAAAATATTTCCTTTTTCAAGTTCAAAGATAACATATGTTCTTTTATTATATATTTTAGATAAATCAATAGCTATATATATATATATATATATATATGACAAAATTACTCTTGTGACAACTATATTTTATTTGTTAAAAAATTAAATTAATTTTCTATTTGTATATGTTTTTAATAATAAAAAATTTTCTCTTATTTTAATTTTTTTAGTTTCAATAGATTTTTAATTTTTGTATTAAACAAATTCACAAAATTACCCTTATCATAAAATCATACATTGTTTTTAAAATTAAGCACTAACATTTTAAATTCTTAAACTTAATATAGGATTTTGTTTTTATTTTTCAATATATATATATACATATATATATATATATATATATATATATATATATATATATTATTAGATTTCATATTTGCATAATTTAAAATATATTTTATAAGGGTAACTGAGTAAATTATTTTCTTATTCTACCCTGTTGGTTTCTAAAGAACGGGCCATGGCCCTCCCCGTCTTAACTAAGATCCGTCGTTGGTTGTGCGTAGAGCTGGCAAAACAGGCTACCCGGCCCATATCGGGCCCGTCCGCTTCGGGCTCGGGCTTTTAAAAGTCGGGCTAAAAATCCCAGGTTGAAATTCGGGCGCACACTTTTACGACTCGGCCCTATGCTGGCTATGGGCTTTACGGGCTAGCCCGCATTACGCGCGATATTTTAACAACGGTTGCATTGTTTAAAGGAATCCTCAATGAAAACATTTAAGGGTTCGACTCTTTATAAGTATCAAAATAAAATAAATCTATCAATCAAATACACACACTATCATAGAGTTATTTTCTAGTATATTAGACTAAAACAAGTACGAAGTGGAAATAAAAATACTTAGCAGTATATAGTTCTTGCAGAATTGTTTTAACTATAAAAGAATAGTTTTATATGTGTGTCAAAAGTGCACACCTTCAAACTATATCAAAATTAAGCTATCTGCAGCTTTGGTATAGTAATTTATGACACTGCCACATCATGGAAAAATAGAACATCTTCAACCAACATATGGCTATGACAGAAATGGTATATTTTCAGTTGAGAAAAATTCTGGAAAAAAGTGAGTCCACTAACTGTGATAGACAGTGACACGAATTGGGTTACTAATTTTGTTTAATTTTCGGGCTTGCGGGCTACCCATGGCCCGGTCGGGCTAGCCCGGCACGGGCCCGGGTTTTTTAGGGCCAGGCTAGAAAGCCCGGATGTAAAAATGGGCTTAGTTCCTTCGCCCAAGCCCTATATTTTTTCGGGCTAACCCGGCCCGGCGAGCCTGGCCCATTTTGTCAGCTCTAGTTGTGCGTGTAAAAAAATATACAGTACGAAATAATTAAACTCTATATATATGTCTACTCGCGTGTTATAATAGGTGAACATGTAATAAAATGTTATGTGGCAACAAGAAATCGTGCTACGGTGTTCAAGGGAAAGGGCTCTTGAATAATCTGGAATTCGGCTGGAGGTAAGCAAAGTCTGGCTCCAATTTGTTCCATCCAGAGATCGAATCCGGATACTAGTCGAGTCCATCTCTTTAAATGCAATGCATTAGCCACTTGCACCCAAGCTTGGAGTTTCTAGAAATGTTTGTCTAAAATGCAATTAACTTTCACTACTAAAAAAACAAAAATTAGAGATGCCCAAAATCCCTCTCTAAACAGCCAAAATCCGTCACTAAATGATTTAGAGAGGGAATTTGCGACGAACCAATGATTCGTCGACAATTTTGGCGTCTACAAAATTTTTTAGAGAGGATCACGATAATCCTCTCTAATAGCGAGGAGAAATTAAGTAAGCTAACAGAGAGAAAGCAGTTCCGTCTCTAATAGCGAGGAAACAAACACGCATCTCTAATAGAGAGGAACACACACGTCGTCGCTAATAGTGAGGAAAATATCCCTCGCTAATAGAGAGGAATATTTTCCGTCGCTAACAGTGAGGGAACAATTTCCTCTCTAATTTTGGCAGATTTAAATAGAATTATTTTTACAAATACCAATTGTTTTAATTTATCTATTTATCTATTTCCACTTATATTTGTAAGAAACCTTTTTTAAAAAAACACAATAGATTCGACTCCTTTGGGATCGAACCTGAGAATCTCTGGTTCATAAAACCAGCGCCTTATCCATTAGGCCATGGAGTCATATTACAAAATTATGAGGTGCAAGAGATAATAAAAAATGGATGGCTTAACATGATAAGAAAATGTTAACCAACAAATAAAAAAATAAAACTAATTTGTTTTTGCATATATATATACGAAGTATTCTAAGGTGATGGATCAGCTAAGTTTCTCATCGATGTACAAGTTAAATTAATTGTTGCATATAATATAAAATACTACAAGTGATAGAGAATGTATTAGTTAGGATAATCATTCGTAATATTTTATATTATTTCTTACGAACAATTTAACTGATACACCTAAAAACCACCGGCATATACTTATAATATTAAATATTGAATTATGTTGCACCTTAGCCACCACAAGTATCCCTAATGTATCAATGAATAGGGCACGTGCTACACAATTAGTTGTTTAACAAAGCTTTAATTAACCTTAGAAATATCTTCATTTTTTTATGCATTCACATTAATTGTTTCTAAATTAGCATCATTAATTTAATTTGCTGACTTTGATCCACATGGTATTCTATTTTCACGTTGTTGTTCCTTATCCATGTATAAAAAAATTTAGAATTAAATTCAATACAATTCTTAATAAAAAATCATATAATATATAATAGAATATATAAATATTAGATATCAGATTAGAAATATTCGATATTCTTTTTTAAATTATAGAAATCTATTTTTTAATAGACTAATATATTATATAAATTTTAAATGTTTTTTGATTGCTACCAAACTTTTACTTGAATTTTTTTTTGACCAAAAACTTTTACTTGAATATTTCGTTGACATTTGACATTGACTCTAGCAAGCTGTTACTTACGTGTATGTCCTTCTTTCATAAAGGAACAAAAATCTAACATGTATTCGTCTTCCACCAAATTATCTATATATATATAAACTCTCAATAACACCAAGTTATACAACATCTATTTTCCGCATCTTCATTATTTGATTTCTTTCTAAAAGATTGTGAAGTTTTTGTATTTGTTAACCCTTTTGATTGAGAATGAATGCACTAGCAGCCACCAATAGGAACTTCAAGTTGGCCTCTAGGCTACTTGGATTGGATTCAAAGATTGAGAAAAGCTTGTTGATTCCATTCAGAGAAATCAAGGTAAGTGAAACAGCAACCTTGTTTGTTTTTATTATGTTTTTGTTTTTATTTTTGCAAATCACCTTTCCCAAAAGGGAATGACATTTTGATATAGACAGGGTCCTACATAAACTATGTATTATTATTTTCGCTTTTTATTGTGCTTAGTTTTTCTTCCTTTTCTTGAATGGTCACAAATACAAAAAGTTTAGGATGAGCGGATGACACACAAAGTCAAGGCAGGGAAAACCTCTTCTTTGAGCACTTACGAAGGAGGATGATAGCTCTAAGTTTTAATTTTGTTTAATGAAAATGCAGGTGGAATGTAGTATCCCTAAAGATGATGGAAGCTTGGCTACTTATGTTGGATTTAGAGTTCAACATGATAATTCTAGAGGTCCTATGAAAGGAGGGATCAGATATCATCCTGAGGTTTCTTTATATTCTTACTTATAAAATCTCTGTTATTGACCAATCATATGTATATAATGAGGTTCTAAATTTTCAGTGAATGATGTATTGGATATGATATGTAGGTTGAACAAGATGAAGTGAATGCATTAGCACAATTAATGACATGGAAAACAGCAGTAGCAAATTTACCATATGGTGGTGCCAAAGGAGGTATAGGGTGTGACCCTTCAGAGTTAAGTGTGTCTGAGTTAGAAAGACTTACTAGAGTTTTTACTCAGAAAATTCATGATCTCATTGGAGTTCAGATTGATGTTCCTGCACCTGATATGGGAACTGGACCACAGGTTTGTAGTACATAGTTAATTAAGCTTCATGAATGAGGCAAAATAGGAGGACCAAAACGGCAGTTAAGTCTAACATTATTTTACTTGGTTGTGAATGCAGACTATGGCATGGATACTTGATGAGTATTCAAAATTTCATGGCTACTCTCTGCGATTGTCACTGGAAACCTATAGTAAGTAAATTGAATTGTTTATAATTATCGGGGTGTTGAATTGTTCCTACAATTACACTAACAAATGATTAATAAACTAATTTAATTTTGAAACAAGGATCTTGGTGGATCTCTGGCGGGGATGCGACTACGGAAGAGGAGTCCTGTTTGCAGCGAGAGCTTTGCTCAATGAGCATGGGAAGAGTGTATCTGGACAACGCTTTGTCATACAGTACCTACTTCTTCTTTGTTTTGAATCACTGGTCGCATAGTGATTCTTGATATTACAAAAAAGAACTTAATCGGTTAATGAGTTTAGTACTTTTGATGATGAATATCTGAGACATTAGATGATGTTGTGTATATGATATCTATCTGCTTTGAGGTTTTGGAAATGTGGGGTCATGGGCAGCCCAATTAATAAGTGAAAAGGTGGAAAAATAGTTCTTGTGAGTGACATAACAGGGAGCCATAAAGAACATCAATGGTCTTGACATTCCAAATCTACTTAAGTATTCAAGAGAGAACAAAGGAATAAAAGGATTTCATGGTGGTGATTCAATTGACCCTAACTCAATATTGGTTCAAGATTGTGATGTTCTTGTCCTATTTGCTCTAGGGGAGTCATCAACAGTGCTTTCACACTTCTTGTGCCTTTTCTCGAATCTTGATGTATCGATCTATATATTATTATATATGAATTGCTCCTCGAGTCAAAACCTTTGTTTTACAACTTTTCCTATTTGTGAAGGGAGAATGCAAATGAGATTAAAGCTCAATTCATTGTGGAAGCAGCTAATCACCCAACCGACCTGCAGGTGATGAGGTTAGTTTGTATATATATATATTCTCTTTTTTCTTCCCTTTATGAAAGAAAAATAAGAAGAAATATGCACTCTTTTTAACTAATATCTTACTTTGCAGATTCTGAAAAAGAAAGGGGTTGTGATTCTCCCAGATATATTTGCAAATTCAGGAGGAGTTACTGTTAGCTACTTTGAGTGGGTTCAGGTAACCATTTTGATAATTAACCGTATGTTTTCACTTACATGCAAGTACCTTGGTGTAAAGTTTTTTACACCAATCACAAATCAATTTTGCAAACACATAATTCATGTAATCATTAGGACTACTGTTTTCAAGTGGACACCACACCATGCACACAGTTTTCTTAGAGGAGCCTCCTGAGGGCCTCCGCCTTTCAGATTTTTAATGACATGTTCGGGTTGTGTGTGCCTCGACACACATTAGGACTCGTTGTTAATTTCGTTTTGTTGTTTTCGGGCGATTGCTCTCTTGTATTAAATGATGGTTATGCAATTGTACAGAACATACAAGGATTCATGTGGGATGAAGAGAAGGTGAACCGTACGTTGAAGACATACATGACAAAAGGTTTCAAAGATGTGAAGGAAATGTGCAAAACCCATAACTGTGATCTTCGTATGGGAGCATTCACCCTTGCAGTTAATCGTGTTGCAAGAGCCACTATCCTTAGGGGTTGGGAAGCTTAATTAATTTCATAACTTATATTATTTTTGCTTCTTTCAATAACAATTATTGATTTGTGGATGATTGTAGTTATTTTTTTATGTAAATTTCATTCTCACTTGATAGTTTGTTTATCTTTCTTTTATGTGGACATGCCTTTTTCGCATACAATTTTTTGCTTATAAATAAAATAAAATAATTTGAAATGTTGTTTTCATAAATATTCATTTAGCCTTACAAATATTGATATATACTCCTTCGTCTCAAAATGAGTGTCACACTTGTTTAAAAAGAAATCACTGTTAAGAAATTAACGGTAGAAATCACTATTAAGAAATTAACGGTAGAAAGAGTCGCCCAAGAAAAACACAGTTTAGGCAGGACAATCATCTCCTTCGTTAGATGATTTCTTCTTTTCATAGACATTACTACATAAATAACCCGTTAAACGCGCCCAAGAAATGTTTGGAATTCAAGTGTGAGTTGTTATTTCCACATCAATTAAGAATGAACTAAATGAAAGATATATAAGAGAGGTACCCATATTCCTTATGTCTTAAGGTTTTGGATTGAGATGTGGTGTCCAAGTCTCTTACTTGTCTGAATCATTGGCTAGTTCGTTGTTGTTCCCGTTGCTCCCCTATACTCCCAAACAAGAAAAACACAGTTTGGGCAAGACAATGCTCCAATAAATTGATGAATTGACTGAGTAGGAAGTATGGAAACCTTGTTAAGCATTTATTTTATTGTTATACTCAAATTTACAATTCACCTCCCCTTGTGTTTAGAGTCACTTGCTCAACAATGTTTGCTAACGCCTTTTGCAAACAAAAGGAAAAATGTTTTAAAACGAAGTTTTTGGAAACAATAATTTGAAGTCTGGATCTAACTAGATCTCGATTCTCGTCAAATATAAATTTTGAATCTCAATTTGTTGGATTCTGCCATCACACTTTCAACCTTCCCTCACAGTTGGCCAAGAAGAAGAACCCACATTATGTGAAATGCAAAATAGGATTCGATAAATTTTATTGATCAACATTAGTTTTTTATCAACCATTAGGGAACCACTTAATTACATTCTACCATAGACAAAATCTTTGTCTTATTCACAAAGTAAGTTCATATTTTGAGCATTAAGTGTAGCGACCGAAAAATCCGAAGAAGGATTCTTCGAGGTTTGAATTAAAGCCGCCACCGAAATTCTAGTTTAAGGGCAAATTCGAAAAATCCCTTTAGGTTTGGACAAGGCGAATTTAAGGTTCGGGAGTCGTTATGCGTGGAGAAGGTATTAGCACCCAACGACATCATTTGTCTAATTAATTGTACCTTATTAATATTTTACCCTTTTATTTAAAATTATAGAGAAAGATGACTTAAATAAAATTAGTTTTTTGTGCTTGACAAGAGTGGACTCTTGCTCCTAAGACGCTGACTAACCCAATTGTACAACTGACTTAATCCCCTACTTTTTGAAAATGATTTTGAGTTTTGAGAAAAATTGGTTTGGTGTGAGGTTGTTTGATTTTAGAATGAGTATTCTAGGACTCTTGAACTGTACAGCTCACTCGTCCTAGAACTCTGACTAACCCAGTTGTACAACTGACTTAGTCCCCTATTTTTGGGAAAAATGATTTATTTGTATTCTTATAGGATTTTAGGATTACTGAGTCGTACGGCTCATTCGTCCTAGAATGATGACTAACCCGGTTTTACAACCGACTTAATCTTTTATTTGATTTTTGGATAGAAAAATATTTAATTGCATGTCGTCTTTAGTTTACGAAAAACTATTTTATTTTGAAAAAGGGGGTTTAAATAGTAAAAATGGGGTGCTATTTAGCTGCAAGGAGTTGTATAACTAAACAGGGGGTGCCAAAAGAGAGGCCCAGTGCGTTTTTGGATCTGTTCAGTGTTTTGTATAGGGTTTTTTTTGTACCCCCACCCAATCCCCATATACCCCCACCCAAACTGAAAACCCCAAAATGCCCTTCTGAAAACATATTTTTTTTAAAAAAAATTTGGTCAATCGTATATACACCTGGGAGGGTATATATACGACCCTATTTTTTGCCCATCGTATATACACCCCCCAAGGCGTATATACGATTGGCTTTACCTACCATAATCGTATATCGCCTTGGGGTGTATATCGATGGGCAAAATAGGGTCGTATATATACCCCCTCGTGTGTATATACGATCCCTATTGTATTTTTTTATTTTTTTAAGTCAAATAAAAATTAATTAAGTCCTGAAAATAGGTTTTGTCGTAGTTCGTTAAAAGCGTGGCGATGTTATACGTCGAGCGAATAATTTAGGCTAAAAATCGGTTTTGGGCAACATACTCGATTGTAATGAAACCACAACCATTAAATCCGAAAAAATCAAGAATCAAGACTCCCTTAAAAGGGACTTCTTACGGGACTACTGGCCTCAAAATCCCAAATTCCATCGTTTACTATTTTTACGATTTTTTTAATTTTTCATAGCCTCCAAAAATCTAAAAAAATTTGTATAGCCTTATTTTGGTTTTGTTAGATTTTTAGTGGTGTTTTTATAATTTTTAGAGTAGTTTTGACTATTTAACGAATTTTTAGTAGCCTTTTAGTAATAAAAATTAAAACAAATTATTAAAAAAATAAAACCCATCGTATATACCCCTTTGAGTGCGTATATACGATTGGACATAAAATAGCCATCGTATATCACGTACTCAAAGGGGTATATACGATTTATTTATTTTTAAAAAAATTAATTTTCAAAGGGCATTTTGGGGATTTAAAATTGGGTGCGGGTTTATAGGGATTGGGTGGGGGTGTGAAAAAAACAAATCTTTTGTATATATCCCTTCACATTGTGTCGAAGCTCTATTTATACCCAAGTTTGTATAGATAACTGAACGTGTATGGTCAATTTTGTTTGAAACTCTGATTTTGTATTTTTTTCCAAATTTTCATGTTTTGATGTCTTGGGTTTCTCTGCATCAATTTTCTTCATCAAGTTTCTGCCTCATTCACAGTTGAGGCCCTCCCGACTAATATCCAAATTGGTGACTCCTTCTTGTGTGTTTGTTCAGAGAAAGAAAATAGTAAGCAGAGAAGACTTGCCAAATGAGGCAAAAAAACCTCTGTATATCAAAAAAAAATTTATTTCCTAAACAACCTACCTTTTAGATTAAATACCAAATTAACCCACTTTTTTATTTCAGTGGTGAACTCGCCCCCATAGGAACCGAGTTCTCCACACAAATGTTGCAAATTTTTTAAATTTTGTGTGGAGAACTCGCCCCCCACCAGGCCTAGTTCTCCATAGGTTTTTTTTATTTTTTTCATTTCTTGAATTAAATTTGATTAAAATGTAAATTAATTTAATTTAATTACAATAATTAATTTAAATAATTAGAATAATTAGTAAAATTATTTATAAAGTAATTACGGTAATAATTACGGTAAAAAATGAAGATATTAAAAAGTGGAACAGAATTTAATATTGGCTAAGAACATAAATGAAAAACACAAATTGCAAAAATACAAGGATAGAAAATTTAAACGAAACGACAGGAAAACATAATACAACCTAGGTCTACTTCTACCATGGATTCTTAGGTAGTGGCCATCGGATGACCGGAGGGATAATGCTACGGACGATGGATTCGGCAGATTCTTGTGTTTCAAGGCCATACATTTACATGCGACCAACGGTAAAGGGATCCTCGTCTTCTTGGTGTTGTGGTGATGTGGATGAAGAAGATGAAGAACAGTACCACCTCCCCAAGAACTCAAAGCGACGTCGAGAATGTAACCGTGTCGTTATCGGCGTCCGCACAAATCGAAGACGGGAACCAAGCAAACAAAGAATCGAGAGAAAGAATATGTGCCCCACCGCCACTCTATCTCACACACACCAACATCTCAGGACTACCGGTCAGTAAGAACATACCTATCGACATTCTACGGTGACACCCTGATATGTTCTATAATCTGTTTGGTTTCCACGCCAGTACACCCGAATCTGCGATTCATGCTCGTAGCCTTCAAGAGAGAGCCGCCGGTGCTAGTTCTTCATCAGTGCCCCAACTTTTTCCATACCCACCTCCCCTTGAGGCTGGTCGTGCTAGTTTTTCATCAGTGCCCGAATATTTTCCATACCCACCTCCCGCGAGGCCTGGGTTGTGCTAGTTTTCATCGCGTGCCCTAATATTTTCCAGACCCACCTCCCCCTGCCTCGACTAAGGAAGAACCGGAACAACCACAACCGCGTCAACGTCCACAGCGTAATCCCCGTCCTAGACGGTGTGGAACTGGGTCTCATCTTTTTCGTTAATATTTTACTTTAATGTAATATTATTTTGAGAAGTTGTATCAATACTTAAATATATAAATGTTGTTCCAATTTTTAAAATCTTCCTTTTTTACCGTAATTACTTTATAAATTTTTTGATAATTATTCTAATTAGTTAAATTAATTATTGTATTTAAATTAAATTAATTTACATTTTAATCAAATTTAATATAAGAAATGAAAAAAATAAAAAAAAACGTGTGGAGAACTAGTGGTGGTGGGGGGCGAGTTCTCCACACCAAATTAAAAAAATTTGCAAACTTCATGTGGAGAACTCGGTTTGGGTGGGGGCGAGTTCACCACTACAAAAAAAAAAGTGGGTTAGTTTGGTATTTAATCTAAAAGATGGGTTGTTTAGGGAAATAATTTTTTTTTTGTGTTACCGTGGTTTTTTTGCCGCCAAATGAAGCCTAACGCCTATGCAGCAACAATTTGGATTCTTCCTCTTATCTATTGTTTGTCTCTCTGGCTGCTGTCATCTATTATTATTATTATTATTATTATTATTATTATTATTATTATTATTTACTTACTTTTTAGTTTGTATTTTTTTAAAAAGCTTGTAGAAGCTTTCGATAACAACAACAGCAACATCATACTCTTCTTTCTCTCACTCACCCTTTTTCATTTTAGTTAAATAAAAAATAATAATATATAAGAAAAAGTTCAATGATAATAGTAATAATGGTAGCACTAATAAAATAAAGCAAGATGGCTAACGACTACCAAATGACACGCGTACACAATTAAAAACTACACGACACATGATTACTAATAACACGTGTACACAGTTAAAACTAAACGCGAGTATGTGGTGAGAAATAATGTGCGTGCACCACAAGAAAAGGCCAGTTAAAAACTAGGCGCTTACAAAATACATTTTTTATCATCTTTTTATAAATTTGAATTAGTCGGACAAAATTGGGGTATAACATTAAGGAAGCATCCCTTAACCTAAACAAGTTTAGATGATAATAAAATTAGGTTTTATCTACCCTACACCATCAAAATAGGTGGTACTCCATACACGAATATTTAAATAACTTATTATTAACAAACCAAACTCAAATGAAGCTCCAAACAAGAACACCTGTTATGGAGAAATTACACACATACTATTTGCACCCCTCTCTGGATAAAAGGCCAACTGATTGGGCCTTCAACAGCCAAGGCCCATAAGCGTTCATCCAACAGCCCACTATGCACCTCCACAACCAATGGTTCAGATGATGACACCCAAGTGCTTCCCAAACCTATAAATCGCATTTAATCCAAGGAGAGAGTGCGCATTAATTATCACTTATTTGCATTAACTCCACTTGCTCTCGACTTGAATCGGAGTGTTTATGCGAGTACACCCCACCACAAATTTCTGGAACAACCATTTCTCGGAATAATCAGCCCGGACATAACTCCAAATTGATCAAAACCATATTACCTACCAACTATCTCGGATATACTTATCTTAGATACGGTACAGAACATTGGCGACCACGCGGTGGGAGCTTTCCGAACTCATTAAAAACTTTATCTTTTTATTTTGATCAATCATGGATCCCGAATCACAAACCGGGTACGGATAGCAAGTGTCATCCGATCACAAGATGAAGGAACCCCGCAGGGGTTGCGGAACCCAATCATTCTTCGACCGAAATGTCAATAACGAGAGTCAACCTCTTATCGAGCTCCTTCACCTCCTACGATTATTCCCGTTCCAATAAACACTTTACAACAATACTTGTTCAAATTCTAAATCAGCATAATGAAGCATCTCAAGCCAGGAGCCTCCGCATTTCAGAATTAGAAGCCGAGGTTGCAGGTTATCAGGCCCGAGATATTGCGGATCGGGGTTCTCGGAGCGATATGATCCCCGGATTAACCCGATGAGACGAGCTCGAGCAACCCTAAGAACCATCGAGCTCAAGACGACATCGTTCTCCTCCGAGACGACGTCATTATCATCGATCTCCACCTAGAAGACGAGGAAGAGAAGAGCCGAGGGCAACTCTTAGAAATATAGAGGACTCTGGCGAAGAAGATTCTTCTAACGCATCATCCTCGCCACGCAGACAACGGTCTAGGAGCAAAGAAAGTCCTCCAAGGCGCGGACATCACTACTATAAAGAGAGAGCCCCGGAAAGAAAACAACATCATTCCAATTACCAACCTCGCAAAACTAGAAACCAGGAGAAGAAACAGGAATTACAACCACCGAGAAGAGGGTCGTTCACTTCGGAAATAGATTATTTCCACTATTCCCGAGGTTTAGAAAACCTCCGAACACTTGAAAATTTATGACGGACTCGGAGACCCGGATGTTCATTTAGAGTACTATGAAACCATGATGCAATATCGGAATGCTCCAGTGAGATCATGTGTAGACTTTTTCCTCACCCTTGAAAAAATCTGCGGGTTTATGGTTCGAGAGACATCCCGCAAAATTCAATCTCTTCCCGGGAACAACTTTCCAAGTTATTCTCGTGAAGCTTCGCACATTCGAAGGTAAGGCCGAAATCATGGATGGTGTTGCATGCAATCCACCAAGCCGATGATGAATCTATCCGGTCTTATATTGCAAGATTCAACACGGCCTAGGAAAGGTGCATGGGTTGAATGAGGAATTTCGTCTGTATTTCCTATCCCGGGGTTTCTGCAGAGGCACTTTATTCCAAATCGACGTAAGCATCAACCAACCCTCAACTTTAGGAGAGTTCCTCCGTCTTTTCAGAAGAAGTACATCGACCATGAGGAAGGTGATGAAGCTAGCAAGTTCTTTGTGAAAAGCGTAGCAAACCAAACCAAAGAGAGCCGACTCGAGTCGAAAAGTCAAATCCAAATATTGAAATTCCTCGGAGATTCCGGACCGGCGGGCCATCTAGGGAATTCAAACCTCGACAAGGGCGACATCGAGACTACACCGAACTCATATGTGGAAAAGAGAAGATCTTGCAAGAATGTCAGAACAATGAGTTTAAACACATAAGGTATCCCGATCCTATTCCCCAACGGCCGGGAATGAGGAACAACAAGTACTGTCGTTATCACCAAAGCGCCTACCATGACACAAATCGGTGCAACGCTTTAAAAGACGACATTGAAGACCTTATAAAAAAAGGTAAGCTCGGGCAGTATGTCAAGAAGCCATTCCAACAAGAAAAAAGCATCAAACAAGGGAAAGAAATCGTAGATTATAAGGAAGAGGCGGACACTCGAAGGAGTAGAGGCCGACTGTAGTAATGGTAATCTCGGTGGTGAAGTCCAAGGAGCTACAAAGAAGAACAATCAAGAGAAAGTGGAAGGAAATTCAATGTGTAGCATCTACATCATCGGCACAACCAAAGAGCAACTCGTCCCCGCCGTCATTTGGAGATGACGATCTTCTAAACGGAAGGTAAACGAAGACATTCCACTTTGTTAATCTCAGCGATAATGGCCGAAAGAGAGATAAGAAGAATTTTAATTGACCAAGGCACTCTTGTGACATCATGTTCTTCGATGTACTAGAGAAAATTGGAATTACACCAAGGGAACTTTTTCCCTATCACGAACGGACCTCTCTCGGATTCAATGGTTCACGAACTAGACCGATGGGTTACATAGACTTAAGGGTCACCTTTGGAGAGGAACCTTTATCTCGGACAATTAGGTTAAATTCATGGTATTACCTTGCTCATCAATCTACAATTGCATCATTGGGAGGCCGACTTTGGGGAAACTTCGGGCGGTGACTTCTCTGTACATCCGAAAATGAAGTTTCACTCTCAAAATAACGAGGTAGTAACTATCAATGCCGATTTAGAATCTTCCGAAAGATGCTATTACCTCCTTCTCAAAGTTGAAATTTACGCAGAGAGACAAAGCGAGCTTGCATCAAAGAATACGTCTCACGAAAGAAGAGAAAGTGAAGTTTTCGAGGTAAATGTAATGGATTTAGACGCACGCTTCGATCACGAGAGCTCGGACGAAGAGAAAGACGAAGACTCAACATCCTCATTCGTAAAAAAAGGCGAACGACCAAAACCGGACGGGAATTCATCGGGGTAATGTTGGGCGATGATCCAACAAAAGCGGTCAAGATCGGTGCGCACCTACCGCACGAAATAAAAAGAAATTAACCCGGTGCTTAAGGGAACACGCCGATCTCTTTGCTTGGTCGGCTGAAGACATGCCTGGTATACCACCTGAAGTCGCTTGCCATCATTTGTCTATATATCCTGATGCAAAGTGGGTTGCCCAACGCAAAAGGGTTCAGAATATCGAGAAGACGGAAGCAACAACGACCAAGGCGGTGACGCGATTTAGTTAAAGCTAATTTTGTAACGAGCTCAAATATACTACTTGGCTCTCAAACCACAGTACTTGTTAAAAATCAAATGGAAAATGGCGCATGTGCATTGATTATACCGATCTTAATAGGTCATGTCCTAAAGATGCTTTTCCGGTTCCAAACATTGATCGACTAGTCGATCATGCATCGGGATTTGGTTTATTATCATTCATGGATGCATATTCAGGATATAACCAAATCCCAATGTTTCCCCGATCAAGAGAAAAATCGCTTTTATGATCGAGAACGGAAATTTTTGTTACTGAGTTATGCCTTTCGGTCTCAAAAATGCAGGAGCAACGTGTCGTAGAAATGATGAACGAGTTTTCAAAAAAGATCGGGCGAAATGTAGAAGTATACTTAGATGATATGATTGCAAAAAGTGAGCAAGCAAATCGTCATGTTACCGATCTCAAAGAGCTTTTTTCGAGAGATAAGGAAAAAGCAGGATGAGATTAAATCCTAAAAATGCACTTTCGGGGTCAAAGCCGGAAAATTCTTGGGATTCTATCTCACCGAAAGAGGATTGAGGCAAACCTGGACAAATGCAAATCGGTGACGGAGATGAAAACCCCAAACACCAAGAAAGAAATTCAGAAACTTAACGGCATGATTGCGGCTCTATCTCGGTTCATCTCAAATCTTTTTTAAATCACTACCCCTTTTTAAACTTTTAAAAAGGAATCAATTTATTTGGACCACGTAATCCGGGATGAGGCACTCACCCGCTAAAAAAGATATTATCGTAACCTCCGATATTAACCCGACCTGAACATGAGGAAGTATTATATTTGTATCTCTCAATATCTCGAGGAAGCATTAGGGGCGAACTTAGTCCGGAAACAAAAGAGGACAGAGCAGGTTTACTTTGTGAGCAAAGCCTTACAAGGGCGAAACTCCGATATCAAAAATAGAGAAAATAGCTTTGGCTTTAGTAATAGCTACTCGGCGACTCGACATTATTTTGTTTCTCACCAAGTTGTCGTTCGAACAAACCATCCGATCAAACAAATCCTACATCGTCCGGACCTTTCGGAAGAATAATAAAGTGGGCGAGAGAGTCGTCCGAATTCGATATCAAATATGAATCAAGATCGGCAATGAAAGCTCAAGTGTTAGCCGACTTTGTAGCAGCGAAATGACTTGCAGAGGCGAGAATGAAGTATGGACGATCCATGTTGATGGCTCTTCCAATCCCAAAGGGGTGGGGCGGAATTATCCTTGAAAGTCCTTCCGAGTGGTTATAGAATTGTCACTCACTTTCAAATTTACAACTTCAAATAATCAAGTGAATACGGAAGCATGCATTGGCTTTGGCCTACGTTTGGCTTCGGATCTACGTATCACTCGGCTAAATCTCCATACTGATTCACTTTGCTCGTGGTCTCCCGGATCGGAGCGATCTGAAGCAAAAGAGCCGGTCCTCCAAAAGTACCGAATCATGTCAAGAAACTCGACCGAATTTGATTTCGCCGAGGTTAAGCATGTCCCAAGAACAAACAACGTTCGAGCCGATGTTCTTTCCAAATTAGCAAGCACCAAAACTACATCGAAATCACCTGGTCGATTATACAAGAGATCCTCAAAGAAACCTAGTTTTGGGGACGATTTACACTCGATGTCATCGATTATGCGTGATAAATGAAGATCAAACATGGATTGCTCCTATCTTGAATTACATCATGTCGGGACACGGAACCTTCCGATCCCGCAAAAAGCCAAGATCGTCCGAAGAAAGCGGCATCTTTGCGGTGTTCAATGAACACGACTTTACAAGAAGGCACTCTCTGCACCATTATTGAAATGTCTAGAGCGACGGAGGTGAATATGTGTTAATGGAAATTCATGAAGGAATATGTGGCCAACATTTAGGTGGTAGATCCTTAGCCGTGGAAGGTGTTAAGGCGGGATACTTTTGGCCAACCATTGAAGGCGATGCAAGGAACTATGTGAAGAAATGTCCGAATTGCGATTCACGCAAACGTTCACATTGCACCTCCTACCGGTCTCACAACTCTCTCCTCCCCATGGCCTTTTGCATGGTGGGGATAGACCTTCTAGGACCTTTTCCAAAAGCCCGGGAGGAATAAATTCTTAATTGTGGCGATTGATTATTTTACTAAATGGATTGAGGCCAAACCACTATCTATTATTAAGGCAAAGAAGCGCATCTCTTTTTCCGAAAGAGATAATTACTGGTCGGGTGCCCGAGGTGGTAATCACGGACAATGGAACTCGGTTCGCGGATAAAGGATTCAGGGAAGTTGATGTCCGATCTTAAAATCAAACATCGATTCACGTCGGTGGAACATCCCCAAACAAATGGTCAAGCGTATAAAGAAAACAAAGTACTTCTCAACGGATTGAAGAAAAGGTTAGACAATGCCAAAGGAAATTGGGTTGAAGAACTCCCTTATGTCTTGTGGGCATATAGAACAACTCCTCAAAGCTCCACGGAGAAACACCTTTCCGATTATCATATGGGAGCGAAGTTTGTCATCCCAATCGAAATCGGAGAATTATCTTGGAGAACTTCAAATCCGAAATCACCGAGAAGACAACGAGCAAGCTTTACGAGAAGAACTAGATCTCGGTAGATGAAATCCGGGATCATGCATCCTCAAAGAAGCCATCAACAAACAAAGAATAGCTACCCGTTATAATCGTAAAGTCGTCCCAAGAGGAGTTTGACATCGCGCGACCTCGTCTTGAGAAGAAGCGGATGTAGGATCCGAAAAATGCATCGCAGGCAAGCTAGCACCGAATCGGAAGGTCCATATCGAGTCACGACAAAAAGCGGAAATGGCGCTTTCGAGCTAGAAACCTTAGAAGGCAAAGCGATCCCAAGAACTTGGAACGCCACCAAACTCAAGAAATATTACAGTTAGACTTGCTTTGCTAAGGCATTCTAGTTCCGATCTTGTTTTAATATAGACTTGCTTTGCTAAGGCATTCTATTTCCGATCTTGTAAATAAATAGACTTGCTTTGCTAAGGCATTCTATTTCCGATCTTATAAATAAATAGACTTGCTTTGCTAAGGCTTTCTAGTTCCGATCTTGTTTTAATATAGACTTGCTTTGCTAAGGCATTCTATTTCCGATCTTGTAAATAAATAGACTTGCTTTGCTAAGGCATTCTATTTCCGATCTTATAAATAAATAGACTTGCTTTGCTAAGGCATTCTGTTTCCGATCTTATAAATAAATAGACTTGCTTTGCTAAGGCATTCTATTTCCGATCTTATTTTTAAATAGACTTGCTTTGCTAAAGCATTCAATCAATACCGCTATTTTCAGATGTTAAACTTGTTAAAAGCAGAAGGGAAGAGATATCCGAGATAAAAATGTAGTCACAAAGGAAGCCAAAAATATGACGAGTTAAATATAGAGATATCATTACAAAAATACTCGTTACGGTACGATCCTCGGTCTACAAAAACAGATGAAAATTAACAAAATTACACATCTTTCTGATAAACGATCCTTGACACTTCGTCGGATTCCGGTCAAACTCAACAATATGACCATCATGAACCCCGTACTCGGGTTAAAAATATCACGATCGGCAACAAAGTCAGGAATAACCACAGCGACTTGGTCAAGGGCGTTATTAAAAGCTTCGACAATGCCATCTTGACCCATCTGAATAGCCTTCTTCCGATCTTCCAGAGCTTCAACATTTAGAGCGATGAAGTTTCTCAATTTGCTCTTGAAGCTCGGGAAAGTTATTTGTCGAGGTCGGTTTCATCAACTCCGCGATCCGAGCATCTTTTCTTGAAGCTCGACGGCAGCCTTTTCGAATTTTTCATTTGTGCGCCTGGATCGGCCTCAAGTTGCTTCTTTTCGGCCTCAAGTTGCTTCTTTTTTCGGCCTCAAATTGTAGACGCTTAGATTCCAAATCTTCACCATCCGCTTGTAGAATTCCACATCTTTTGAGATTTATCGAGATCAGCCCAAGTGGACTTCTGACTTTTCCGAAACTCGTGCTTGGCTTCAAGATCTGTACAAATGGATAAATACATAAGTATAAAAGAAGTTGGAAGTCCTGTAGGTCAATTTTGAAAACCGTAAACTATACCTTTAATTTTTAAAGTCTGCACCGCTTTATCCTCCTCACTAAGTCGACCATCCCGAAAAAACCGAGAGTGAAACTCAGAAGAAGTCACCTGGAATTCCTCGGTCTTGAGGTTCATGTATGCCCGTGGATCAAAGGGAGCGATGAGAGCTTATGTTTTTGTGCTTTTTGAATGGTCGCTCGGATCAATCACATTTTTCTCCCGATCTTGAGGTTTGGACCTAGGAGGAAGTCGACCGATGGTTGCTTCCTTTTTTAAGTGTAAATGGCCGAGTTTCCTCTTCCTCTTCCCCTTCGGGATTAACCACGGTGATGGGCACAGCCGAAGTGACAATTGCGGGAGAGTTTCCCTCAGCTTGAACCCCGCCGCTACTTCCAACTTGCGGCATGACAGGGGTAATTTCTTTAAGTGCTAAGGCTTTCAAAGCCGACATATTCCGTCTCGGGGCCATGCTATCTGCAAGATTAAGATTGCAAAATTATGTTAAAAATATTATGCGAATCAAGATCGGCAGATATTTAAAAACGGCAAACATGGTAAAAATAAACTAAGAGAAACGTTTTAAAACCGACCTAAAGCTTTCTCGACATGTTCAAATTTAACGGATGCCACCAACAACTTGGTATCGAAACCCCACAGAGTCGGCCTATTCTCGTTGTTGGTGACGATCCGATCTGCAATAAATTGGAGCATTTTCAAGGTATTCTGATCCTCCTCTTTCAACTGATTCTTTTCAACGGAATGCCTTTTCGTCTCATCTCGTCGGGTCCAACCAAGAGGAAACTTGGTGGTGAGAACGATGTCATTTTCGGCATTAAATGTCCCAACTCGGTCTACCACAATCGCAACACCGGTTCGACCCAGAAAAACTTATTCTTCCATTCATACTTCAAACTTTCAGAATATGGCCGAAAAACCTTGATTCCTGGTCTGGATCGGAGGGCATAATGCTCTAAGCGTGCAGGTTTGCCGCTGTTCTTCTCGGTCCTTCTGTTTATTTGAAACATATGCAAGAAAAGTTGAAGGGAAAGGGGCCGACCTAGATGAATACATACCAGCTCAAAAGCTCGTCATTTAATGCCCAAGCATTGGGGTGAAGTTGAGATGGGGCTATTTCTAACCTGGCCAAAACCGACTGTTGAAAGGCCGTGAATGGAGGACGGATGCGCATATGAGCTAAAGTCGTCCAGTAAACAATAAACTTGAGAGAATCTGGGTAAGTGGCCACATGCTCGCCCTTTTCCATTCCAAAACACGCCACGCTACGGGATCTTTTGCATAAAGCCTCTTTGAATAATTGCTTGATATCGATCTCTGAGTCAATAGCGAGTCTCAGATTACGAAGTTTCTGGATACCCGTGAGTAATCACGGGCGAGCCTGCAAGGGGGAACTACGGGGAGGTCGGCGTTGTTAACCGGAATCTTCATACCCGTATAACAACTCAAAACTTCCGGTATCTTCCTACTCTTTCCTCTTCTATCTTCACCAACATTTTCCTCTTACGGGTCAACGGGAGGGTCGTCGAAGATTTCTTCCATCCGATTCGATGTCGATTCTCGAACTCGAATCAAGATCGGAGTCATCCAAGAGCTCGGATCCGAATCCACGTCCCACTTGAGCCTCCGAGTTCGGATTGTTGGGGCGGAAGGGTGGGCGATTCTTCGTCGGAAGCTCTTCTCTCGTCACTTCCTCTAGGCCCTAAGACATTTCTTCCTCGTATTTCGTGAAGCCATACTCTCCTATCTAATGGATTAGAATCGATTCTAGATGCCATTAACTTTCCGATATCGGGACCTCTAGACTTGCGAGCTTGCTCGGCTTGATCTATAAGCCTGAGCGCGTTTGCGCGAGTTATCCGCTTTGTTTTCGCGATTTACCTACGAGGAATGGGGGCAAGCTATCGAGGATAAAATCATAAGAAGATGTTGGGTTCACGAACAAGGTCGGAACCCGACCTGACAACCCCCATCCTGGCAAAAAAAGATGGCAGGCTGAGGGCTAGATCTCAGCCCGGTGGAATTGAAAAACGAAGCGCAACGAAGAATAAATTATACAAAAAACACAACAAAAAGTAAATTCCAATAGAAACACTAACCTCGTAAGAAAGTCTTGAGAAAATGCAGAGATTTGATGTCGAAAATCGAAGGAGCGAGCTCGGCGAACTTAAAACCACGAAATCGGTAGCTCTGAAAAGCGTGAGAAAAACTAAAAAGATAAATGAATTGCCCTCGCTTGTATTTATAGGGTTCTGAGATATGACCGTTACTATTCATTCGAAGCGACGCACTCAATCAGAATCAAAACGACACAAGAATCGAGGAAGTCATCATTGAAAAGACGCCTCGAGTACTGTGAACGGTCACATCGATCAACACGAGCATTTAATGCTCTGTCGGAAAAAGAAATAATATTAAAATGAAGCGTCACCAACACACAACCATCTTCAAAGATCGGTAGTACAGTTCGGCAACAACCATCTTCAAAGATCGGTAGTACAATTCGGCAAACAACCATCTTCAAAGATCGGTAGTACAGTTCGGCAACAACCATCTTCAAAGATCGGTAGTACAATTCGGCAAACAACCATCTTCAAAGATCGGTAGTACAGTTCGGCATCAACCATCTTCAAAGATCGGTAGTACATTTCAAACTTCAAACCATCGGTAAAAATCAGTGATACAGTTCGGTTTGAATCATCTACAAGATCGGTAAGAAAGTCCGAATACATCTATTTTTCTCCAATCTCACTTAAAACGATTCACTTTTTACACATATTTCAAAGTCTAGTTTGACCTAACATGCCAAACCGACTTGGGGGGCAACTGTTATGGAGAAATTACACACATACTATTTGCACCCCTCTCTGGATAAAAGGCCAACTGATTGGGCCTTCAACAGCCAAGGCCCATAAGCGTTCATCCAACAGCCCACTATGCACCTCCACAACCAATGGTTCAGATGATGACACCCAAGTGCTTCCCAAACCTATAAATACTGCATTTAATCCAAGGAGAGAGGTACGCATTAATTATCACTTATTTGCATTAACTCCACTGCTACTGACTTCAGCATCGGAGTGTTTATGCAGGTACACCCCACCACAGCTCGGAACAACCAGCTCGGAATAATCAGCCCGGACATAACTCCAAATTGATCAAAACCATATTACCTACCAACTATCTCGGATATACTTATCTTAGATACGGTACAGAACAACACCAAAATCCATTTCGCTATACTCTTGCTCTTGCTTTTGCTTTTGCTTTTGCTTAATGACTTTCTCATTCTAGAGTGGCTGTGTGTAGAAGAAACTACAAGAGTAGGTTGTTCCTCTGTTGGCATCACATGGAAATTGGTGATAGCCTTGGGACCCCACAACCATTGAAGTGTTGAAGGTTTCCAGCCATTTATGTGTAGGGGTTTTCCCGGTCTCGGATTTCAGAGCACCAACGGCCCTACTTCCGTTGGCGGATGCCGCAATACTTCCACTATCAAATTGAGAAAATTTATAAAATATTATCAGCCAATTTCTAAACCATGTCATCAGAATAAAAATATATTCAAGGAAATAGATATTATTTTTCAAAATAAAATTAATGTATTAATTATCAATTAAATTTGTAAATATAAAGGACAACATATATATTAGATTCATAATCATTACCTTCTTTAAATCAAACGAGCTTCCCATCTTTCGAAAGTGCATATTTAATCAATAGAATCACAGTCGTTGGAGATCTATATCTTTATCTTTATTATATTTAAATAAGAGTTTCCACCTCAACTCTCAAAAATTCCACCTCACCTGCGAATAAAGCCACGCTGGACATTTAAAAAGCCACGCCATCGTTTAAAAAATGACATGGCTTATCCGACGCATGGAAATTGTTGTGCACGCCACATATATACATCTAACGGCCCAAATAAATAACGAAAAACAGCAGGCTTCTAACTGAAATTCAGATCCAACGGTTGATTTTTCTGACTGACAATCAACGGCCTAAAACACTTAAAATTGCGGCTGGTATTTTCTCTCTCATTAAAATTCTGCATTCAATTTGATTTACCACTGTATTATTGCCCATTAAAATGTACGAAATATTTTTAATGATTCTGATTTTTTAAGCCATCGATCAGTGATGTGAGATTGACTGAAAACCGATCCAAAGGCTATAATTTATTCAAAACGGTCCATCAGCAAAGCATTAAAAATGCTGATACACGAAATTAATGCCAAATTAACACTCATTATTTTGATTTTATTTTTCATTCTCACTCATTATTTCGTTTATCACTCCTTATTTTGTAAACCAAAACAACAGTTTCGGTTTCAATCCATCATATGCGATTAGAGAAAGCAAGGTGAACAACAATGGTTTCTCAACTCAATTTTAGATTTTTCATAATTATGACTTTACAGTTGACTTGCAATTACGCTGATACGTTTAATATCTCATTTTTTCAGCCATCGTACATGGATCACCACCATGCATACTTTGATGACTTCTTCCAACAGTATGAATATGTTAACATTGCCTACTTGAAGACCGGTGTCCCAGCAATGGTAACGTTTATATGATCTATTTTTCCAGTAACTTAAAAACCATACTACTTATCTATATGATCTATTTTTCCTTTGATATCGATGATCTATATTTTCGCATCTATATGATCATATTTTCAGTTATATATGATGTTGTGTTTTCACTTACCCGTGTGTTCTTCAAAAATATAGTGCTCATATGTGTGATCTAATTTTTTACAAAAAATATACCACTAACTTATCTACTCAATTCTATATATGATCTATATTTTCACTTGTGTGTTCTTGAAGAATATGCTGCTTATAGGTGCGATCTATCTTTTTTTTTAGATGTGCCACTCATATCTACGATCTATGGGTATGATCTATATATTTTCACTTATGTGTCTGAAAGATATGCCGTTTGACACTATTTCGGTCTATATATTCACTTGTGTATTCTTGAAAAACATTCTGCTCATATGTATGATTTATATTTTATTACAAAATATAGATCACTAAATTGACTATACTAACTCTATCTAATTGTTTACTGTAACGATATACACTATTTGTGTATACATAGGGTTTCTTTAATTGTTAAAGGTTGTTTACCGTGCATACTATTAAATAGTAGATAATGTGTTTTATTTTTATGCTGGTTATATCAATGCAATTTGTAGAGAGATATATATATCTTTGATTATAAAACACCTTTTTGGTAAGTGTTATATTGAGAGACAAACCCCTGCTAGCTACGTGCTGCAACTGATGCTTATTTCTTCAATGATAAGATCCTATGTGTAATGTTACGTTTTTATATTAAGTCGTCAACGGTTTCTAAACTGATTTTGTTGAATTACAATTGCATCCAGGTCGCACCGTTCGCGGTCGTAGCTCATACAGTTCGAATCCTATCAACCTCAGCATAAGTTTCGAACCTAGCCCGCTGATCAATTTAAACTTCATGCAGGCATGTAATCATAGTTATCTAACCAGAACGATTTCGGGAATTATCTCTTTAAAATACCGACTACCATTGCACGCGCGGACAACGGACGAAATGGCGTCATAGTCACTAGGCTATGTATGCATCTTGCTTTTGTCAGCGACTATACAATTTTCCGAATGACAGAAGAGGTCAATTTTGAATCCTTCTAAGTTTTCATTTGAGCTCCTTTCTAGAAAACATTAAGCTTTGGTATGATTTTCTTTTTTAAAGTTCATTATATTTCCTCATATTGTGTTTTAACATTCATGAATGTTTTCTTACCAGTCATGTTTTCTCTTATAGCATTTAGATTCCCACAAAGTTATTTACATTCATTTTTTAAACTGATTTAAGTTGTTTCTCATTTTAATTTCTTTACCCGATATAATAATGTTTACCAAGTTGTTTCTCATTTTGTTGTTTTATTTGTGAACTATAGGACTGACTTGGAGGGGGTGGTCTTTGATGCTTTTGAGGTGTTTTTCTATGAGTTGAAGTTCTGGTTTACAAACACAAGTTCTACTTTCAGGAGAAAACATAATTTAAGATATAGAGCACTGTCTTAGTTAGATACTCCTCTTTTATTTAGGGTAGTTCTTTGTTGAAGGGGCCACAAAGACATTCTTCGCATGAATTGTTTGCTTGATCAGAATCTATTACCACCTCTTAAGATTCAAGGAAGAACTTGGTAGTTAGTAACTCAAAATAGATATTTTTGGCTTAACAAAAAACGAGTATTGTTTCACGAGGTGGGTTGATTTCCACTAACAATATCTTTTCCTTACAAGTTACATTATACTCTTAACTATGATAGTGCTACTGCTAAGGACATAGAGCCAAATTCTCAACATTGATATATGTAACTTTTAATGCTAAGGGAATTCCCTTTCTATAGTTTTATGTATCATTATATTGCTTTAGTTAGTTCTCTTCAATCCATATTTTGATTGTTAATGCAGTTTATGTAATAATAAAATCAAGCACTTAGGAGAAAATGTAAAACTAGACTGCCGTGGGAGTATATTAATTGCTAATATGCTTGAGGTTACTTCTCTAATTTTTAATACCAATAATGTGAAAAAGCTTTTGTTGTGGTTACTATTGTTGAGCTGCTACAATGCTTTTATTTTTGTGATTGGAAAACTGAAAGGGTGATGTAGAAATATGTTTTGTGATTGGGTTTGTTAGTGTACAACTGTACATCTCATTTATTTCGCCTCTTTCACATTTGCACCTGTAAACAGCTAAAAAGTCTAAGTCAATTTGTATGAAAGTTGCTTATTTCAATGATTCAATAGTGATTGTTGCTTAGGCACACAAGATTTCTTTTCATCATCGAGACTGTCCATTTGAATTGGAGAATTATAGTTTAAACTGGTCTTATATCTTTGAAACCAAGCAATCATTTAAGAAACCGGCTTCATTTTGTGTTCTGCACTCAACTGTGGTATTGAATCATTTAAGAAATTGGCTAGATATATTTTACATGTGTATATATCAAGCACCAATAGCATATGCAAAAGGCTATATCTATGGTGGTTTGGTAAGTTTTCTTTCACTTAAATACCTTTATTATATTATATTACAGTAGTAGATCAGTAATAGTTGCATATGCAAAATAAAGACCTTAAATATAAGATGACATAAGATGACTTCTATTTGGTTGAGGTTCAATATACATCAAGCTTTATTTATCTAGACTTTCAATATACATCAAGCTTCATTTATCCAGGTCTGTCTTAAGTTTGTTGCAGAGGACACACATGTAGTATTGAAAGGGATTCTTTAAGGGTTCTTTTTGTTCTATATAGATTTCTCCAATCGCATATTCTTTTGAAGGGAAACCTACAACATGACTCTTCTTTTGGGCATGAAATAGACTCTTGATGGGCACTTTACTATTTAGATTCATAGTTAAAGACTTCCTAGAAACAAATCATGTGGGAGAGAATTAAACTCAATTCGACATTAATGAAATTTCTATTAGAAATGTTACAATGCTTACTACATACGTTTTTCTCTACTTCCATTTTACTTCGCTAATGTAATTAGCAATTCGATTTAGAAGCAAGAAACAATTTTTACTTCTTTTAGTTTCTTTATAAATATTACTCATATTTGTATATGATTTTCCGGTTTTCAAATAAATATAAGATCCATATTCTTAACAACTATATTGACAGGTGTTAAATGATTGAAAGATTTTGAGGCTTAATAAAAGAAGTTAGTAGAGTTGCAAAGGGAAACTAATTTCAGTAGATTAGTGTATTGTCTTCTAATATTCCTCTTTTACTTATTGTTTTGGTAATTTGTTTTCTAACTCTAATCTTCCTCTTTTATTTACCATTATGCACTATTAACTTTGTTTTAATATATTTTCTCATTCTGCAGATTTTAGATCTTGGTGCAACACATGTCTCTAACATGTATTCAATTTTATATAGACGAGTCTGGTGTAGCTATCACAAAACACAGAGGCAGCTGATAGTTCTTCCTCTTTAAAGACCATGAAAGGTATGGTGTAAGATTTTTCACATATTAGGTTCACTATATTGAGGGGGTTATGCATTTAGTGATTCTAATTTGCTATTATTTTTTGTGAAGTATTTCAACCTTAACACCCCTCCTTTGATAAGTTTTTTGATGCAATTTGGTTCAATATTGTTTTGCCAACATTTGCATCAAAGTTTTGCTTTCTTAAAATAATTATGTTTAATTGATATTTCATTTGCTTGATATAGCTATATGTTTCATATGCCCCGACTTATTGAGTCATTTATAATTTACTTTACTGCTAATTATCATTTTTATTGTTTTTGACTCATCTTTCTTTGGATTAGATATGCCTCATCACCATCACTCATTAATTGGGCTTGATAGAGAAGAGGATGCTTTGACTATGTGTAGAATGCGAAAGGTCTCATTGCTTCAATGGTCTATAGGTATTATAAAATTGGATTTCATAAATGAAGTATGAGTGATACTGAAAGTAAACAAGGATATTTTATACAACTCTAATAAGCTGTTTAAGTAGTTGCATACAGGTGTGACTGGTAGCACGGGTTTTCATTTACCTATCATTTTCTAACTTGGGACGATGGAAGCTGTTTCCAATGATTTACTTGCATACAATTTTTATTGCTTACTTAATATTGAATTGTTCTAGATTTGGATGGTGGAAGCACAAATTTTCATTAAATTGTCCAAACATGTAAATTAGACAGCATTGCACGGGAAGCTCTCAAATTGGATGCTATGATTTTAGTGATTGATTCTTTTTGATGTTTTGATTTGTGAGCAATCTGTTTTGTGCAACCATACTCACTAGGTATTCCCTTTTTTTATAAGTAGTGGTTATATTTGAATTTTATGGATTTGGTTGTGTTCATCGAATTGATGCATCTCCTTAGAATTTCCCAATTGTTCGAAGGAAGATTCTAAGTGTAAGTTTTTATCTTTGTGGCAGAAAATTTGACATGTAATTATTGGTTAGGTTTAACATACATTCATTTGACATGTAATTTTTGGTTAGGCTTAGACTCCCGAGTAGCCGCTAAGGATTTCGTTTTCCTTGATGCTTATGGGTAAGGATTTCGTTTTCCTTGATGCTTATGGGTATATTTTTGGCGAACACCTCTAATTTTAGCTACACGCTGAATATCAACCGATTCACGATTAATCGATAACAAAAGTCATAAATTCTATTGACTCGGGTCAGTAACGCAATAGGAATTTTAATTCCAATAGTACAAATTAGTAGACATAAACAGATCCTATTCTGGTAGAAATAACTGAATTTTCAGCTTCAATCCAATTGGTAATGTAAACAAAATTTTTACAATGATCTAATAAAATTGTGAAAATAAAATTGTGAAAACTGAATCATATTACAAGTGGTTCCCAAACTAAATCCTATAATTGTCAGAACTTGAACGTAAAATTGGAAATAATCGAAGTACACACTTCCTCTTGGTTCTCAATCAAAACAGTAGCATTTGATATAACAAATCATAGTACTCACAATTCCCACACAATGATATCACGCATACAAGAGATTTAGCATGTTAATCGTACCTCTTCGTTAGTTCTTTATCGCATTGGATTGACGAGGGCTCCGGGTTGACCCGCGACGCCCAATCGTTGAGGACGAAGACCCATAGTGTGTCACCATTGATGACCACGATTTAGCTTAGGACCGAGAAACGCGTGAAATCAAGCTAATCGTTGAAGATGGTATTTGTGGAGTCGACTGCGATTTGAGGAAGAAAAGGGAAAGTGAAGATGCACTTATTGTGCGTAGGATTTCGAGCAAGGTAACTGATGTATAACTTACGAGGCAAATTACAAAAATAACCCTACATGTATACATACCCATAAATAACCCCTGTCTTGCCAGCCAAAATCAGAGTTTTTAGTATTTTAAATTCTAATCCTCCATTATTTTGTATTTAGTCAACAACAACATGAACTTTTTGAGATTGTGGAATATACATATTTTAATCAAAAATTAATGTTGATAATAGTCAATAATAATTTAATTTAAATATATCCTATATATATATTTATATATAGATATTTTATATAAAATAATGATTTTATGGACGACGTTGTACGAAGAAACACATATGCATCACACAAAACGAACGAAAGCGAGAAATAAATATTTTTAAATTCCCGATCAACGAACTAAAATGTTACATTCAAAAGAAATGTATACCCGTGCTGGCACGGGTGATACATACTAGTATATTCAATTTTTATAAAAGCAAACAACGGAAAAGTCATCATCGATAAGCCTTAGAAGCATGAGAAAGCATCGACAATTTCCATTAGATCAAGCCTGCAATGATAGTCAATTAGTCAAGTTTTGTTGCCTCGATCGCTTACAGATCTACCGTAGACAAAACAACATCGGATTATATAGGAGAAAACAAGCTAAGAAAATATATAATTACACTAACTGATAGAATGAGATGAATGACCTGGGACAAACCATATTTATGGTACTCGTCAAAGTAGAATGATGTCGTAATTGATGTATCCCTCCCTAGCAAATCATCATAATCAATTGATCAATACAAATATTGTTTGCATATCTTATAAATAAATTAATGATACATAGATAGCCAAAGAAAATTTTGCGATTCATTGTAAATGTGAGTAATCGGGGTAGAGAGAGAGAGAGAGAGACCTTGTAAGATTCAGTAAGCGGCGCCGTTGGTTCTCTACGAGGAATGAAATTTAGGTTAATTTTTACAACCATGTATTTATAGAGAGAAAACCATCTACAAAGGATGAATGTTAGGTTAATTTTAGGCTAAATTGCGCTCTAGGTCCCTTAACTTAATTTCAGATAACGATTTGGTCTTTTATCTTTTTTTTGTCCCAAATCAGCCCTTTATGTTTTAAATTTTCAGCGCATAAACCCTTTTCCATCAACCTCCCTTCAACTCTGTTAACAGTGCTGACGTAGCTTAAGTCAAGTCATTTTTATGCTTAAGTGGGTTAATCCAAGTAATTTTTAATTTTATTTTATTTTTAAAAAAATCTTCAACCCAAAAGATGTGGCTCACGTTTGTCGTACCCAAACCTCACTCAACCCAAAAGCTTCATCATCTTCATCTCTCTCTCTCTCTCCCTCCCTCCTGGGTCTGAACCTCTATCTCTTTTTTCTTTCTTCTCTCTCCCAATTTCGCTCAAAGGAGCAAGATTTGGATGGGTTTTTGGGTTTATTTCACCTCTGAAGATTTTTAGGTTTGAAAAAAATACCCCACGCCTCTCTCCATCTTCGTCTTTGTTGATTTACACATCATCATCTTCATTTCGTTTTACAGAATCGTGAGATCTGGAAATCGTTTCTTCATTTTCATTGATTCGCGCATCATCATCTTCATTTTCGTCTTCGTTGAAATCTGGAAATCATTTCTGCATTTTTCTTGATTTGGGTTTAATCTAAAAATGATTTGGATTAAGACACAACAACACTATTAATGGAGTTGGACGGAGGTTGATAGAAAAGAGTTTTTGTGCCAAAAATTTAAAACATAAATGACTTATTTGGGACAAAAAAAATATAAAGGACCAAATCTTTATCTGAAATTAAGTTAAGGGACTTCATAAGCAATTTAGCCTTAATTTTAAAATATCTATATTCATAATATTATAAAAAAACATATCAAGTGTATTTTTATATATTCAAATCACATAAAAAATATAATAGTTTATATAAATTTAAAATATTAAGACTTCAAATCATAACTATACACAAACATGTGTTTAAAAGATTATAAATTATATAAGTTTAATTAGGGATGGGCGTGTGTTAGATTGGGTGGGTTTTGACGTATTTGTTTAAGACTTGAGTTCGATAAGATTACACCCAATTCTTCATGTGATATGTTCGGTACCTAGACTTTGGAGTTGTTCCCAGGTCAGGGGTACTCGGTTGGATGTTCCAGAAGCCATCTGTTGTAGTTTGGTGATCGGAATTCCGGGCATGACAAGCGGAGCTCCGAGCGCAGCCACGTCTGGGGGGTACCTGCAAAACACTCTGACGCTCAAGTCAGTATGTGTCCGAGTAAGAGCAGGTGAACAAGAAGAGAATGAGAGGGAGAGAGAGAGAGAGAGAGAGAAAGTGAGAGAGCTTTCTGAGGGAGCGAAGTGGCAAATGAAAGATTTTCCCAAATGAGAGAGACGTACCGGAGTAGAGGGGCGGACCTCTATTTATAGAGTAAAGGGGTGTGCCGTAGCCGTCGGATCTTTCGGAGGGATCTTGACCGTCAGTCCAAGAGGAACAGAGCGGGTAACGTTGAGAAGCAGTAGCGCGTCATGGACCGTCATAATGGGTCGGCCCAATATCTAGCGGGGCCTTGCAGCCCAGGTCGGAACAGTGGCCCCTCAAGTCGGGGACGAGCGTGGAGCTCGTCCTCGGTTTGAGTTGCTTCTTCGTCTTCGTGGAGCCACGTGTCGCCTGGAGAATGGTGAGGCCGTCACGTGTCGTTTGGTCTGCTCGAGGTGATTCTGTCTTGATGATGTCGGGCAGGTGCTTTTAAGGGAGCGACGCTTCGTTTGTAGGCGTGATAGGCCGTATATATAGGAGTAAAGAGGGAATCTTCTCTCAATTGTAACTAAGAGCAGCATGTTAGAGAGAGAAGCAGCGCAGGATTCTTTGAGAGATCGCGCGAGTTCGAGCTTCCGCCGTACCGAGACCGAGTTATCTCAAGCTTCCTTTTCTGCACAGGTTAGTTCCGAGTAACTTATCTTTTAGATAGCTTTTAGAGATGCATACTTGTAGAGTAGCATAGCTAGTCGAGGAAATCTCCTGCTGGGGAGGATTGCTTCTGTTCGTCCTGCCTCGGCCTCGGTCGGTCCGAGGCGGATGGATAAACCATCGGAGCGGAGAGTGACTTAGTGGCATGCCCCCTATTGCAGATGGTCCGGACGAAGAGTGAAGAGAGAAAAAGCTTCATGCCGCCGGGAAAACCGGTCCTCAAAAGGAGGGCGGATGGGTATCCGATGCCGGTGCCAGAGGGTTCCCGATCTCTACTCAAGACGACTTATCACAACATGTCGGCGAAGTCCAGCTTCTCGGTTCCTATGTCTGGATGGGAAAGGCCGCCAACGCCGAGCCTCGAGGATGATAATGAAGCGACATCCCGTTTAGTTGCTGCCGAGGTGACCATGGAAAAACACTCCAAGAGCTTCGAGGAAGTGTACGATTGGGTGTCGACCAAAATCTGCAAGCTTTCTGCACGTGCAAAGTTGAACAAACCTGCAGAGTTTTATGAGAAGTATTACCTGGACCCACCCAAGGGCGAGAAGTGGAGAATCACTTTGGTGCCAGGTGTTCCGGTCTGTAGCGAACATAGCAATGTTGGATACTTCTTCTATGGGGCAGCCCTCGAGGCCATGAACGTCTGACTGCCACTGAACTCCTTCGAACAGCAAGTGCTGAGGTATTTGAGAGCGGCACCATCGCAGCTGATGCCGAACTGCTGGGGCTTCTTTAGAGGATTCGAACTGACCATGAGGTATCTCGGAAGAAAGCCAAGTGCCAGGGTCTTCTTTGCTCTTTTCACTGTAACTCGCAAAACTGAGGCTTGTGCCGAGGGCACCAGGTATGGGCACATAGGATTCAAGAACAAGATGGACCGATCATACTCCTTTCCGGCGAATGACTCAAACCGCAATTTCAAGGAAAACTTTTTCTTCGTACAAGCAGTGAACAGGGCGGCGAAGAAGTCCATTGCCGAGATGGCCGGTGGAACTCTGCTGAAGCCACTTTTCGTTCAGCTGGAGTCGTGACCATTACTTCACTGGAGGTGGAGACTTTATCATTAATGCCGACTACCTTGTGGAGCCGGGCGCTCTGGAAGGGTATGACAAGGAGTCATTCCGATTGATAGACGAGTGCGGCAAGAAACTGGCCGAGAAGAACATGAAGCTTAATTGCGGCAGGATGTTCGATGCGTTGGCCAAGTCCAAGTAGGAGTTGCAAGATTATTTTGAGAAACGTAGACCTTATTCCTGTATTTACTTTTTATTTATTAATCGGGCTACCGCTGACACCGAGTTCCTTTTCCCTTTTGCAGATAAAATGGATGAGCTTGATCAACTTCTGAACGAGACCACGGTGGACACAAACATGGAAATTCCCGCAACCGTGCCAAGAGCACGCATAAAAAGAAAGATGACGGGCAGACCTCCTCTACCGTGCCGAGCCAACAAACAAACCAACTTCTTCGAGTGTCGTGAAAGCCGTTGATCCGAAGAAGAAGAGAAAGGAGCAAGAGAAGAGCTCTTCCAAGGCTGTGTCTCCCAAAGGCCGACAGGGGCCTAATGAAACTGAAAATCGTAGTCAGGTCAAGGGCCGAGGAGCCAGGGTGCACCTGGATAAAAAGCAGAAGAATGTGGCTGCGCCGGCTGAAGAAGCCGATTTTGCTGTGGCCAAGGTTGCCAGATTGGGCGTCGAGGCCATTAAAAAGATGAAGGATGCTGTCTTGGCCAATACCCCGGCGAACCTGGAAGGTAAGTACTCCGAGTCACAAGCATATAACAATAGTTTAGCACGCAAACTTGCTTGGACTCAGCTAGAATTTAAGTATGCCCGCCGTGAATATGCAGAGTTGCTGAAGGAGAACCGACAGATGCGGGAGGAGTGTGACAAGAACTCCGACTTGCTGAAACGGTTGATCGCCGCTGAGACCCAAGCTGCAGAAAACAAGAAAAAACACAGGATTAGTATTTGTCATTGATAATTATAATTTTTGAAGACTATTATAAACCTAGTGTCTAAAAAAAAGGCTTAATGACTATTTAAACTGATTAATATTTAAAATACGCGTGGCAAATATTTGTCACTAACACGTAAAAAATGACAAATAATTGTCACTAATATATAAAAAATACGGGATAACTGCACCGATATATAAAAAAACACAACATTAATATTTGTCATTGATAATTAAAAAATAAGAAGATTTAATGACTATTTAAACTGTTGATTAAAATTTAATACAAATATTTCTTATTGATAATCTAATATTTCTCTTTTACTATCTACTATAATATACGAATCAACTAAAATAATCAATTGAAACTATGAGATAACTGATATATAAAAAAACACGGGATAACTGCAGTGATATATAAAAAGACACAGGATTAATATTTGGCATTGATAATTATAATTTTTGAAGACTAATATAAACCTACTATCTAAAGAAAGAAAGCTTAATGGCTATTTAAACTACTGATTAATATAAAACAAATATTTATTATTGATAATTTACTATCTACTAATCTACTAATCAACTAAAATAATCAATTGAAACTACGAGATAACTGCACCGATATATAAAAGACACGGGATAACTGTAGCGATATATAGAAAAACACAGGATTAATATATGTCATTCATAATTATAATTTTTGAAGACTACTATAACCTTCTATTTATAAAACAAGAAAACTGATTAATATTTAAAACACACGTGACAAATACTTGTCACGTATATCTAAAAAGGACAAATAATTGTCACTGATATATAAAAAACACGAGTGTTACCTCAAAATTTCGACAGTACATTAAATGAAGTTTTAAATGGGGTTGACCACATTTAATATTGTTCTGTGGGCCATAGGTCAATATTCAAGTCAGTGCACCATGATTTCGACAGGAAAGGTAGACAAGTGCAAGGAGTGCAAGTAAACTTCGACAAGCTTAGCTCTCAAAGCTATGAAGCAAGTAATGCAAGAGACCTTCGACAAGAGAGGACCCAACGCTCGGCCAGAGCTGGGCTCAACACTTCCGTCAAGCGGTTGACAACGGGTTAGTCGAAAGTGCGAGCAAAGCAGTTAGTGGCGGTTACTCTCCGTAGTTTTAGGAGGCGGTTTCCTTTTCCCCACGATTGTTCCTACGGGTATAAATACCCTTTGTAATAGAAAATCGGGGTCACCACATCTTTACAAAAACTCGAGAAACTCAACTTCCAAGTCAAAGCGAAACAAGAGTGAATCAGATCATATTGTACGTGTCGGTGGACCACCTTCTTCTTTCTATCATTTTAATGTAATTTTTACTTGTTTTTACGTTTGTTGCACTTCTTGCTTTTATCCTGCTTTCAAACTATCTCTTCCTACTATTTTCTTGTTCTTACGCACGCTAAAAGACACAAAACTTAAAGGCAATTGTCAAAGAGATTTTCTAGTTTGATCTCACACGGTCTTAATATTGAAAACTAGTGATTGTTTGCTAAAAACACCAAAATAACAAATTGGCACGCCCAGATGGACCTTTGCGCTTATTTTGTGTCGTTTCTGTTAAGTGTATAAACCTGTATGCACTTGAGGAGTGGTAGGATGGTACGTACCAATTCTAACAACGCCTCTAGTTCTAACCCTGTGATATCACAAGGGCAAGGAACAACGGTAGATTCTGCCAATGTCAACGTTGGAAATGTTACAGGGACTACGGCCCCAGAGTGACATCGATGCTTCGTTCCCACGATGTCAATGACTAATGTTGGTTCGACATCATCTATGGCCTTGCCACAAAGCGTAGGACTTCCTTCTAGTCCTTATGTGGCAACAGGGAATAGTTTGGAAACACGTTTCCAAAACATGAGTCTACCACCATACCCTTTTGGGGTATATGGCATGCTCTTTGGAATGCCACATGTGTCGACCTTTTCCCTTCTTCACACGTATCTTACGAGGGTATACTTGGTCGAAATCCTCTTGCATTAACCAATGCGTCCTTGTTGGCGTTAAGACAACAAGTGGGCCAACAATCATGATATGGTTAATATCTTTGACTCAACAAATTGGTACCGTGTTCAATCCTTTGATTCGAACACAAATACCGCTTATCGGATGTTAGCGACCAAATGGGTAGGATTGCGATTTCTTTGGGGCTCCTACGGAAACAATAGGCGATTACCAAATTGCGGGAACAACATGCCTAACACCCCACGAGAGATCGCTATCGAAAGCCAGTGCGGTTATGGGCGAACAACAAATGGGAAATCACATCCTCGAGGTAGTTATGGTACATCGAAACCAAAACGCTGATGAAGTTGTTCGACAAGTGCAACGAAATAACGTTTGTGCTCAAGACAACATAGCCACTTTGGTCGAAACCATAATGGCGCAAAATGGCCTTAACATAGGTTTGCATAGGCCTAATTTCATATCACCACTGTGTGAATACGTGTTGCGAGACAAATTGCCAAGAGGTTTGGAAAATCCCTAAATTCACTAAGTTTGGGGTGATACCAATGAGTCCACCGTCGAACACATTGCCCGTTACATGGTAGAGGCGGCAGGGGGACATAGCCTAAAATGAGAATTTGAAGATGAAATATTTTCCAAATTCTCTAACTAAAAATGCCTTTACGTGGTTTACCACTTTACCCCCTGGTTCCATATATACATGGGGGCAATTAGAAAAGGCTTTTCATGAGCAATTCTACATGGGCCAGTCGAAAATTAGTCTTAAAGAATTGGCCAGTGTTCGACGTAAAGTACCTGAGGCTATTGATGATTATTTGAATAGATTCAGGGTTCTTGAAGGCAAGGTGTTTTACACAAGTGCCTGAACATGAGCTTGTCGAAATGGCTGCAGGTGGCCTTGACTATTCAATTCGAAAGAAATTGGATACGTCTCATTTGAGAGACATGGCCCAATTAGCCGATAGAGTTCGACAAGTCGAAAGGCTTAAAGAGGAAAAGACTAGAGTGAATAAATACATTCAGAAAGCAATCGAAGAAGGGAGACTAGGATGTGGCGATAAAAAGAACAAAGCACCAATGCAGATTGACGCTGATCCACTCCACCAGTCAGAAGCAATGTATACAGAGCCAATGGAAATGAATATAAGCATGGTGGATGTGAAGATGGCGGGTTCCCTAAGCTGTTAAACCTTCGACATGCAAGATCAAAAGTGTTGTGCGGTGGTGATCTTTGTACAAAAAAGATTACTCAAGAGGAGTATGAAGAGAAAATGCAGTTTGTGTACCCCAAGGTGAAGAGGAGTTGATAGACTTCCTCAATAGGTGCAAACTAAAAACTCTGAGGTAGTCTTGTGTGCCCCGGATGTGGTCTTTGTTTTTAAACAAGAAGAGCGACCAAAAGTGTTGAAGGCTACGGAGTTCGACACCTACGAAAAGAAAATGGCCGAGAGAAAGCCAAATTTTAGTTTTAAGAGAGGAGACCTTCCTTATAAATTAAGTTAAAGGTTCGAACAAACCTTCGACAAGCAAGCTACAATCTGGCAAGTAAGAGTGCAACCAAGAAGGAATTTGTGTGGTCGGCTTCTAAAGCCGTGGGGAATACAAAAGTGAACATAGGTGCTTTATGACCAAGTGAAGGTTGGGAATAAGGCCAAGGGTAAATCTGTTGTAATAAAAGAACCAAGGAGGCCTGCAATGGAGAGAATCTCTCCTCCACTGCCATCGTTGAGGAAGAAAAGTTCTGACTTCGACATGGATGAAGACGTCACTTGATTTTGAAGACTCGAGGGCGATTTGGCGTCATTTGCAATGTGGTGTCTATTCTACCTAGTGAATATGACGTCATCACAGTCCCAAATGATGTCAAAGAAAACTTCACCGAAGATATGGCTAACCACAAGCCAGTTTGTTACTACGTAATGAACAACGGCTGTGTCGAAGAGCAAATGGCCACTTTCGAGAAGCCAGACGAAGGCATGCAGCATCACTTGAAGCCTCTGTATGTCCAAGCCAAGGTTAACGACGTGGGTGTCAATAAGATATTGGTAGATGGAGGCGCTGCGGTGAATTTGATGCCTCAAGCAATGCTGGAAACCATAGGGATGTTCGACACTGACCTTAAGCCTCATAATATTGTGTTAACCAATTATGAGGGCAAATCTGGCCAGTCTTTGGGGGCCGTCGAAGTTGAAGTAGTAGTAGGCACTGTCAAGAGAACTACCATGTTCTTTGTCATAGCCTCCAAAGCAAGCTATAACCTGCTCCTTGGCAGAGAGTGGATACATGGAGTAGGTCTTTGTACCTTCAAGCCTACACCAAAAGTTGGTGATGTGGAAAGATGATGGTCTTGTGGAATATGTCGAAGCAGACCAAAGCTACTTCCTTGCTGACGTAAACAATGTCACCAAGAAAAATTTTGAAAAACAGATGGCGAACATTGCGCCATGCACGTCTTCTAGTCAGGCTTACATCTCATCTGACAATATGCTTTCCTCTGTTCGATTGTACCCAACACATGGTTTTGTTTGGGAGAGGGAAGTGGTGGAAGATGGAAGTGACTACCCTGAGGGTGTTCTACCCCAACAGGATAGGATACTGACTCTTAGAAAGTTTTAGATGTCAGCACCCAACGCGTGGGATAGAATTACGGCCTATATGGCCGAAACTAAAATAAAAACGGCTTTGGAAGCCGAAATAAGTCAACAAACGATGGATGTCGAAGCCATGCCTTCATCTGAAGAAAATGGTGAAGTCATAGATGACGAACTTGATTGCACTTATGATGACGAACCATTAGGCTTTGAAAAGGATCCCAGGGATTCAACAAAGCGCATGCAAGGCGGTAGAAGTGACCATTGCACAGCATTCAAAAAATGCATTTTCTTACCTTCACTTCTTATTCCGTCGAAAAAGCATTTTTTGGGGGGCAATCTGTTACCTCAAAATTTCGACAGTACATTAAATGAAGTTTTAAATGGGGTTGACTTCACATTTAATATTGTTCTGTGGGCCATAGGTCAATATTCAAGTCAGTGCACCATGATTTCGACAGGAAAGGTAGACAAGTGCAAGGAGTGCAAGTAAACTTCGACAAGCTTAGCTCTCAAAGCTATGAAGCAAGTAATGCAAGAGACCTTCGACAAGAGAGGACCCAACGCTTCGACAGAGCTGGGCTCAACACTTCGTCAAGCGGTTGACAACGGGTTAGTCGAAAGTGCGAGAGCAAAGAAGCAGTGGGCGGTTACTCTCCCGTAGTTTTAGGAGGCAGTTTCCCTTTTCCCCACGATTGTTCCTACGGGTATAAATACCCCTTTGTAATAGAAAATCGGGGTCACCACATCTTTACAAAAACTCTGAGAAACTCAACTTCCAAGTCAAAGCGAAACAAGAGTGAATCAGATCATATTGTACGTGTCGGTGGACCACCTTCTTCTTTCTATCATTTTAATGCAATTTTTACTTGTTTTTACGTTTGTTGCACTTCTTGCTTTTATCCTGCTTTCAAACTATCTCTTCCTACTATTTTCTTGTTCTTACGCACGCTAAAAGACACAAAACTTAAAGGCAATTGTCAAAGAGATTTTCTAGTTTGATCTCACAGTCTTAATATTGAAAACTAGTGATTGTTTGCTAAAAACACCAGCGAACAACGAGATAATCTACTATCTATCTTTTACTATCTACTATAATCTACTAATCAACTCAAATAATCAATTGAAAGTATGAGATAACTGCACTGGTACATTAAAAACACGAGATACCTACACTCATATATAAAAAAATAAGGGGTTAACTGCATGGATATATATATATATATATATATATAAACACAGGATAAATGCACAATTGTTTTTAAATGATACTTTTACATTTTTAGATTTTAATATTTATCTATTTTTTATTTGAAACTCTTTTTTTTATCTACTTTAAATTTGTCTTTATTTTCCTAGTATTAATTAAAATTAATTATCCATTAAATTGATTCCTATTTTCTTGGACAGTTTTCAACTTTTTCTTCTTCTTTCTTTTGATCAATTTCACGTTAGTTTTTTATCTTCTTTCTTCTTTCTTATAATTTCTTTCTTCTTCCTTCTTTCATCGTTCAATTTAATTTTTTTTTCTACGTTCACTTTTCTTCTTTCTTCTTTCTTCAATGTCACGTTCACGTTTCTTCTTTCTTCTTTGAAATACGTCATTGAAGCACACTATTCGTTTATGTTATTGATGTCTAATTACGGGGTTGATAAACATTGAACCAATATCAGTTTTTCACAGTGACTTGCAACAAAGTCTTTTCTTTCTCATTGGTAACTTTTCCACACTCTTAATCGCGACAATGAACACATGTTTACACTATCTATATCGACAATTAACCAGTATTATTCACTTATGTGGTTATTAAACTTTATAACGACAAGTTGCCTATTTATGAATAACCAAAGATCTATAATTAGTTGGTTAGAGCTTAGGTAACAAATTCTGTAATTATGTGGTTAGTGTTACATTTTATTGTCACGTTTTTTAGTTACAAGTATAACAACAAATTTCCTATTTTATATGAATAATCGAAGCTCTGTAATTAGGTGGCTAGAGCCAATTAACCCAAAGTATTAAATTTTGTGGTTAACAATAAACTAACCGAAGTTATGTGACTTTGTGGTTAGACAATCGACATGTCCGTACTTATGTGATTAGATAACCACTTTCTGCGTTTTTTTTAATTGTTTGGATCCATTCTTTTTATTATTGATGATTTCCTGCGTTTTTTTTAATTGTTTGGATCCATTCTTAATATTCTTTTTAATTGTTTGGATCCATTCTTGATGATGAGTTTGAAACGTTTCAGGTTTCTATTTATTCTGTTTGCTCTTTCCTATTTTTTTGCACCAATTAAGCACGTTTTTTATTTAATTGGATTCAATATTTAATGCCTAATAATTAGGAAAACAAAAATTAATTGAATTTGTAAAATTATATTTTTATTAATTTGTAGGGGACCAATTTACCCTTTTAGTGATGGTAACTAAATAAGCTATATAGTGACATAAACTATACTCTTTTTTTGCATTACTATGTATATTGATAGTTATAAGAGGCGATAAGTAAGAACACGTGCTATTTTGTATCTTGGTTACGTTATCTTGCTTAGCATGAATATGCCTCCTCAGATAATTTTGGAGCCTGAAATGATAATTTATACTAGCTTTTATTTTTCTTTTCTTTTTTTTACAATAATTTATAGCTTTTGTTCTTTTTGTGTTTTGTGATGAAAAGTGATTTTGAAGTGATTCTTTTTGATATTGTCAAAACAAATGATTATTTTTGACACGTGATTTATGGGTTCAAATTCTTCTAACGGGAATAGATAGTAAAAAACAAAAAAAAAATGTTAACCAACAAATAAAAAAATAAAACTAAATTGTTTTGCATATATATACGAAGTATTCTAAGGTGATGGATTAGCTAAGTTTCTCATCGATATCCGGTCAAATTAACTGTTGCATATAATATAAAATACTATAAGTGGTAAAAAATGTATTAATTAGGACAATCATTCATAAAATCTTATACTATATCTTACGAACAATTTAACTAATACACCTAAAAACCACCGGCATATACTTATAATATTAAATATTGAATTATGTTGCACCTTAGCCACCACAAGTATCCCTAATGTATCAATGAATAGGGCACGTGCTACACAATTAGTTGTTTAACAAAGCTTTAATTAACCTTAGAAATATCTTCATTTTTTTATGCATTCACATTAATTGTTTCTAAATTAGCATCATTAATTTAATTTGCTGACTTTGATCCACATGGTATTCTATTTTCACGTTGTTGTTCCTTATCCATGTATAAAAAAATTTAGAATTAAATTCAATACAATTTTTAATAAAAAATCATATAATATATAATAGAATATATAAATATTAGATATCAGATTAGAAATATTCGATATTCTTTTTTAAATTATAGAAATCTATTTTTTAATAGACTAATATATTATATAAATTTTAAATGTTTTTTGATTGCTACCAAACTTTTACTTGAATTTTTTTTTGACCAAAAACTTTTACTTGAATATTTCGTTGACATTTGACATTGACTCTAGCAAGCTGTTACTTACGTGTATGTCCTTCTTTCATAAAGGAACAAAAATCTAACATGTATTCGTCTTCCACCAAATTATCTATATATATATAAACTCTCAATAACACCAAGTTATACAACATCTATTTTCCGCATCTTCATTATTTGATTTCTTTCTAAAAGATTGTGAAGTTTTTTGTATTTGTTAACCCTTTTGATTGAGAATGAATGCACTAGCAGCCACCAATAGGAACTTCAAGTTGGCCTCTAGGCTACTTGGATTGGATTCAAAGATTGAGAAAAGCTTGTTGATTCCATTCAGAGAAATCAAGGTAAGTGAAACAGCAACCTTGTTTGTTTTTATTATGTTTTTTGTTTTTATTTTTGCAAATCACCTTTCCCAAAAAGGGAATGACATTTTGATATAGACAGGGTCCTACATAAACTATGTATTATTATTTTCGCTTTTTTATTGTGCTTAGTTTTTTCTTCCTTTTCTTGAATGGTCACAAATACAAAAAGTTTAGGATGAGCGGATGACACACAAGTCCAAGACAGGGAAAACCTCTTCTTTGAGCACTTACGAAGGAGGATGATAGCTCTAAGTTTTAATTTTGTTTAATGAAAATGCAGGTGGAATGTAGTATCCCTAAAGATGATGGAAGCTTGGCTACTTATGTTGGATTTAGAGTTCAACATGATAATTCTAGAGGTCCTATGAAAGGAGGGATCAGATATCATCCTGAGGTTTCTTTATATTCTTACTTATAAAATCTCTGTTATTGACCAATCATATGTATATAATGAGGTTCTAAATTTTCAGTGAATGATGTATTGGATATGATATGTAGGTTGAACAAGATGAAGTGAATGCATTAGCACAATTAATGACATGGAAAACAGCAGTAGCAAATTTACCATATGGTGGTGCCAAAGGAGGTATAGGGTGTGACCCTTCAGAGTTAAGTGTGTCTGAGTTAGAAAGACTTACTAGAGTTTTTACTCAGAAAATTCATGATCTCATTGGAGTTCAGATTGATGTTCCTGCACCTGATATGGGAACTGGACCACAGGTTTGTAGTACATAGTTAATTAAGCTTCATGAATGAGGCAAAATAGGAGGACCAAAACGGCAGTTAAGTCTAACATTATTTTACTTGGTTGTGAATGCAGACTATGGCATGGATACTTGATGAGTATTCAAAATTTCATGGCTACTCTCCTGCAGTTGTCACTGGGAAACCTATAGTAAGTAAATTGAATTGTTTATAATTATCAGGGTGTTGAATTGTTCCTACAATTACACTAACAAATGATTAATAAACTAATTTAATTTTGAAACAAGGATCTTGGTGGATCTCTAGGCAGGGATGCAGCTACAGGAAGAGGAGTCCTGTTTGCAACAGAGGCTTTGCTCAATGAGCATGGGAAGAGTGTATCTGGACAACGCTTTGTCATACAGGTACCTACTTCTTCTTTGTTTTGAATCACGGTCGCATAGTGATTCTTGATATTACAAAAAAAGAACTTAATCAGTTAATGAGTTTAGTACTTTTGATGATGAATATCTGAGACATTAGATGATGTTGTGTATATGATATCTATCTGTTTCAGGGTTTTGGAAATGTGGGGTCATGGGCAGCCCAATTAATAAGTGAAAAAGGTGGAAAAATAGTTGCTGTGAGTGACATAACAGGAGCCATAAAGAACATCAATGGTCTTGACATTCCAAATCTACTTAAGTATTCAAGAGAGAACAAAGGAATAAAAGGATTTCATGGTGGTGATTCAATTGACCCTAACTCAATATTGGTTCAAGATTGTGATGTTCTTGTCCCTGCTGCTCTAGGGGGAGTCATCAACAGGTGCTTTCACACTTCTTGTGCCTTTTCTCGAATACTGATGTATCTGATCTATATATTATTATATATGAATTGCTCCTCGAGTCAAAACCTTTGTTTTACAACTTTTCCTATTTGTGAAGGGAGAATGCAAATGAGATTAAAGCTCAATTCATTGTGGAAGCAGCTAATCACCCAACTGACCCAGAGGCTGATGAGGTTAGTTTGTATATATATATATTCTCTTTTTTCTTCCCTTTATGAAAGAAAAATAAGAAGAAATATGCACTCTTTTTAACTAATATCTTACTTTGCAGATTCTGAAAAAGAAAGGGGTTGTGATTCTCCCAGATATATTTGCAAATTCAGGAGGAGTTACTGTTAGCTACTTTGAGTGGGTTCAGGTAACCATTTTGATAATTAACCGTATGTTTTCACTTACATGCAAGTACCTTGGTGTAAAGTTTTTTACACCAATCACAAATCAATTTTGCAAACACATAATTCATGTAATCATTAGGACTACTGTTTTCAAGTGGACACCACCATGCACACAGTTTTCTTAGAGGAGTCTCCTGAGGGCCTCCGCCTTTCAGATTTTTAATGACATGTTCGGGTTGTTTGTGCCTCGACACACATTAGGACTCGTTGTTAATTTCGTTTTGTTGTTTTCGGGCGATTGCTCTCTTGTATTAAATGATGGTTATGCAATTGTACAGAACATACAAGGATTCATGTGGGATGAAGAGAAGGTGAACCGTACGTTGAAGACATACATGACAAAAGGTTTCAAAGATGTGAAGGAAATGTGCAAAACACATAACTGTGATCTTCGTATGGGAGCATTCACCCTTGCAGTTAATCGTGTTGCAAGAGCCACTGTCCTTAGGGGTTGGGAAGCTTAATTAATTTCATAACTTATATTATTTTTGCTTTTTTCAATAACAATTATTGATTTGTGGATGATTGTAGTTATTTTTTTATGTAAATTTCATTCTCACTTGATAGTTTGTTTATCTTTCTTTTATGTGGACATGCCTTTTTCGCATACAATTTTTTGCTTATAAATAAAATAAAATAATTTGAAATGTTGTTTTCATAAATATTCATTTAGCCTTACATATATTGATATATACTTCTTCGTCTCAAAATGAGTGTCACACTTGTTTAAAAAGAAATCACTATTAAGAAATTAACGGCAGAAAACAGACTATTACATTATGTGTAGTCTGTAAATGTCTTTTTCCTAAATGTAGTTACTTCTTCGAGTTATTGAAACTTGATGTAGTTATTATGTGGATTTTGTAAAATGGATATACTGTGAGTTATTGAACTAAGGTTTTGGCTAGTTCGTTGTTGTTCCCGTTGCTCCCACAGACTCCCAAACAAGAAAAACACAGCTTGGGCAAGACAATGCTCCAATAAATTGATGAATTGACTGAGTAGGAAGTATGGAAACCTTGTTAAGCATTTATTTTATTGTTATACTCAAATTTACAATTCACCTCCCCTTGTGTTTTAGAGTCACTTGCTCAACAATGTTTGCTAACGCCTTTTGCGAACAAAAAGAAAAATGTTTTAAAACGAAGTGTTTGGAAACAATAATTTGAAGTCTGGATCTAACTAGATCTCGATTCTCGTCAAATATAAATTTTGAATCTCAATTTGTTGGATTCTGCCATCACACTTTCAACCTTCCCTCGCAGTTGGCCAAGAAGAAGAACCCGCATTATGTGAAATGCAAAATAGGATTCCATAAATTTTATTGATCAACATTAGTTTTTATCAACCATTAGGGAACCACTTAATTACATTCTACCATAGACAAAATCTTTGTCTTATTCACAAAGTAAGTTCATATTTTGAGCATTAAGTGTAGCGACCAGAAAAATCCGAAGAAGGATTCTTCGAGGTTTGAATTAAAGCCATACCGAAATTCTAGTTTAAGGGCAAATTCGAAAAATCCCTTTAGGTTTGGATAAAGCGAATTTAAGGTTAAAGGAGTCGTTATGCGTGGAGAAGGTATTAGCACCAAACGACATCATTTGTCTAATTAATTGTACCTTATTAATATTTTACCCTTTTATTTAAAATTATAGAGAAAGATGACTTAAATAAAATTAGTTTTTGTGCTTGACAAGAGTGGACTCTTGCTCCTAAGACGACTAACCCAATTGTACAACCGACTTAATCCCCTACTTTTTGCAAATGATTTTGAGTTTTGAGAAAAATTGGTTTGGTGTGAGGTTGTTTGATTTTAGAATGGGTATTCTAGGACTCTTGAACTGCATGCAATTTCACTGCCCTAGAACTCGACTAACCCAGGTTGTACAACCGACTTAGTCCCTCTATTTTTGGGAAAAATGATTTATTTGTATTCTTATAGGATTTTAGGATTCTTGAGCCGCATTTACTCATTCGTCTAGAATGATGACTAACCCAGGTTGTACAACCGACTTAATCTTTTATTTGATTTTTGGATAGAAAAATATTTAATTGCCTATCGTCTTTAGTTTACTTAAAAACTATTTTATTTTGAAAAATGGGGTGCTATTTAGTCGCAAGGAGTTGTATAACTAAACAGGGGGTGCCAAAAGAGAGGCCCAAAGTCGCTTTTGGATCTGTTCGGTGTTTTGTATAGGGTTTTTTTGTACCCCACCCAATCCCCATATACCCCCACCCAAACCGAAAACCCCAAAATGACCTTCTCGAAAACATATTTTTTTAAAAAATTATTGTCAGATATATACACACAGGAGGGTATATATACGACCCTATTTGCCCATCGTATATACACCCCCAAGGTGTATATACGATTGGCACACCTTTACTATAATCGTATATACGCCTTGGGGGTGTATATACGATGGGCAAAAAATAGGTCGTATATATACCCCTCGTGTATATATATATCGATCCTATTGTATTTTTTTAATTTTTTAAGTCAAATAAAAATTAATTAAGTCCTGAAAATAGGTTTTGTGCGTAGTTCGTTAAAACGTGATGTTATACGTCGAACGAATAATTTAGGCTAAAAATCGGTTTTCGGCAACATACTCCGATTGTAATGAAACCACAACCATTAAATCCGAAAAAATCAAGAATCAAGACTCCCTTAAAAGGGACTTCTTACGAGACTACGGCCTCAAAATCCCAAATTCCATCGTTTACTATTTTTTACGATTTTTTTTAATTTTTCATAGCCTCCAAAAAATCTAAAAAAATTTGTATAGCCTTATTTTGGTTTTGTTAGATTTTTAGTGGTGTTTTTATAATTTTTTGGAGTAGTTTTGACTATTTAACGAATTTTTAGTAGCCTTTTAGTAATAAAAATTAAAACAAATTATTAAAAAAATAAAAAACCCATCGTATATACCCCTTTGAGTACGTATATACGATTGGACATAAAATAGCCATCGTATATACGTACTCAAAGGGGTATATACGATTTATTTATTTTTTTAAAAAAAAATTAATTTTCAAAGGGCATTTTGGGGATTTAAAATTGGGTGGGGGTTTATAGGGATTGGGTGGGGGTGTGAAAAAAACAAACCTTTTGTATATATCCCTTCACATTGTGTCGAAGCTCTATTTATACCCAAGTTTGTATAGATAACTGAACGTGTATGGTCAATTTTGTTTGAAACTCTGATTTTGTATTTTTTTCCAAATTTTCATGTTTTGATGTCTTGGGTTTCTCTGCATCAATTTTCTTCATCCAAGTTTCTGCCTCATTCACAGATTGAGGCCCTCTTGACTAATATCCAGCTGGCTGACTCCTTCTTGTGTGTTTGTTCAGAGAAAGAAAATAGTAAGCAGAGAAGACTTGCCAAATGAGGCAAAAAAACCTCTGTATATCAAAAAAAAAATTATTTCCTAAACAACCCACATTTTAGATTAAATACCAAACTAACCCACTTTTTTATTTCAGTGGTGAACTCGCCCCCATAGGAACCGAGTTCTCCACACAAATGTTGCAAATTTTTTTAATTTTGTGTGGAGAACTCGCCCCCCACCAGGCCTAGTTCTCCATAGGTTTTTTTTTTATTTTTTTCATTTCTTTAATTAAATTTGATTAAAATGTAAATTAATTTAATTTAATTACAATAATTAATTGAAATAATTAGAATAATTAGTAAAATTATTTATAAAGTAATTACGGTAAAAAATGAAGATATTAAAAAGTGGAACAGAATTTAATATTGGCTAAGAACATAAATGAAAAACACAAATTGCAAAAATACAAGGATAGAAAATTTAAAACGAAACGACAGGAAAACATAATAAAACCTAGGTCTACTTCTACCATGGATTCTTAGGTAGTGGCCATCGGATGACTGGAGGGATAATGCTACGGACGATGGATTCGGCAGATTCTTGTGTTTCAAGGCCATACATTTCTGTCGACCAACAGCTAAGGGATCCTCGTGCTGCTGGTGTTGTGGCTGATGTGGATGAAGAAGATGAAGAACAGGTACCACCTCCCCCAAGAACTCAAGCTGAACGTCGAGAATGTAACCGTAATCGTTATCGACGTCCGGCACAAACTGAAACAGGAACCAAACAGCAACTGAGACAGAAGAATATGTGCCCCACCGCCACTCTATCTCACACACACCAACATCTCAGGTCTACCGGTCAGTAGAACATACCTATCGACATTCTACGGCTGACAGTTGATAACTCTATTTTATATAGAGTATTTCATATGTTTAAATTTAGTATTTGCTCTCTTTCAAGTAATAATAAAGAGTTTATATAGTATTTTATGTGATATATGATAACTTGAGTGATTTGAATGGTTATAGTTATTATTAGGCCATTTTGGATATATTGTGGTATGTTTGCTGTTTTTGTTCAAGCGGTCTCAATGCTAATCGCATCAATGCTCCAAAGATCGATCCTCGCATCAAATCTGCACTACTTGGTGAATAAGCACTGTTTCATATGCATCCACTTGCAAGTGATGACCTCCCCGCTTGGTTCTCTCGATGCCATCCAACCTTGTATAGTAGGCGCCTACCATTCACACATAGCTATAGGCATAACTTTGAAGAGTCACCAACATAGGGACACATGTTCACACATCAATGAACCGCCCTATGTCATTAGTCAAAGATTTCTACATGGATAAAGCTCTGGAAAGCAACTACAGCTATGATCCACTCAAGATGACTTCAACACGAAGGAAGGAAGCACCTCACTTGAAGGCTATTGTAGCGACCAATTTAAAAATCCGGAAAGGATTACTCGAAATGGTTCTTTAGGAAGCCGCCACCAAATTTTAGTTTAAGGGCAAATTCGGAAAATCCCTTTAAGTTTTAAGATAAGGCGTTGTTAGGGTTCGGGAGTCGTTATGTGTGGGGAAGGTATTAGCACCCCACGACATCCTATTGTCTAATTAATTTAGGATTTATTTAATAGTTACCCTTTGTAAAGAAAATGACTTATTTAGGTTTTTGTTTTTTAGTGCTTGACAAGGGTTGAGTCTTGCTCCTACGTACCTCCAGATGCAACGGAGGAATCAAAGCCACGTAGTTCTTCCTGAAAATGTTTGTGGGTTGGTGTTTTTTAATGTAGGGATCCTAGGATTCCTTGAACTGTACAGCTCACTGATTCCTAGGACGCTGGCTAACCCGATTGTACAACCGACTTAGCCCCCTACTTTTGAAAATAATTTTAGGATTCTTGAAAGAAAGTGGTTTGGTGTGAGGTGGGTTCGTTTTAGAATAGGTATTCTAGAACTCCTGAACTGTACAGCTCATTAGTTCTAGAACGCTGACTAACCCGATCAGATGTAAATTGACTTAATCCCCTATTTTTGGAAAATGGTTTATTCGTATTTGTTAGGTTTGTAGGGTTACTGAACTGTACAGCTCATTGGCCCTAAAATAATGACTAACCCGGTTGTACAACCGACTTAGCCGTTTTATTTTTAGAGAAATAATTTATTTGTTAGGTTTGTAGGGTTACTGAACTGTACAGCTCATTGGCCCTAAAATAATGACTAACCCGGTTGTACAACCGACTTAGCCGTTTATTTTATTTCGCGAGAAAAATTATTTATGTTATTATTGGAAAAGAATTAAAAAAACGAAACAGGGGGTGAACATGGTAAATTGGGGTTTTATTAGTCGCAGGGGGTTGTATAATTATTAAGGGGTGCCAAGAGGAAAGCCCAGTTCGCATCTGGGGGCCCAGAATGCGAAACTGGGCTTAAGTTGGGCGGAGGCGTACGCGTGGATAAGCAGGGTGCAAGTAGTAATCTGATTATTAAAAATAAAAAATAAACAAAAGCCCATATATATAAGGAAAACCTAGAGATCAAAACCCTAAATATTTCGTTCCCTTCCTTCATATTGCTGCCGCCGCGGCGCAGCTAGAGAGAGAGAATCTCTAGCGACATCTTCGGCGCGATTTCAGGGCGTGAGAGAGGGAGAAAAATCCGGCGATGCTTGCGCCGGTTTCCATGGGGAATTGGTTCGGTTTCAGGTTGAGAGGGAGAGGGAGAGCCGATCGGTTTCCTTAAGGTGAGAGGGGAGGTCTGGCGGCGGTGCTGGGTGGTGAACGATGGTGCTGGGTTCGGTTTTGGGTGAGGTCGTTTTCTTCTCCTGTTCCTTTCTATCTCCTGTCTGTTTCTTTTGTTTTTTTTTCTTCTCTTGTTCATAGATCACGATCTAATATGCTTTTCTTTATTTCTGGGTCTGTGTTTGTTGGTAGAGGCTTCGATTTGGGCAAGACAAGCATCGTTTCCTGGTGATTTTTGGTGGTTTCGGATCGTTCGGGGAGCGTCGCCGGAGGCTTGCTTATGAGAAGACGATCGGAGAAATCGCCGTCGTCGCGGCGAACGTGACTAGAGGTTAGATTTTCTTATTCTTTTGATTCTGGCTGTTTTTTTTTGTTCTGATTCCTGCTCCTCCCACTCTTCTCTCTGTTTGTTTTTACCCTATATGATCTCTTCTTGTTTATATGCTTCATACCCACTAACTTTCATTCATAAACAACTATTTTTGATTCAAAACAATATTAACCGAGACAAAATTTTTTAAGTGCAACCTATTCTATTTATGTGAGAGTATTGAAGCCTTATTCGATTATTAAACAACACAGAAAAAGTCTAATATCTACATTTCTAATGAACCATACGCGTAAAAGAAAAAAAGTATTTAGGTTTGGATACCAACCTGTTTTCAGATTACTCAAAAAAAAATGATCTCTCTACTGCTTTCTGCTTCTCTTCTGCTGTGTTTTGAGTCCTTCCCCCCTCTTTTTTTTGACTGCTCAGATCTACACAATCTGTTTAGTTGATTAGGGTTTCAGTAAAACCCTAATCTTTTTCGATGATTTTTCTTACTCGAAATTCGTGTTTTTGACTGAGGTCTAATCCTATTTTTATACTAAAATTCTAGGGTTTAGCATTTAATTTTGTTTTCCTTGGGCTTTGACTAATTTTGACCTTCCTTGTTTTTTTTCAGATTCACAAATTTCAACTCAAAGAGATGGAGAGCAAATGAAAATTTCTAATTGCACCTCTGCGTTTTTTTGCATTTTTCCCTATTATTTTCGGATTCCCCTTTTTTGTATTTTTAGTATTATGATTTTTTTGTATTTTTGGACTCTTTGGACTATTAAGTGCTTTTAATTTCTAAATTAAACTAAATACTATTTTTTGACATTTTTTGGACTGTTATGGTATTTTTAAATTGTAAATTAAATTGGATTTTTTGACATTTTTAGACATGTTGGACTCTTAAACATTGTAAATTAAACTAAATTGAATTTTTGACATTTTTAGATTTATTAAGTGCTTAAATAAATTAAGTGAACAAAGTACGAAAAAATAATAATAGGAAAAAAGACTAAATATAAAGACGAAAACGAACCGGACTTGACGACTGCGCTGAGACTAGACCAAAAATAAAAGAAATGGGCGCGTTAAAAATAAACGACTAGAAATAAGCGACTAGAACAAGAAAAAGAATAAGGCCCTTACTATAAATAAACGACTAGAACAAGAAAAAGAATACTTTACAAAATTGGGTATAATAATGCCCTCTTTATTAATATTTTACTAGAAAGTGCTTAGCTCTAGAACTTTCGTAGTAGAAATAGAAATAAAGATAAGATAGACGCTAATTTTGTCCGTTTAAGGGGGAAGTGAAGGTTTGAGAGGAGCAAGGAGGGTTAACACTCGGTGTATTAACCGAGAATTTAAATGAAGGGGTCATCAAGGACTCGAGGAGCGCTAAGACTCAAGGAACACTTAAGGTCCGAAGGAGCGATAAGGCTCAAGGACCACTTAAGGTCCGAAAGGCGTGCCTAGGCCTTAATTGAAGGACCATCGTGGTCCGAAGGAGCGCAACTAGCTACGGTATTAATTAAACGGCCCGAGGGGCCTTTATACTGAAAGGCCATGATGGGTCAAGATCGATCCGAATCGATATGTTGACCATGAAGGACGACACCGTGTCTTAGGCCGACACGACTAGTCCGAAGGACCACTCGGGTGCGAGAAGGTCCGTCGGGCTCGACTCGACGCCGCGACCGCCACTTAGGGCATCAAGGAGCGTAGTGCTCACGGCGACCACTCGGGTCCGAGGATCTCGGTGATCTCGTTATATAGTGTGGCATTATGTTTGGATGCCCCTAGTGAGGGTGTGTGCTTGAGTGAAACCTTTATTGATGCGGTGCATGGCACATGAGTGTATTGCAAGGTGTTTGATGAATGGTATTTGGCGGGATGATGCATGAGATGTGGAATGATTTTTTTTTTTTTTTTTTTTTTTTTTTTTGCAGTCCCCTTTTTTGACTGGTTCTATCAACTTGCGGGATTCCTGGCGTGAGAAAATCATCTGGTATATTTGTATCGCGAGATTGACATGCTGGGGCGTGTTGTGATTCATTTGAAGTGACTGTGGGTGCATTTGTTCATTTTTTGTGACTGCTTTTATGAGAGATCATATCTTTTCTGTGATTTTCAAGAATTTCGTAATGATCGTAATGCTTATGATTATGGCACATGTTTCGCAATTCAGTATCATTTACCAAAAAAAACATAATTTCAAAATGAGGGAGAATGAAAGAGAACGGAAAGTGTTTGATATTAATATTGGAAGCCAAGTATGCAGAAGGCACACTGACTGAAAGATTACATCAGTAACCGAATTGAAAGAAACAGAAAAACTAGAATACTAAGCAGATTTATTGGTGGCTAATGTCCTTTGAAATAACTTTGTCGGATACCCATATTCAAGCCTTTGACCAAACGTCATTCAACTTTCAGAAATGTTGTCTGCCTCAGTATTTTGGTCCAACTTCTTGACCCTAATTTTTGCCTGGATTGCCCTTTTGGGTTTTCAATCCACCGGGTCGCTCTAACTTTTGCTCAGCCGCCACTTTCGGGTTTCGACCTAGCGAGCTTATTCTTGCTTGGCTCATTTTTCTCTTTTTCATATAATTTCTTTAGGCATAGTATTTCTTGATCGCATCGAGTTGATTGGGAGATGGAGGTCTTCGCCATCCATATTTGTGAGAATTAGGGACCTCCAGAGAATGACTTCTTTACCACGTAAGGCCCTCATAGTTCGGGGTCCATTTCCTGCGTGAATCCTTTTGGATAGGTAAGATCTTCTTGAGCACCAGGTCTCCCTCTTGAAATTGTCTAGGACGAACCTTTTTATCGTAGGCTCTCTTCATCCTTTGTTGATACAACTGCCCATGACACAATGCAACTAGCCTCTTCTCATCGATGAGGTTCAACTGATCTAGGCGAGCCTGAACCCATTCTGCCTCTTCTAGTTCTGTCTCCATCGATGACAGAGTGAGGGTATTTCAACTTCGATGGGTAGTACTGCTTCCATCCCATACACTAGTGAGAACGGTGTTGCCCCTGTCGAAGTGCGGACTGAGGTTCGATACCCATGCAAAGCAAAAGGAAGCATTTCATGCCAGTCTTTGAAAGTCACTACCATCTTCTGCACAATCTTCTTGATGTTCTTATTTGCTGCTTCGACTGCCCCATTCATCTTTGGCCGGTACGGGGAGGAGTTATGGTGTTGTATCTTGAAGTCGTCGCACAATTCTTTCATCATTTTGTTGTTCAAGTTGGTCCCATTATCTGTGATGATTCTATTTGGGAGACCGTAACGACAGATCAGATCTCTTTTTATGAACTTAACTACCACAGCCCTTGTCACATTTGTATAAGAAGCGGCTTCAACCCATTTGGTGAAATAATCGATAGTAACCAGGATGAAGCGGTGCCCGTTTGATGCTTTAGGTTCGATGGGGCGATGACATCCATTCCCCACATTGAGAACGGCCAGGGAGCTGACAGAACATTCAGAGATACTGGTGGTACATGGATGTTGTCGGCGTAAACTTGACACTTGTGGCATTTCCTTACGTAACTGAAGCAGTCTGTTTCCATTGTCGACCAGTAATAGCCAGCCCTCAAGATCTTCCTTGCCATAGTGTGCCCGTTAGAATGAGTTCCGAAGGATCCCTCATGGATATCTTTCATAATTCTTTCTGCTTCTTCTTTTGCTACACATCTGAGGAGGACCATATCATGATTCCTTTTGTAGAGCACTTCACCATTCAAAAAGAAGCCCATTGATAACCTTCTTAGTGTCCTCTTGTCATTTTCAGAGGCACCAGGAGGATATTCTCTGTTTGTGATGTAATGTTTGATGTCATAATACCAAGGTTTACTGTCGGGTTCTTCTTCGATTGCATGGCAATGATGTGCTGGTAGCTCACGATTTTGTATCTTCAGGAATGTGAGACTTTTGTTATCCACGATATTGAACATTGACGACAGAGTTGCTAAGGCATCAGCCAATTGATTTTCTTCCCGAGGGAAATAGTGAAAGGAGATTTCCTCAAATTGCTCGGCCAATTCTAGGATGTGATCGCGATAGGGGATTAACTTGGAATCTCTTGTTTCCCAATCGCCTCTTAGTTGATGGATGACCAAAGCCGAGTCCCCGTATACATCGAGTCTTTTAACTTTCCACTCGAGGGCCGCCTGAATGCCTAAAGTACATGCTTCATATTCGGCGATATTGTTGGTGCAATAGAAACTCAGTCTAGCTGTGAATGGTATGAAGCGATTGTCTGGGGAAATTAATACAGCACCTACCCCGTGCCCCCACATATTCGAAGCACCGTCAAATGACATGGTCCACCTTTCATCATCTAGAGACTTTCCTTCTTCCAACAGGGCCATTATATCCTCATCGGGGAAATCACACTGCATGGATTGGTAGTCTTCAATAGGCTGATGTGCCAAGTATTCGGCCAATGTACTACCTTTGACTGCTTTCTGAGTGACATACAAAAGATCGTATTCGGACAGTAGCATTTGCCAGCGAGCAATTCTCCCTGTGAGTGCGGGCTTTTCGAAGATGTACTTGATTGGGTCCATTTTGGACACCAACCAAGTCGTGTGGCTTAGCATGTACTGCCTTAGTCGACGTGCAGCCCAGGCTAAAGCACAACACGATTTCTCCAACAATGAGTATCTAGTCTCGCACTCTGTGAACTTTTTGCTTAGATAGTAGATAGCATATTCCTTCTTCCCGGACTCATCCTGTTGCCCCAGCACACAACCCATCGAATTGTCTAGAACTGTTAAATACATGATGAGAGGTCTGCCGGGCACAGGTGGCATTAAGATTGGCGGGTTCTGGAGATATCTCTTGATTTTCTCAAAGGCTTCTTGACAGTTGTCATTCCACTTTGCCTCTTGGTTCTTGCACAACAGCTTGAAGATTGGCTCACAGGTGAATGTTTGCTGGAATATGAACCTGGAAATGTAATTCAATCTCCCGAGGAAACCACGAACCTCTTTCTCAGTTTTAGGCGCTGGCATTTCAAGAATTGCTCGTACTTTGGCCGGGTCTACCTCTATCCCTCTTTGACTGACTATGAATCCTAACAACTTCCCTGATCTTACTCCGAAAGTGCATTTGGCTAGATTTAGTCTGAGCTTGAACCTCCTTAGGCGTTCAAAGAGTTTGTGCAGGTTAACAATATGCTCTTCATCAGTTTTGGATTTTGCGATCATATCATCCACATAGACTTCTATTTCTTTATGCATCATATCGTGGAATAGTGCTACCATTGCTCTCTGGTATGTGGCACCAGCGTTTTCAACCCAAATGACATGACTTTGTAACAGAAGGTCCCCCATAGAGTGATGAAGGTGGTTTTCTCCATATCTTCAGGGGCCATCTTGATCTGATTATATCCGGAGTATCCATCCATAAAGGAGAAGAGAGAGTGTTGCGCTGTGCTATCTACCAGTACATCAATGTGAGCGGAGGAAGTCATCTTTAGGGTGGCTCTGTTCAAATCCCTGAGTCGACACACATTCGGACCTTCCCATCCTTCTTCTGGATCGGGACAATATTGGCTACCCATTGAGGATATTTGGACACTGCTAGAAATCCGGCATCAAATTGCTTCTTAACCTCATCCCTGATTTTCAATGACATTTCCGGCTTCATCCTTCTCAGTTTCTGTTTCACTGGTGGGCATTCAGGCTTCACTGGCAGTTTATGTTCGACTATGTTGGTGTCTAGTCCAGACATGTCTTTGTATGTCCATGCAAAAATATCGGCATAGTCGAATAAGAGCTTAACCGGCTTTCTCACGCCAAGATCCGCATTGTAGTTCCGATCTTAATCTCTCTTCTCGTCCTCATCCAGTACCCAAGTTGATTGTTTCAATTGATTCCTCGTGGGGTTGAATCACTTTGTCCTCTTGTTCCATCATTCTCATTAACTCGGAGGGTTTCCCGATCCATTTTCAACATCTTCTTCGGTTTGATTAATGGGATGATCAAAGTTATGATATGGATTACCGACATTGTTATTTTCAAAGACAAAATTTTTAGATCTGCATTAGCGAAAATTGACGGAATGAAAACAGGTGGAAGAAAGAGCGAAGCGAATAAATAAGAAACAAAGAAAATTATTGAAGAATTCAAAACGTTATTTTATTGATACTTGATACTGAATAAAACATGTGTGCCCTTATTGAGTTATCCTAAGGCCTTGGGCAGAGCCAGAGGATTTGCATTACAGAAAAATTACTTTGAATTGAAAACTACAGGAAAATCGACAATCTCCCAGTTCTTCAGCCTTTCATCTGCGGGGCACAGGCGTACAAGGTTGACGACACCGTCCTCCGTGCTTGGATCATCTTCAACTGCAGCAATCTGGTTAGGGTTTAGAATTCCCGCGCTTCGAAAGCTTTGGTTGATATCACAAATGAGCAACTTCTTCACCCTTGGCTCTCTGCCTTCGAGCCTTGCCATTCTCTTCTCTTTCCTTTCTTTGTAGACCCTATTCTTATCATTGCGACCAGGCCAGTATCCTATCCCATATCCGTTCTTGTTGTCAGACAATTGGATCGTCTCCCGAATCCCTTGCTCAGTCTTCCCTAGGCCGCTTCCAACCTTGAACCCATTGGTCAGCATGACCTTGGCAACCATCATGGCGGCCTTGGACAATCTTGGTTTAGGCATCGGGGTTCCTTCTCCAACAAAGGTGGTGTTGGCGATTTCCAGGGCTTGGAAAGCGGTTTCGAATGATTCTTCAGCTGCCTCGATGTAGCGGGCGGAGGATGACTTATTGACCAGCAGCTCCTCTTCCCCAAAAACCACTACTAACTTGCCATTCACAACAAACTTGAGCTTCTGATGTAAAGATGATGGAACAGCTCCCGCAGAATGGATCCATGGCCTCCCCAGGAGACAACTATAGGAGGGGAGGATGTCCATGACTTGGAAGACCACTATGAAGAGTTCTGGACCTACCTGTACAGGCAACTCCATCTCTCCAATGACTTCTCTCTTTGACCCATCAAAGGCTCTAACTAGTGTAGAGCTGGGCTTCATATAGGAACAATCCACAGCTAGCCTTTCCATAGTGGACTTAGGCAGGACATTCAGGGAAGAACCGTTGTCGATAAGCACTCGGGCGAGGGCATACTCCCCACATTTCACGGAAATATGTAAGGCCTTGTTGTGCCCTCTTCCTTCTACTGGGATCTCGTCGTCTGTGAAAGTGAGGTAGTTGCTTGCAACGATATTCCCTACTATCCCGTCTAGCTGGCAAACAGTGATGTCTTGAGCGACGTGTGCTTCGTTGAGTACTTTCATTAGTGCAGCACGGTGAGCTTCAGAATTGAGTAGCAGGGATAGCAAAGATATCTTGGCAGGAGTGTGGTTCAGTTGGTCCACCACTTGGTACTCGCTCTGCCTCATGAGTTTCAAGAATTCACTGGCTTCTTGCTCGGACAACACCTTCTTGCTTGTGCTTCCTTCAGTAAACCCGGGCTCTTTGCTTTTGCCTTTGCGGACTCTTTCTTCTTCTTCCCTTGACTTTTCCCTACCGAGCTCTTCAGGAGTATAGATGCGCCCACTTCGGGTCATACCGCTAGTCCCTGAGATATTAGTGACATCAGGGTTGCTTGGAAGTCCTTTCACTTGAACTTGAACGTCGTAATTCCAGGGGACCGCCTTGGTACTTTTGAAAGGGAAGGGAGTTGGCACTTGAATAGTGATGGGCCTCGGCATAGCCAGTGCCAATTTTGTGTCAGTTTTGTAGCGGATCTCTAGTGGGTCTGCGGATATTGCTTGATCGAGAGTATACACACCTTCTCCTTCTTCTTCTAACATCCGCACTATGCTCTGGTCTAGTAGGTCTTGAAGAACCCGTTTGAATGATTCACAAGATCCAATACAGTAAGGGTCAATACACACACTTTTGTCGGTGCATCCCTTCATGATGACTCCGAAATGACACAATTGAGCATGTATGGTATCCAAAGGTGTCCTGATGTCTTCCACCTTTTTGATCAAGAATTCTCCTCCAATAGCATTGTGAGATGGATTTGCATGCCCCTAGAGGATTTGTGGCCACATTCGGACCGTCTTCTTTGAAGTTCAACATCTTGGAGTCGATTAGCTCTTGTACTACATATTTAAACGCTTTGCAGTTTTCAGTTGAATGGCCTATTGCCCCAGCGTGGAATCCACAGGCAGCGTTAGAATCGTAACCTCTTGGGAAAGGAGGCTGGAGTGGTCTCATTGGTCGGGGAGTGATTAGGTTATTGTTAATGAGGTGATTGAAGAGGTCTGTGTGAGACATGGGTATGGGGTCAAAGTTGATGTGTTTTCTTTCTGGGTAATTTTGGGTTCTGTAATTTTGGTAGGGAGGTGGGGCTTGTTGTGTTTGGGCAGGAAGTTGAAAGGTTGGTGAAGGGGTACTGTAGGGGGCTTTTGTGATGGCATTTGTTTCTCCTTCTTTCTTTTTTGGATATCCAGAGAAAGGCTTTTTCTGGTTGTAGGTTCCTGTGGAGCTATGGGCAATCTTTCCATTTTTCATTGCACTTTCTATCCTCTCCCCTATGGTAACCATGTCTGAGAAGTTTGAAGACACTCCTCCGATCAACTTGTCGGCAGTAAGGTGACTAAGAGTCTCCATGAACATGGCAACCATTTCTTTCTCTAACGGGGTGGTGCTACTGTGCGGCCTAACCTCTCCAAATACTGGGCATATTCCTTGAACGACTCATTGTCTCTTTTGGTCATATTCTGGAGTTGCGTCCGATCGGGAGCCATATCAATGTTATACTTATACTGCTTTAAAAAAGCGTCAGCTAGATCTTTCCAGCACCGAATGTGAGTGCGCTCCAGTTGCATATACCACTTGATCTTTGCTCGGCTAAAAGCCGTCCCGGAAGTAGTGGATCGTGGTTTTTGTCATTGCGTGCAAAGCGAGCCATCTTTCTGTGAGACATGATCGGTGACTACGAGGACAAAGTTGCCTCGATATTTGTCGAAGTCCGGCACTTTGAATTTATGAGGGATGATCACATTGGGAACGAGGCATAAGTCATATGCATCCCCTACTCCCACATTGGATCCTTCCACAGCTCTTAGGCGCTCTTCTAGTATTTGCAGCTTATCTTTTGCTTGAGGATCTTCAGTTTGGTAGCCATGAGAAAGGCCACCTGCATTGTGGTAGGGATGAGGAACTGGAACCACGACAGGGCGAGTATGATTCTTGAAGTCAGGTTCGGGGATTTGAGAAAATCCATGGGTGGCGCCACCGGGCTTGTGTTGAACTTGTTCCGTCTCATCAGTCACATTGTTTCCTGCTATTTCATCTTGATCACGTGCAACAAACTCGTAAGTATCTCTCTCCATGGACAAAGATCTCGCCGTTGGAGCGTGTAACCCAATGGTAAACCCCATTGAGGCCATTGCACACCCCGAGCGTTGGGGTTAGGAGGACGGGATACGTTTGTGGCACGGGTTCCGGCGTTTCAAATTGAAACCCTTCTTCGTCGTTCTTCTTGGCGAGAAGCTCCATCATTTTGGCCATCTGGTCTTTCAGGCCCAGCATTTCGGTCATCTGCTCCTTCAGCTTCTCAATCTCGTCCTTTAGTGCCTGGTTGTCTTGAATCTCAGCCATCTTTTTTGCTTGAGAGCGGATCCAATAACGATGTTGAAGAACCAGTTTGCCTTTTTCTGTTTTTTCAAAATGTATGACGTGAGTATGAGTATGCATGAATTGCGAATGTATGATGGAATGTATCGCGTCGGGGAATTGTAAGCCATTGTTTCGACAAATAAAACGCAAACTTAGATCAAAAATCAAAGGGGTTCATTCATTAATAAAACGTGAAAACATAATGTTTGATAATCAGACAACTACATTCAAGCTCTTTTCCTTTTCTTATCATCGGGCACACGCGCCTTAATTTGGAGTACTTCAATAAGATTCCTACAGAACTTAACAAATTTAACAACTTTAGTGGGAGTGTTTTCTCTAGTCATAACGAGTTCAGCTGCTTTCAGACGCTCTGGAACTTCTCTGATAGCTTCATTACCCAGTCCGGCCAAGCATGAGAACCTTTCTTTCCAGTATGTGCAATGACTGTCCAACTTCAGGTATTCAGACTTAAGGTGAGTAAGGTCATTTTCAGTCTCTTTGCAAAGCAACTCACAGTATTCGGCGAAACTCTTTGCTTCAGTGGTGTCTCTAAATTGTTGTTGTAGGGCCGCTTGACACTCTTCAAGCCTTCCTAGCACTACACCTTTAGCCTTCCTTTCGACCCCAAGTTTGCTCTCGTACTTCGCATCTAACCCCTCCAAGTGAGCTTTCATTCTTTCTAGTTGACCTCGCAAGTCTTTCTCAGCTGCTCTGGATCTGTTTAGTTGTGTTTCAAATGCATAGGCTTTGTCAATAGCTCTATCTCTGTCTTGGTTACGTGCCTGGAGTTCATCATTAGCGCCTTTGAGACATTTTTGCACATCAAAGAGTTTTTATGCCGCGCTCAACTCCTTAACATAGTCAGCGATGCGCTTATCTTTGAGAGCATTCTCTTGCCGCATGTTCCTCTTTTCTTGAAGAGCTCTTTCTAACTGAGCTTGTAATTCAGCTTTCTCTTGTTCAGATTTTGCCAAGGCGTTCTTGATTTTTTCAACTTCCTCATTAAGGATAGGTGTAGGTTCAGGAACTTCTGGCTCAGCTGGAAGTGCAGGACGGAAGGGTAGTTTGACCTCTTGGACTCTGAGTTGAACCCACTGAAGGTAACTTTCCCCTACATTAGTTCCCTTGCGACCCAATTCAAGGCGACCTTTCTTGAGTACTCTGTCCCATGCACGACTAATTCTTCTCAGCATACTAAGATCTTCAGAACCTCTTCTGTCCAGTACGAAGGCGGTCAAAGATTCTGTTGGAGGCGGATGCAGCATCGGATAACCAAGTTGTCTTAAGGCAAGTGCGGGATTGTAATTAATGCAACCCTTAGTTCCTATGAGAGGGACATTTGGGAAACCCTCACATTGGTAAACAAACTCATTTGTGTCTCGAGCAAGGGAACACCATGTTATGTCGCTTCCTCTGAGGTTGGTGATGTATTGCTTCCAGTCAGATTTGCTTTTAGCTTCAATGTGATAGTTACTCTTGAAGATGTGAGAGACGAACCAACGATACAGTACATGTAGGCAACATATGAGCACACTTGCTTTCTTGTCATGGCGATCATGGAGAGCGTAATATATGTCAGCAAGGATAACTGAAGTAGGATTCTGTCCTCTAGTTTTGAATGCTAGAAAGACGTCAATGGCTGTGTAGTCAACAAAGTCAAGAACATAAGGGAACAAAACTATCCCATAGATAAGGAGTGCTAGGACATCACCGAAGGCAACCCAATCATTTTTACCAGGCTAAAACCAAAGCACTTCTTCCAAGTATTCTCTGGTAGACCTTCCATTTTCTCTTTTACCACCACTTCTTTAGCTAAACTTGATGCATCGATTTTGAGGATACCGCCAAACCTTTAACCCAAGAGTTGTTTTCGGATATCGGTAGGGCTTATTGTTCTCGTGAGGAATTGCGAGAACTGTTCGAACTCTTCTAAGGTTGGAGCCAACTGATAGTCTTGGAAAGTGAAGCACCGAAGTTGTAGATCATAGAACTGGGCCAGAGCGGTAAGGGCCTCTGCTTGCACATTGATTTTGAGGAGACTCAGAATATTCCCGTATTTGTTGGAGAAGGAATCACGTCGCCCTGATGGCATCTTGTCGCTTAGGTCAAGCAAGCTTTTTATGTCTGGTTGTCTGATTTTCAATTTCACAGTTTTCTTGATGCTTTGATCCATTTTTGTCGAAAAAGGCTTACAATTCCCTGTCGGCAAAACAATGCATGTAAGGAAAAAAAAATGCATGTAATGTGGCATATTTTTTGTATGCATGTGATACATATTTTCTGTATTTTTCATATGATGTAAAATGCATGTGTTTTGTGGAAAAATAACAAATTTGATTTTTCTAGTTTTTTTTGATTTTTTATTTATTTTTTTTTTGTTTGTAAAAAGACGACATGCACTAATGTTTGTTTTGGATGCAAGGGTGTGAAGCTCCTTTGTGAACCTAGGAGGTATCTTATGGAAATGGGTCTAAGGCTTTCTTTACAGTGAACCTCACGAGGATGGTCCTAAAGGATCCTACACATGGTTCCTAGAGCCAAGGATCCCAGTCAAGAACACTGACCCCGACAATAGGCAAGCTATTAGAAGGGATAGCATCCTCAAAAGGAATCAAACTCTAGGTGAGATTTTCGTGACCACCCAACGAGACGTACGTCCCGCAGGCCATCACTACGCAATCTCGTTCTAACTTAGGTTTGTGCTCGAGTCCGGGTAGAGGACTTTTCTCACGTGTGTGAAGTGTAGAAGTGCAGTGTGTGTAGGAGCAAAATGAACCCACAGCTGCAAAACAAAACAAACATACATACAAAATATCGTCGTCTACCCTAGGGTTTACACAAACAAATAACATAATTATTGCAAAAGTAAATAAATAAATGAATAAATAAGAGGGTAAAAATTGAATTTAATCCTAAATTAATTAAACTAGGTTTTGACTCTCTAAAAATATATAAGTCCCCAGTGGAGTCGCCAGCTGTAGCGACCGAAAAATCCGGGAAAGGATTCTTCGAAATGGTTCTTTAGGAAGCCGCCACCAAATTTTAGTTTAAGGGCAAATTCGGAAAATCCCTTTAAGTTTTAAGATAAGGCGTTGTTAGGGTTCGGGAGTCGTTATGTGTGGGGAAGGTATTAGCACCCCACGACATCCTATTGTCTAATTAATTTAGGATTCATTTAATAGTTACCCTTTGTAAAGAAAATGACTTATTTAGGTTTTTGTTTTTTAGTGCTTGACAAGGGTTGAGTCTTGCTCCTACGTACCTCCAGATGCAATGGAGGAATCAAAGCCACGTAGTTCTTCCTGAAAATGTTTGTGGGTTGGTGTTTTTAATGTAGGGATCCTAGGATTCCTTGAACTGCATGACTCATCGATTCTAGGGCGTTTGCTAACCCGATTGTACAACCGACTTAGCCCCTACTTTTGAAAATAATTTTAGGATTCTTGAAAGAAAGTGGTTTGGTGTGAGGTGGGTTCGTTTTAGAATAGGTATTCTAGAACTCTGAACTGCATGACTCATTAGTTCTAGAACGACTAACCCGATCAGCATGTACCGACTTAATCCCCTATTTTTGGAAAATGGTTTATTCGTATTTGTTAGGTTTGTAGGGTTCTTGGTGATGTGACTCATTGGCCTAAAAATAATGACTAACCCGTTGTACAACCGACTTAGCCGTTTTATTTTTAGAGAAATAATTTATTCGTTAGGTTTGTAGGGTTCTTGAATCATGCAAATTCTCATTGGCCCTAAAATAATGACTAACCTTAACAGTTGTACAACCGACTTAGCCGTTTATTTTATTTCATGAGAAAAATTATTTATGTTATTATTGGAAAAGAATTAAAAAAGCGAAACAGGGGGGTGAACATGGTAAATTGGGGTTTTATTAGTCGCAGGGGTTGTATAATTATTAAGGGTGCCAAGAGGAAAGCCCAGTTCAGATCTGGGGGCCTGAGAATGCTGGCCCGGGCTTAAGTTGAAGCGAGCGTGCACGCGTGGATAAGCGGTGCAAGTAGTAATGTCGATTATTAAAAATAAAAATAAACAAAAGCCCATATATATAAGGAAAACCTAGAGATCAAAACCCTAAATATTTCGTTCCCTTCCTTCATTATTCTGCTGCCACATGCAAGCAGCCTAGAGAGAGAGAATCTCTAGCGACATCTTGGCGCGATTTGGCGCGTGAGAGAGGAGAAAAATCCGGCGATGCTTGCGCCGGTTTCCATGGGGAATTGGTTCGGTTTCAGGTTGAGAGGGAGGGAGAGCCGATCGGTTTCCTTAAGGTGAGAGGGGAGGTCTGGCGGCGGTGCTGGGTGGTGAGCGATGGTGCTGGGATCGGTTTTGGGTGAGGTCGTTTTCTTCTCCTGTTCCTTTCTATCTCCTGTCTGTTTCTTTTGTTTTTTTTTCTTCTCTTGTTCATAGATCACGATCTAATATGCTTTTCTTTATTTCTGGGTCTGTGTTTGTTGGTAGAGGCTTCGATTTGGGCAAGACAAGCATCGTTTCCTGGTGATTTTTGGTGGTTTCGGATCGGTTTCGGGGAGCGTCGCCGGAGGCTTGCCGGAGAAGACGACCGGAGGGTCGCCGTCGCCGGCGAACGTGACTAGAGGTTAGATTTTCTTATTCTTTTGATTCTGGCTGTTTTTTTTTGTTCTGATTCCTGCTCCTCCCACTCTTCTCTCTGTTTGTTTTTACCCTATATGATCTCTTGCTGTTTATGCTTCATACCCACTAACTTTCATTCATAAAAACTATTTTTGATTCAAAACAATATTAACCGAGACAAAATTTTTTTAAGTGCAACCTATTCTATTTATGTGAGAGTATTGAAGCCTTATTCTGATTATTAAACAACACAGAAAGTCTAATATCTACATTTCTAATGAACCATACGCGCGTAAAAGAAAAAAAGTATTTAGGTTTGGATACCAACCTGTTTTCAGATTACTCAAAAAAAAATGATCTCTCTACTGCTTTTTGCTTCTCTTCTGCTGTGTTTTGAGTCCTTCCCCCCTCTTTTTTTTGACTGCTCAGATCTACACAATCTGTTTAGTTGATTAGGGTTTCAGTGTAAAACCCTAATCTTTTTTCAGTGATTTTTCTTACTCGAAATTCGTGTTTTTGACTGAGGTCTAATCCTATTTTTATACTAAAATTCTAGGGTTTAGCATTTAATTTTGTTTTCCTTGGGCTTTGACTAATTTTGACCTTCCTTGTTTTTTTTCAGATCTGCAGCCCAACTCAGCAGATGGAGAGCAGCTGAAAATTTCTAATTGCACCTCTGCGTTTTTTTGCATTTTTCCCTATTATTTTCGGATTCCCCTTTTTTGTATTTTTAGTATTATGATTTTTTTGTATTTTTGGACTCTTTGGACTATTAAGTGCTTTTAATTTCTAAATTAAACTAAATACTATTTTTTGACATTTTTTGGACTGTTATGGTATTTTTAAATTGTAAATTAAATTGGATTTTTTGACATTTTTAGACATGTTGGACTCTTAAACATTGTAAATTAAACTAAATTGAATTTTTGACATTTTTAGATTTATTAAGTGCTTAAATAAATTAAGTGAACAAAGTACGAAAAAATAATAATAGGAAAAAAGACTAAATATAAAGACGAAAACGAACCGGACTTGACGACTGCGCTGAGACTAGACCAAAAATAAAAGAAATGGGCGCGTTAAAAATAAACGACTAGAAATAAGCGACTAGAACAAGAAAAAGAATAAGGCCCTTACTATAAATAAACGACTAGAACAAGAAAAAGAATACGGACAAAATTGGGGTATAACAGCTATAAAAGGACCTCACATCTTCATTTGGAAATATATCACAATCCATAAGTTAGATCAAAATTTCAATATACATAGTTAGTTTTTATATTTTTAGAGGAAGAGGAAGGAATTCATAATTCCTCCTTAAAATACAAGAGTGAATTTATTTAAGCAAATTGGATAATTGTTAGGAGGCAAGATTGGCACTAACACCCCTTTCTTTACTGCATAGAACAAGGATCATAAGAGCTGGTAATGATACTCTGAAGAAAGTGACCGAAAGGCACATAGCTAATGCAACATTGATTCAAAGTACATCATCATCTTGCATCATACACTTATAAGTAAATTACTTGATGAAGACATTCCAACTAGCTTTTCTCTTTTACACTATCAACATTTTTTTACTTTGATTTCTTTCTAACTTAGTTGTGATCATCAAACAAAATCCAAAATTATTTTGTTACTTAGTGACTTTACACTTTATTACTTTATATTTATTTTAAAAGTGAGTTTTTCAATCTCTGTGGGTTCGATCTTTTTACTACTTGTTTTTGGACAGTGTATACTTGCACACACGTGTATGTGTTGTCACAACACCAAGTTTTTGGCGCCGTTGCCGGGGATTGAAGTAAATTCTTTTTAAAATTCTGATATATAGTAATTTAGTGTTGTATATAAATTCTGGTTTTTAAAGTTTCTGTCAACAAAAGTACATGGTACTTAGTATATGTACAGAACCCGAAACAGAACTCCAGAATATAGTTTAGATCCAGAAATAGAAAGAAGATTCAGGAGATTGCTAAGACTCCAAAAACAGAATCAACAAGCTTGCAACATGTCATTCAGTGAAGAACAAAGCTCAAGGCCACACTCAGTGAGAAGAGGCCCTGGTTCACAACATGCTACTGAAGAAGAAGTTCATAGAGAAAATCTCATCCACATGGATCACATAGGTATGTTTAATGATAGAGATAGACCTATGAGGGATTATGCTCAGTTTGATCATCAAAACATGCAAACTAGCATAAATAGACCTCATATTGATGCCATGCATTTTGAATTTAAGCCTATGATGTTTCAAATGCTTCAAACTATTGGTCAATTTGGAAGATCTCCTCATGAAGATCCTCATTTGCATTTAAGGCAATTTCTAGAAGTATGTAGTAATTTTATTATACCTGGTGTTAGTGAAAATGCATTTAGATTAAGGTTATTTCCATATTCTTTGAGAGATAGAGCTAAGGCTTGGCTAAATTCTTTAGAGCCTAACTCTATTCATTCATGGAATGAAATGGCTGAAAAAATTTTAGGAAAATATTTCCCACCTATCAAAAATGCCAGGTTAAGAAATGATATTACATCTTTTAGACAAAAAGAGTTTGAGTCTTTATTTGAAGCATGGGAAAGATGGAAGGAACTTTTAAGAAAATGTCCTCATCATGGTTTACCTGTTATTATTCAAATGGAAACATTTTATAATGGTTTAGAACCTCAAACCGAATAATGCTTGATGCATCATCCGGTGGAGTGTTATTAAATCTATCATACAATGAAGCATGTGAATTAATTGATAGAATAGCGACTAATAGCTCTAGTTGGCCTCCTGAGAGGGTAAGTGCCCAAAAGAAACCATCAGGGGTACATGAAATTAATGATATATCTGCCCTATCTGCTCAAGTAGCCACTCTAGCTAATTTAATGAAAAACTTCACTTCTGGCAATGCTATTGCATCTAATGCAGCTGCATCACCGCACAAGATCTTGTTGCTAAGAATAAAACAAGTACCTCCAGGCACACCTAGTTGTGTGTACTGTGGAGGAGGTCACTTGTATGAGGAGTGTTCTAGCAACCCTATCTCTGTAAACTATGTAGGTTATAATAGGAATAACAACCCTTATTCCAACACTTATAATCCCGGTTGGAAAGATCACCCAAATTTTAGATGGAGCAACAATAGTGCACTGCACTCTAGAACCGCTCCAACTACACCAACCAACCCACCAGGATTCCCAGCTCAAAATAACCAAAGAAACTCTTAATCTACCACTGATAATTCTCTAGAATCCATGCTTAAAGCATTCATAGGTGAATCTAGAACTGCTAGACAAACCCAAGATGCTTCTATTAAGAACTTAGAGAATCAAGTTGGTCAATTAGCCACACTACGTATCAAAGGCCACAAGGTGCCTTACCTTCAAATCTGAAGCTACTCCTTCCCAAACCAAAGGAAAAGAGCGAGTTAAGGCTATTTCATTAAGAAGTGGTAAGGATCTTGTAGAGTTAACGAGAAGGAAAGTGTAGAAAAGGGAGAAAAACCAAAAATCAAAAAGAAACCAATGCGAAGCATCTAGTGCTCTGCATCACAAGAAGTTCAAAGTCCACTACCTAAGTTAGTACTGAATACCCTCCTCCTCCTTATCCTCAAAGACTGAAAAAAGCACATGAGGAGAAGCAGTTTGGTAAATTCCTAGAGGTACTAAAACAATTACGCATCAATGTTCCCTTAGTAGAAGCCCTCCAACAAATGCCAAATTATGCAAAATTTATGAAGGATGTGCTTACTAAGAGAAGAAGATTAGGTGAGTTTGAAAACATTGCTATGATGACAGAAGATTGTAGTTTGCTTATGCAAAATAAGATCCCTAGGAAATTGAAGGATCCAGTAATTTTACAATTCCATTTTCTATAGGAAAATCCTATCTTGTAAAAGCTTTATGTGATTTAGGAGCAAGCATCAACTTGATGCCTAAATCTATTTTTGACCAGTTAGACATTGGAAATGCAATACCAACCACTGTGACACTTCAATTAGCAGATAGATCAATAGCCTATCCTGAAGGTATCATAGAAGACATCTTAGTCAAGGTAGATAAATTTGTATTCCTGTAGATTTTGTTATCCTTGATTTTGATGCGAGATAAGGAAGTACCTATTATCCTAGGTAGACCATTTCTAGCAACCGGTAAAACCATAATTGATGTGCGAAAGGTGAACTCACTATGAGAGTGAATGATCAAGAGATAAAATTCAATGTAATGAATGCTATGAAGTATCCTGCAGAGGATACAGAAGAGTGTTCATCCTTATTTTCTCTAGATCAATTGGTAGAAAAACAATTTTACAAGCAGTATGATCACTTAGCCAATGCAGATGCATTAGATGCAGCTGCATTGCTAGATGATGAAATACTAGAAAAAGGAAATCTGCCAATAGAAAACTCTTGTAAGGAAGTATGGGCTAGGACTTATGAACCACTCAATCTTGAGGATCCAACTCTCAAGAAGAACTTACCCTCAATAGAACAACCTCCTAAGTTAGAATTGAAGATACTGCCTGAACACCTTAAGTATGCATTCTTAGGAACAAATGAGACTTTACATGTATCATTGCTTCGATTTAACATCAAAACAGCAGAGAGTGATCTCATTAGTACTCTCAATAAGCATACCAAAGCTATAGGTTGACAAATGGCAGATATCAAAGGAATTAGTCCTTCTATATGCATGCATAGAGTTATTTTGGAAGAAAATTCCAAAAATAGCATAGAGAGTCAAAGAAGACTAAATCCTATTATGAAAGAGGTTGTGAAAAGGGAAATCATTAAGTGGCTAGATCTTTGAATCATATACCCCATATCGAGAAAGTGCTTGGGTAAGTCTGTCCCCAATGTGTACCAAAGAAAGGGGGTGTGACAAAGATAGCCAATGAAAAGAATGAGTTGATACCAACTAGAATCATCACGGTGGAGAATCAGTATGGATTACGAAACTCAACAAAGCTACCAAAAGGATCACTTTCCTTTACCATTCATAGACCAAATGTTAGATAGACTAGCAGGGAAAGAATTTTATTGTTTCCTAGATGGCTATTCAGGCTATAATCAAATAGCCATTGAGCATAAGGATCAACACAAAACCACCTTTACATGCCCTTATGGAACCTTTGCTTTTAGAAGGATGCCATTTGGCTTATGTAATGCACCTGCTACATTCCAAAGATGCATGATGTCTATATTCTCAGATTTCATTGAGCAATCAATGGAAGTATTCATGGATGATTTCTCTATCTTTGGAGAAACATTTCAAGTTTGCTTAACAAACTTGGAACAAATTCTCAAGAGATGTGAAGAAACAAATTTAGTCTTAAACTGGGAAAAGTGCCATTTCATGGTACAAGAGGGCATAGTGCTAGGACATAGAATTTCAAAAAAAGGTCTAGAGGTAGATGTAACACCCCAAAGTAATTCAATTAGTTATTTAATTGGGTTACTTAAGGTTTACAACATTATTAATTAAGCTAAGTGATCAATGTAGAGTGTTTATTTTATTAGGAGGCGTTTAAGTAAATAGAGAAAGGTGAGATTAGAGGCCAATGAGTGATTAAGAGGCCCAATGTTTCCTTGAAAGCCCATACGCATGGCTTAAGAGAGTGACCGTAGGATGAGATATTCATTTCCAGCAAAATATCAAGAAAGGTAAAGGGAAAGTAAGAGAGGGAAAAGGGTAGGTGGAATAGTGCTTCTAGAGAGAAGGAGGAGAACTGGGCGTGGAAGAGCTGGAATTGACGGAAGAAGGGCTGTTTGCGTGAGCTGATCATTGTGTTGAAGTGTCGAGAGTGATCTTCTGCAACTAGTTGAGGTAAGGGGGCTCTCTTTCACTTATAATTTTGAGTATATGATGAGTGTTGTGTGTGAATGGACTTAGAGTTGTTTCCTGAGTTGCGTTTTGTGTTTAATGAATGTTTTAGTTGTGTTTACTTCACTTTAGTGAAGATTGTGATGGTTGTTGGTGAGTCGGTTGGGTGAGAAACCAAGAGGAGAAAAATGGGAACTGAGGACACTCTCAGTCCCGGTGAGTATTGTGGGAGTAAAGGGCGTTTTAAGTTTAATCTTAGGGAGAAGTACCCAAAGGAAGGAAGAGGAAGGTTAGGCGCATGAGGCGTAGAGGCAGGGTGTAGTTGCACGAGTAGGCTAATCTGTGAAGAACGTAAGTGTCACAGCGTAGGTTGTAGGCTGGACGAGGACGAGGTGAGTGGTGCAGCATAGACGATGGTGCGTAAGGGTAGTTAAGACCCAATGTGAGTGTCGACTTGTGGTTGCCGAGGTGTAGCATAGGTATACCGAGGTGATTACGGGAGTATGGAGTGTATTTACACACATGAGAGTAGTTGCTGAACTGAGGTTGCCGAGATGGTATGGCAACCGAGGTGAATGAATAGAGGCTTGTTCCTAAGTGAACTGAGAGGGGTGATGTAGAGGTGAGGGAGGATAGTAATCCTAAGTGTAGTAACCAAGGTGAGGCGCAAGGACGCCATTGAAAGTGAAGTGCGTACCCAAGTGTAGGTATAGCCGAGGTAATTAATGATGAGCCGAGGTAGTGTAAACCAGCTGAGTCATGATTGAGGTGGAATAAGTATGGTAGTTGTGGTATATGTGTAGATACCGAGATGATTTATGGTGCAGAGTAGGTAAGCCGAGGTGTATATCCCAAGTTGGGTGGTGTATGTACTTAGGTGGAGTTGCTATAAACTAGTACAGTCGAAGTTAGGCTTATTCCGAGATCAACATAGTCGAAGTCAGTATAGGCGAGACTAGTGTGGTCGAACTTAGGCGCAATTCCAAGCGAGTGTATTCGAATCTAGCGTAGTTGGAGTCGGTCAATAGGCGAAGTAATGCGTAGGTTCACGTTAGGAAATGTCGACCATAGCGTAATCGTAGATTGAGTATGACGAAGGCAGAAGTGTCGAAATAGTAGTGAGCCGAGGTACACTCAGTGTGCCGAGGTGTTGTGTCTTTGCCGAGGTGCCAAATGGGGGTACCGAGGTGATGCGTATGAGTTAAGTTCAGCGTATTTTGTAACACCCCATTTCTACCCGGCAATTTATAATAAAAATCAGAGTTATAAAATTTATTTTTTTCAAATGGAATGTTACACTTAAATCAGCTCAAAACCACAACAAACATAACACCCTGCTTTGTATCATCAATATAATACGCAACACCATCTTAGGATGGGTTTTCTCAAAAATTTATTAAATAATTCCACGCACTGGGAAATAACATCACACACTACGCAGCGGAACACAAAAACAGTTCCAAAGAGACGAACAACAGTCTCATCAATAACATATAATTATCTCATAAAATAACAGTTCAACAATAAACAAAGCAGACAGCTAGAAAACTAATCCCATCCCCTAGGTGCTACGTATCAGAGCAGACCGACTCGGGGAAAGTGAAGGAGACAAGTCTTCACTTATGGCTACCTGTGGTAAACAACAACAGAAAAGGGGTGAGTCTCAAACCACATAATAGAAACTATAATAAGCAGTATATCAAGTTCATAGGAGTCAATCAATCACAACCATCACAACAATTCAATATCATTTATGAGGATGGATGCAATGTAATGCAAGATGCATGTGGTACCATTATCACCAGACCGCAGCCTCATCATTACTCATTATACGTCGCGACCGTAACCGAAATAAAACACCAGACCGCAGCCTTTACAATATATCGTCGCGACCGCAGCCGAATGTATGCATGTGACACATGAACACACACATCGTCAAAATCATTTATACACCAAGACTGCAGCCCACCATTCATCACTTTCATCACTAATTTGAGTCCCCATGACTCTGGCCCCCATGGCCCATGCCCCCATGGCATCATCATTATTACATTTATTCACTAGCTCATCAATATTCATGTCCCAAGGACTAAACACAATCAGAGGACTAAATCCTAACTCAGGGACCTAAAACACCAATTAGGACCAATTCAACACTTAGGGACCAAACCAGCACCTTTTGGACCAACTCACACCTAGGGACCAAAACACCACTCTAGGACCAAACTATCACCTATACAGCACTGGGCGCCATATTTCCCACAATCTGGCGCCCTGCACATAGGCACAACACACACGGCAACACACACCGGACGTCTCTAAAATGACACGTGCACAAATAAAACCACTCGAGCCAAAATGTTTAAAATTGAATTTGGGCAGGCAACTGCAAAAGATGGCACGGTAAAATATGCTCAGAACTCCAAATTTCACTCAAACCACCCCATATGTGCACATGAACAGTGCCCAGGGCGCCATTTCCCCAGCAATGTGGCGCCCTGGCAGTGACAACCCAGCACCAACACATTTCCAGCACACAGGCGCCATTCTGGGCGCCTTGGGGCAGCCATTTGGCGCCCTACACTCCAAACAAGGACACGAGCGCCATTTTGGCGAAGACTTGGCGCCCGATCAGCACACCGCACACACACACAGACACACCACACAGTGCACAGGGCGTCATTTCCAGCAGCATTTGGCGCCTAGACAGCAGCACAAAACCCACACACACAGCAACAGTGCACAGGGCGCCATTTTTCCAGCAACTTGGCGCCCCATACCTCAAAACTCAATCTCTTCACAGCCTCCTAAACTAATTCATCAACAACAACCTCAATTCATATTATAATCATTCTAACACTTCCAATTGCACTTTCAAATCATCAAACACACTTCAAACACGAAATCACACAATATAAACCCTAACTCTATCATGTAAATCGATTTCTACACCACATTCAATTTCAATCCATCCAAACAATCACTCAACAATCAAATTCAATACCAATTAACAACAATAGAGACCCTATGACCTACATACATCCTATTATACTCTCTATTATAAGGCGAGACTCCCCTTACTTTGATTAACCGAAGACGGAGCTCTCTCTACGAAGTCACCAACAGAACCACAGCAACAACTCTCCCTTCCTTTGACCCAATGCAAGGGCGAACAATTCAGCTCTCACGCGTGATCTAAATCTGACGGTCCATTGACTCGAACTCATATAATCAGACAAAATAACATTCAATTAATTACTCAATAGAAACTATAAATAATCAATCATGTTTAAAAAAAGTATGTATCGAAAGGTACCCGTTCGATAGGGTTCGAAGTCGAAAACCGGAGGACTCCAAGAGCTGAACATTTTCGTTTTTCTTAAGCTTCCACTCTTCAAACTCTTCCTGAAATCCACGTTTCGTTTTGGTTGTAATAAACGTCGATTTGCACGTTTGGCTCCAAAAACCCACGAGGGAGGGAAATCAAAATCGCGAGATGGAGGCTACAATCGCTCAAACCAAGGTCATAATTGAAATCAATGGCCAATTTCGAGTGTGAGTGTGAAGTTTGAGGGTCAACCATGGCTTGAGGAGGGAGAACGAAAGGAAACGGCGTGAGGAAACATGGCTGCCGTTTCACGCAGCTTTCCTCCGAAGAAGAAGGAACCAGGGGGCGCGGCCGGGCCTGGTTTATGGCCCAGAGAAAAAAAAACGTTGGGATGGGTTCAAGTGGGTGAACAGGGGTGTGGCTAGCAAAGTAATGGAGGTGTATGCGAGTAAAAATAACCAAAAACCCATTTTAAACACTTTTAAATCCCAATATCACTATAACTATTATTTTAACATCTCAATAGACCAAAATAACTCCCTAAATAAATAATATCTCCAACACTAGTATTTAATAGAAATAAAATAAATATATAATATTATTAATCATATATTACCAATAGCATATAAAAATACCATATTTTATTTCTAATATTTTTCCACAATCTAATCCCCAATAATTTATTAAATAAATATCCAATAATCTTTGGGGCGTTACATATTTCACTGCGAGAGGCGACGGTGAGTGCGACAGTAGTGACGTTAAGTCCAAGCGATGGAGCGATAGGTGTCGTCTTGGTCCTTAGGTATAGTTTTGGTCCTAAGTGACGTTGGAGCACTCGGATTAACTGTTAGTCAAATGCTTGAGTGGCGAGGTGCTCGTTGAGCTGGGCAACAGCTATGGAGCTGTTGGCCGAGGTAGGGGCGTCGGCCTTAGTGCCGTAATGATGTATGAGAGTTGTTTTGGCCGTAGGGCTACGAGTAGAGGATTAAATAAACGTTGAAGTCCCTGAGGGGCATTGAATAAATGAAAATGGTGAATGCAGAGGACTTCGGTCCTAGAGGTGAGCAGAGGACTTAGGTCCTATTTATGAATAAAAGGCTGCGGTCTAATTGGTGAGTTACTGAAATGGTGTTATTATTTAATTAGATAATGTATATGTTGTGTGTATGCATTGTTCATGGCGTCGCATAAATCATAAGCATAAGGTGATAGCAGAGGACTTCGGTCCTAAGGACTTCGGTCCTAAGGTGATAGCAGAGGACTTCGGTCCTAAGGACTTCGGTCCGAAGGTGATAGCAGAAGACTTCGATCTTAATGGATCCATCATGCATATACCCTGGAAGTAACATATTGATTTCATAAATAAAACGTGTTTTATTTCCGCTGTGTATAAACTTGATAGTTTGATTTGGTTTCTAAAAGTGAAATGTAATGCTCCCTTGAGAGCGAGGTTCTTGAAAACTCTGATTTTAATTAATTAATTAGTAGAATATAAGGGGGTGTTACAGTAGACAAAGCTAAAGTTGATGTCATTGAGAATCTACCACCACCAAATACAATTAAAGGTATCAGGAGCTTCTTAGGCCATGTTGATTTCTATAGAAGGTTTATCAAAGATTTTTCAAAAATCTCAAAACCATTATGCATGCTTTTGCAACATGATGTAGAATTTATCTTTGATGACTCTTGTATAGAAGCTTTTGACAAGCTTAAAAAGGCATTGGTGACTGCACCAGTGATAGTGACTCCAGATTGGAGCAGGCCATTTGAATTATTAATGTGTGATGCTAGTGACTTTGCAGTAGGAGCAGTCCTAGGGCAAAGGTATGACAAAGTCTTTCATTCCATTTATTATGCTAGCAAGACATTAATTGAAGCTCAAGTGAATTACACATTCTGAGAAAAAGGAATTATTAGTTTGTGGTCTTTGCATTTGAAAAATTTAGATCATACTTAGTTGGCACTAAAATTATTGTCTATACTGATCACTCTGCCATTAAGTATCTAATTTCAAAGAAAGATGCAAAGCCAAGGCTGATAAGGTGGATTTTACTCCTACAAGAATTTGATCTTGAAATTAGAGACAAGAAAGGAGTAGAAAACCAAGTAGCAGACCATTTATCAAGGATTGAAGGAGAATCACTTGGTACACAAGGAGAAGAAATCAAGGAGAGTTTTCCAGATGAAAAACTATTGGCAATCACAGTCAATGCAAAACATGAAACTGCATTTGCTATAAGCAATGCAGGAGCATCAAATGCATCTGCACCATGGTTTGCTGATATTGTAAATTTCCTTGCAAGCAAAGTAGTACCAGTGTGTTTGCTGGTGTTTTTAGCAAACAATCACTAGTTTTCAATATCGAGACTGTGAGATCAAACTAGAAAATCTCTTTGACGATTGCCATTGAGTTTTGTGTCTTTCAAGTACGTAAGAACAGTAAATAGTAGAAAGAAACGGATTGAAAACAAAGTAAAAGCAGTAAATGCAACAAAAGTGAAAAGAAAGTAAAAAATTGCATTAATTGAAAGAAGAAATGGTTCACCAACACGTACAATGTGTCTGTTTCACTCGTATTTCGCTTTGGCTTGGAAGTTGAGTTTCTCAGAGCTCTTGTAAAATGTGGTGACCTTGATTTTCTATTACAAAGGAGTATTTATACTCATGGGAACAATCGTGGGAAAAACGATAACTGCCTCCTAAAAATAAGGGGAAGTAACCGCCCACTAACTGCTGCTCTGCACGTTTCGACCAACTCATTGTCAACCGCTTGGCGAAGTGTTGAACCCAACTTTGTCGAAGATTTAAGCCCTCTCTTGTCGAAGATTTAAGCCCTCTCTTGTCGAAGGTTTCTTGCCTTGCTTGCTTCATAACTTTGAAAACCGAGCTTGTCGAAGTTCACCTGCATCTCTTGCACTTGCATACCTTTTCTGTCGAATTGATGGAGTATTGACTTGAATATTGACCTGTGGCCCCTAAAACATTATTAAATGTGGAGTCAACTCCATTTTAAGCTACATTTAAAGTACTGTCGAAATTTTGAGGTAACAGATTGCCCCCCAAAAAATGATTTTTCGACGGAATAGGAAATGAAGGTAAGAACACTAGTGGAAAAATGACATTAAACAACACCATTTAGTATCGGTTGTTTGAACAGCCGATACTAAATGTGGACGCGGTGGCAATTTTGAAATTAAATGGAAGTTTTCAATTTTCACGCTTACATTTAGTATCGGTTGTTTAAACAACCGATACTAAAAGTCTTTACATGAGACGTTTAATTTTTGTAAACGCGTTATCTCCTTCTCTTCAAACACATTTTGTATCGGGCTTCTTAACAACCGATACTAAAGGCCCTGTTTTTTTTCCAAACGCGTTCTTCTCTCCTCACGACCTCACCCTTCGCTCTCTCACCCTTCGTTCTTTCTTCTATTTGCAGAAATCTCTTCTTCCTTCGTTCTCTCTTCTTCCATCGTTCTCTCTTCTTCCTTCGTTCTCTCTTCGTTCCTCCATCCACTCTTGCTCACTCTCGCTCATCACCCTTCTCCCCAAGTACCTCAAACCTTAAGATTCCCCAAACCCTAACCCCTCAATCTCTCAACCAACGACGCCGTCAACCTCCGTCTCAAGATCCTGTCTGCCGCAAGCTCAACGTCCATACCTCTGAAACTTCCAAGGTTAGAGTTTTATGTTCTCTTACAACCCTTAATCCCTAATCCTCGATTCTCGATTTCTCTTGTGATAAATGTTGATAATGAATCATTTGATGTTTAATTTAGGGTTTTATTCATGTGAATCTGTTGATTTTGATATGGATCTGTTCTTGTTTTACTTTAGGGTTTTATCCATAACGATTTGTTGCTAGTTGGAGTACAAAATATTATCTAGAGGAACCTCTCAAGTGTCTCGCCCATATATATTTCTCCTAGTCTTGATATCTGTGATTGGTTGCATTATCAGCATTAGAGTGCCTTTGGAGAGCCTTGTTTTCTCGCTTCAAAGTTTCTAACTCATTGATCGAGTTTTTCCATTACACATCTTTTTTGTTGAATTGAAGTTATGTGTATGTGTATTTGCAGCTAGACAAATGGGATTTGAGGATGCCATGAAGGTTCCAGAGTTATGCAGATTACCACATGACTACGAGAAAATCAAGAGGGTGTGAGGAAACTATCTATCAATATCTTGCAAATGAAAAACACCCAAAATCTCTCTATGCAAAATTGATTGAAGAGTTTGACAGATGCATTCTTAGTTATTTCGCATTTCATTGGAACCAAGCTTCTTGTCTCATTAGTCAGGTATATATATATATATATATGTTAAGATTATTTTTGTGTGGTGGAGAATGTATATTAAGTTGATAATAAATATTACTACATTACTTTGTATTTACTGTGTGGTGGAGGAGAACATTAAGTTATTTTTGTGAAAGTTTTTCATGTTTTTATTGTTTAAATCATAGGTATTGAGCACTGAGTCTCAGCGGAAAAGAATGCTCAAAAATATTTTTTTGGCAGCTACAAGGTAAATTTCTATATAGAATTTACATTTTGTTTGAAATAATTTTTTGAGAAAACTTGGGTGATCTAATAAAATATTATTATTGAATGGAAATATTGATGGTGCTATACATTATTACAGGGAACAGAGGTTTGAGATAATAACCAAAAAACTGAAGGTAGCAAGAGTGTTCTCTACACTAGTGGAAGAGATTAAAGCAATAAATAGTGACTCTCAAAGTTGTGGCGTCAATGTAGCCATTGTCCCCAATGACAGGAGGAGTCCAAGGCTTCTATTTATGGGTGGAGGCATGGGAGCTGGAAAAAGCACTGTTCTTAAAGACATTCTTAAACAGTAATTATCATCCTTACTCCACTGCTTTACTATCATTGTTCAATCCTAAGAGTCTTCTTTTGTCAATTTAGACGAAACACCACACACTATCAAACACACCTGGATTCAAACTCTAAAGTAGACGTACGTCTCTATATCGCTGAAAATTCTTAACATGAATGTGTATCAAAAGAAAAATGAGTTTATTTTGATAGATAGTGGTCATTAAATTCACATTAATTTGTAGTTGTACAAAATGATACAATCGTCATTTCAAGTTGTTCATTTTGACACCTTAAAATCCCTAGCCATTTCAAGGTACGATTTGCCTCCTCTAAAGGGAAGAATTCATTTCAGAGGATAAAGTAAGTGATCTCAACTATTAACGAGAAAATCGTAGCTGATATTCCAAGATATTCAATATTTATTCTGCACATACAAGTATCAGCCGTTGATTTTCTCATCCACGGTTAAAATCACTTACTTTATTCTCTGAAGTGAACTGCTTACTATAGAGAAGGCAAATCTTTTTTTACGGGGACCCTAAATTACCTGGGTTTAAAGCTGGAATGTTTATATGTAGGTGTTGCTCGAAGTAAAGCAGCACATTACTGAAATCTTCCCAAAGGCACTCTAAAATAATGCTGAAATATATTGGAAATGGTTTAACTGATTTAGAATCTGTCCTCTAAAATAAACTGAAATGATAAACTACAATCACTATCTCTAATTTGCGCTTATCAAAAAGTAATTATCTCAGTAATTTCATGAAAGACAATTTATTTACTTGAACTTTTACTATATAATAATGTATCATTGCAGAATATTCATGATATGACTTTTCCCTTCTTGTGGTTGTATCAGAATTTTAGTTAGATGTCTTATGATAGTTCATGTTGATATCCTCCATTGATAAAAAGTCTAAACTTAAAAATGCAATGTTTGTGCATATTTGGATAGCTACATGGATATTATTATTCTAAGACATGGCTTTCTAGTCTCACCTTCTGGTGAGGCATGCCGTTTGCACCTTGTTCAACAACATTCAAAGCCTTTCAAGCATTACAACAAAAAGTATAATTAGGGGCAATTTTATGGTGACAATATTTCAATGTTGATTATCATGTGTGATATATTTCAATGTTGTTATTCTTGTTTGTATTATTTTATCTGATTGTTGTTAGAGGGATTTAATTCAGATTCTGGTTTGTTCCGTACAACTATATGGTGTACCATATCCCGTCTCTACTAACATGGGAATGCCTTGAAGTAAGATGTATCTTTTTTCTTCTCATACATGCCTTTTATATATGTAGCCTTGGTTATATCTAGTGACTCAAGTCGCGTAAGATGTAACTTTTCTTATATTGGGAAGCTCTTTTTGTACAAGTGACTCAAGTCCTTTGATGGAAAGGATATGTTAATGTAGCTGATGGATGGAGTGAGTAATCCCACTAGAAGGGAGGAGTTGCTTTGTCTGCGCATGATGGCTTTGCAAAAGGTTTATTTTTGGATGCTATGTTGTTTGTATCAATTATCTCGGTTAGGTGCTTATATTCATACATATATGTCTGTTTGGGAACATGTTCAATTGAAAATTTTGATCATTGTCCAGGTTGCTTCTGAATTTGGGTATCACAGAATTGTTCTAGTGTCATGCATTTCAAGGATTGCTTTGCTCATGTCATTTCAAATACTTCGTGAAGGTGTGATATTTGAATTCAACTAGTTTATGGAATGTTGATTTGGTTGGTAATGTGTAGTATACTCTTTGTTGAAGTTCTAGGCTTGTGCCAATCATCGTTGTTTGATGTATTTTTACTTTGGTTCATCTTGTATTAAGTTTCAACATCATCAATATACTCTTTTGAGTATCATGGTTAATTGCTTATCTCATGCTTGCCCCCATTTTCCAGACTCCAGAGGTGTTTTTTTTTCTTCATGTTATGCAGATTTTAAATAGTCATTTTCTTTTGTGTGTCTTAAAAAACGGTGACTTTGTTTTTGTAGGTTCCACTTCCCACTAGCAGTAGTAGAAATTCCAAGACCTCACTCAAACCAGTGCAACAGTCAATGGGCAGAGCAACAAGGTAGTTGAAGAGTTTGTTTGGGCTAAAGATAGACAAAGAAAATTCAAATTCAAGAGGCTTGGTAATTTGTGTTGTTGTCTACCATTTACTGGAATGATTATATCTCTGATGGGTTGTCTAAGTAGGACATATGGCTTGATTAAAATTTTCAGGAGCAACTTGTTTGGTGGCTTCACCTACTGAGCATGAGCGTGGTGGCACATCCAAACTTGCAGAAGCCATGTGAGTGCAGTAAAGACATAACATGCTCACTTAAATAGAATGCAATTTATAAACACTTGCAGAAGCCATGTGAGTGCAGTAAAGACATAACATCTTGATTATCTTATTTTTTATTCTGAAAAGTATATTACCAAAATGCTGCAGAAAGAGTTCTTAGCTGAAAAGCTTTTTGTGTAGACAAGTTTGTTGGGTCTTGGTTTTGATTTTTTGTTTTACTGCTTGCTTATGCTTGTTTCATTGTTAGTTCATTAGACATTGATATTGCTAAAATGGAATTTCATTTCTTTAACTTGATGTATGTTTTTAAACAGGTTGCCTCAAAGAATGGTGATGTGCAGTTGGCAGACTTCGTTGAGAGTGAGTTTTTGGGTGAATAGGTATGTATGAAATCGGTGTTAAGAGATTATACATGGGTGTGAATGTGTAATACATTGTATATGAAGCTTAATCCATCCATGCTCTGCTCTATAATGTTTCTTCTTTTCCTTTCATAGGTAGAAGCCATTAAGAAAATCTCCGAGTATGTTGCTCAGCTCAGAAGAGTTGGCAAAGGACATGGTGAGATTTCAAATTCTGCTTCATGCATCTTATTTTTTCTGACTATGTATTATAATAAGTTGATCTACTTTTTACTATGCTTTTCTAAAGTTATTCTGTGCTAACTTTTGTGGCTTTCTTGTTGAACTTTTAGGAGTCTGGCACTTTGATCAGACGCTGCTCCATGAGGAAGCCGCAACTTGATGAACACGTCCTCCCTTTATAGTCCTAGTATCTGTTCATCTAGTCTAGGTGACTTTGTAGTCTTTTGCCGAACTCGAATGTGAAGGAATAAATTGTTTGGTTTATAGGTTTTTCTACATGTTCCATAGTGAAGCACCAGGAAGTTTTTGTAATGCTCAAATTTGTTTCCTAAAAGATGGATGTAAGAAACTTGTAGAACTTATAGGATTAATACCTTGTATTGTATGATATTAAATTTCAATAGAATTTTAAATACTTTTAAGAATTATTACTATCTGGAAATAACTTTGTATATCAGGATTTTATAAATTGGCAATTGATATCTATTAATAGTGTCAATTAAAAGTTATCTGGAAATTGATATCTATTAATAGTGGCAATTGACATTTAGTATCGGTTTTTTAAATTAACCGATACTAAAAGTGACATTTAGTATCGGTTAATTTAAAAAACTGATACTAAATGTCATTTTTTAGACAGCAAACACAATGTTGAAATGACATTTAGTATCGGTTATTTAAATTAACCGATACTAAATGTCACTTTTAGTATCGGTTATTTAAAAAACCGATGCTAAATGTCATTTTTTAGACAGCAAACACAATGTTGAAAAGACATTTAGCATCGGTTTTTTAAATAACCGATACTAAAAGTGACATTTAGTATCGGTTAATTTAAATAACCGATACTAAATGTCATTTCAACATTGTGTTTACTGCCTAAAAATGACATTTAGTATCGGTTTTTTAAATAACCGATACTAAATGTCACTTTTAGTATCGGTTATTTAAATAACCGATACTAAATGTCATTTCAACATTGTGTTTGCTGTCTAAAAAATGACATTTAGTATCGGTTTTTTAAATAACCGATACTAAAAGTGACATTTAGTATCGGTTATGTAAATAACCGATACTAATAGTATGTTTTCAAGACATAAAAAACACCAAAAAAATCACATTTAGTATCGGTTTTTTGAAAATCCGATGCTAAAAGTCACATTTAGTATCAGTTATTTAACCGATACTAAATGTCAGACATTTAGTATCGGTCGAATTAGTATCGACAGATAACCGATACTAAAAGTGCAAAATAACCGATACTAAAAGTCTTTTCTGCACTAGTGGAAAGGGCATTTTTTGAATACTGTGCAAGGGTCATTTTTACCGCCTTTTCAAAGCCTAATGGTTCGCCATCATAAATGCAATCAAGTTTGTCATCTATGACTTCACCACTTTCTTCAGATGAAGCTATGGCTTCGACAGCCATTGTTTGTCGAATTATTCCGGCTTCCAAAGCCGTTTTCACTTTATTTTCGGCCATATAGGTCGTAATTCTATCCCATGCATTGGGCACTGACATCTAAAACCTTCTAAGAGTCAGTATCCCATCCTGTTGGGGGTAGAACACCCTCAGGATAGACACTTGCATCTTCCACCACTTCCCTCTCCCAAACAAAACCATGTGTTGGGTACAATCGAACAGAGGAAAGCACATTATCAGATGAGATGTATGCCTGACTGGAAGACGTACATGGCGCAATATTCGCCATTTGTTTTTCAAAATTCTCCTTGGTGACGTTGTTCACATCAGCAAGGAAGTAGCTTTGGTCTGCTTCGACATATTCCACAAGACCATCATCTTTCCACATCACCAACTTTTGATGTAGGCTTGAAGGCACAACACCTACTCCATGTGTAACACCCCCTTCTACATAAACTACTATTTAAATAATTTGAAAAATCAGAGTAGTTGAAAAACTTCAGTGCGACCACACGAGGGTGCCACATTTAAACCACCACATATAAAACTCCAAAATAATAATTAAAATGAACTCCAAGTAATGGATACATAGCACCAAATAATATCCGGGAATAAATATTACAGCAGTGGAAAGATAACAACTTAAACAATAGTTCAAAATGTAAAAGAAATAACAACTAAACACCCCCCCGGTGCTACGTATCAGAGCGACTCGACCATACTAGGAGAAGGATCTAGTCACCTTCAGTCACCGTCACCTGCAGGTTGCCGACATACGAGGCAACACGACGCAGTAGGGTGAGTCTCAATGCATAGATAATAATAAATAAAACAAGAAACACAGTGAAATAGGCACACCAGAGAACAATAAATTTAAATATACTATTAAGACAGTTACACCAAAGGCAGTTACACCAATTACAGTCACACCAGATACAGTTACACCAATTACAATCACACCAGATACAGTTACACCAGAACATGTATGCAATGTATGCAATGCAACCCAAAACTCCACTGGGCATATGCATGTGGATCCATCACCAAAATTGCCTTGAGGGCATTCACCAAAACACCAAAATATTTTCAGAGGCCGAGGCCTATTTGTAACACCCCCTTATCTAATCATTTCGGTTTACTAAATTAAAAATCAGAGTTTCAAAATTCCACTCAAAGGAGGGCTACATTTGGTGATTTAAAAAGGAAAACAGAATTCAATCAAGTTCAAAACAGTTGCACAGCATTATACTAAACATGTAATCATGCGCATCACATCGGCTAAAGGGTCTAAGCCCACAACATAAGGCATCTCGGCCATTAAGACATCAAGTCACAATACATAGTAAAAGTTACAACAAAATATGATAGTTGTTTAGTTCAAAAGACTATCCAACAGAAAAATACACAAGATAGGCATAAACAAAACACTAAAATCTACTCGGCCCCATCCCAGTGTTACACGACCAGAGCAGACTAGACCGACTTGAGCTAAGCACAGCTATCACTCATGTGTACCTGCAAGTTGCCACGAGAGTGTCATACCCCAATTTTGTCCGGCTTAGGTCAAAACCCTAATTTTCCCCAAAAAATAAATAAATAGAGGAGAAGAGAACATCATGCATTGCATTTAGGTTTCTAAAAATCATTTCAAAGCTTCTAAAATCGTTTTTGGAGTTAGAATGCATTTCTTAGACAAATTAGGGTTTTTCAGTGCAAAAGGGTATTTTGGTCATTTTGCAAATAAGGGACAATTTCTCAGGACAAGTCATTCAACATGCATTTTTGAGGTACTAGAGGTCACCCCTAGGGGGAAAAGTCATTTTTGAAGTGAAAAGGTGCTTCAGGCAAAAAACTAGGGTTTTTAGAGTGAATGGGCATTTTGGTCATTTCACAATAGAAGCGGTCTTTTGTCCCAAATCCTTGAATAACCATCAATGATTTATTTGAAGAATATTTGTGCTCCATTGTGATTATTTTTGTGCATAAATATTAAGCCTTTTGGCCTAAAAACCTAGTTTTTGGATAAAAGGGTAAAATGGTCATTTCCTTTGAGGTGGGGTAAATAAATCAATTTTGGGATTGGTAAGATCATAAAATTCAGAGCCCAATCATTGAATCATAGGATATGGCCCAAAATGGCATGAATTAGGAAGAATGATCTAGAAGGGAATATTCTACACTCTTTTGAATTAAGGATAAGAACAATAGTACAATTTGCAATTCCACTAACTCTCCCACTCCCTTAGCTGCGAATAACAGCCATAATTCATGCATTTTTGATTTATTTTATTGTTTGTAAATGGTGTTGAATCATGGCCTTCCATTTTAGTGTGAAATACAATCCTCACCTTTCATTTGAATCAAAATGGCACTTGTGTAATAAGCTTTATGGAAAAATACATTTTTGTAAATGAGCTTATCCTTCACCACTCTCCTTATGCTGCACACCCAGCCCTCTCTCTCCCCTCTTTATTGCCCTTAATCCATGTGATAATGCATCTTGACCATTGATTCAATTTCTTTCTCAAATCCTATTGATTTACAAGAGATACATTGTCCTGAAATACCCTTAAGTTTTCACCTCATATAAAAACCCAAAAATGAGACCAAAGACACACACACACTCTCATTTTTACCCTAGCTAGTACTCTTCCTCCTCTCCTCCCTCTCTTGGCCGAAATCACTCCCTCCTCCTCCTCCATTTTCTTTTCACTCTTCATCCACCAAATCACCTCAAATCCACTCCATATTCACATATCCTTTTCTTTTCACCCTTGATTCCATTTTTACATCACTAAGGAGCTTGCTTTCCTCAAGTTTGCGTGACATTTGTTGGTGATTAGTGAAGATCATTGTTGATTTGTTCTTGATCTCCATTTTCCACTTTTTGCTAGTTATCTCTTGAGGTAAGCTTGTTATCTTGTGCATTTTTAATTTTTAGCATGTGAAACTCTCTCCTACTCCTCTTTCCTCTCTCAAAGAGGCTTAGAGGGTCATTTCAAACACTATGTCAAGGACATTGGGAGCCTTGGGTGTTTGAAGTGAACCCTTGGCCTTGATGAGAGGGTTCTTGTGTTTTCAACCATGTTTTTGCATTTTTCACACTCATTTTGTCAACTTTTCATGAATAAAGAATTTTCATGTGATATATGCATCCTATTGTTCATGTCATAACTTGCAAACTTGAATTTTGTTTTGATCTTGAGGGATGTAGGAGGTTCGGTTTTAGGCTTAAGAGTTAGGGTTTTTTTGCCTTCCTTTTACTCTTTGATTTTTGTGTAAATAAATGATTGATGTGCTTAATTTGCATGATTTTGTTCTATGTGTTGGCTATGAGTTTTGGCATGAAAAATTAGTTGTTTATGTTCATGTATGGTTTCAGCCATAAGGTTTTTTTTTATGCTCATCTTTGTGCTAAAATTGTGTTGTTTGATCTTGTGTAAATGAGTATAATTGTGTTAATATGTTTTTAACCTTTTTACCACTCATTTTCATTTTTACTTTACCACTCATTAGCATTTTACCAAAAGTAAAATAAACATTTTAACTTTTTACTTTACTATCTCATTAAATAATTACCATTCACCTCATGCATTTTTACTTTACTATTCATTAACTTTTTACTAGGAGTTTTTACTACTTGCCTATTTGCAAAAATACCCAAAATAGTTCCATACTTTGCATTTCATCATTTGTGCCTACATGTTCATGCATTCATATATGTCTATATCTCTTGCATTCTTATACCTTCTTACATGTTCATGCATCCATTAATATCATGTTCTTGCATTCATTATTATATGATCATGCATTCAATAATGCCATGTTTTGCATTCCACAATTGTATGCTCATGCATTCATATACTTGCCTAATCATGCATCCAATAATGCTATGCCTTGCATTCCATAATTGCATACTCTTGCACTCACATGTTTACCTACTCATGTATTCAATTGTTCATGGCAACTTGTAAATACTCTTTATGTTTGCTTTGCTTATGCTCTCATTGTTGTCTCAGTTTTGACTTGAAAAGGGATTTGTAATGTTCTACTTCTTTTCAAACCCAAATTCAAATGTTTTCAAATAAAAACCCTAAGGCGTTTTTTCTAAACAAATCATTAGCCATCACTCGAAGCCTTTGCTTGTTTGACTATTATGAAGGCTCCCACACCTTAATTAAACAACAAAAACCAATTCAAATTTCCAAAATAACATGAGCTATTGGTGATAATCATCACTGAGACTCACCACCTTTTTCAAAAAAACAATTTTCAAAAGAATAATGCAACGTTGTCGCTTGTAATCACTCGAAGCCACTGCTTGTTTGATTACCGGCTCCAACCCTCTTTTTTCGAGTTAATACCGAATGCCACTCGAAGCCTTTGCTTGTTTGGTGTTCGCAAACACTCGAGTCTTATTTCGAAAAATTCCAAAACTCAATCTCTTAAGCCGTCTTCGGACATAAAAAACAAGAACTACGTAGCTTTGATCCCCCAGCCGGTGAGGGTACGTAGGACCGGGTTCATGTCCCGTCAAGCACACCTTTTAAAAAACCCATAAAAAAAACAAGAACTACGTAGCTTTGATCCCTCAGCTAGTGAGGGTACGTAGGACCGGGTTCATGTCCCGTCAAGCACCCTTTTCAAAAAAATCTTTGTTTTGTTCTGCTTTTCAAAGATAACCAAAAATATTTTCAAAACCAAACAAGAACTACGTAGCTTTGATCCTCACCTGTGAGGTGCGTAGGACCGGGTTCTGTCCCCGAAGCACCCTTTTCAAAAATCTTTGTTTTGTTCCGCTTTTCAAAGATACCAAAAACATTCCTTTTTCCCGTTTTCAATAAAGCGATTTCTCAAAAGAAAAGAAAATAAATAGAACAATATATTTCAAATCAAACACTTCAAAACCACATCAAATTAATGGTTCCCTTTCGGTAGAAAGGGCGCGTAGGGTGCTAATACCTTCCCCATGTGCAACCGACCCCCGAACCTACATCTCTAAGTTTTCGAAAGACCACCCGCTTTTTCCCAAAAAGGTTTTTTCAATGTTTTCCTAAATAAATATTGGTGGCGGCTCTACTATTTTCAACGTTGTCAAACTGAAAAGTCCCAAACCGGATTTTTCGGGCGCAATGAGAGAGAAGCAACAACATAAAGCAGCTAGGGTGAGTCTCTTAACACAAGTAATATAATGTGAAGAAAGCTTAAGGTTAAAGATAGCATTAAAACACCTCGGTTCAGCTAAACAACACTCACCGATAGTTCAAATCGTCACAACAATTATCAATCAGCTCTTAACACAGTAAATTATGAATTGTATGCATGAATGCAACCCAACCACAGGGCATTATGCAATGAGGTACCTCCACCGTCGTTATTTAGCCCATCGGCTCTCCGTCGTTAACTCCGTCGTTATTTGATATGGAGACCAAGTCCTACCACATCCGAGGTCGAAACCTCCTCCGTCGTTATATGCACATGAACATGTGACTTCATGACAAATGCAATCACACACCAATCAATCATAACGCATGTGAATGCTTACACCGCCGCGTTCACCGTCGTTACTCGTCGTTCTACTCCGTCGCTCACACCGACGTCTACACCACCTGAGACATCATCACAAGGCTAAGGTCGACCCTACTACACCCCGGTAGAATCACCCTAGGACCTACAACCGACCTCTCGGTCACCTCGGCCTCCATGGTGGACTAATTGTCACACCGAGGACCGTGAACGACACTTAGGGACCAAAATGTCACCTAAGGACCAAAATGGACTTAATCGCTCCCTGACTTATGCACATTGGTACTAAAATAGCACTCACAGTGGCGTCCCACAGTGTGCTAGGCAACATTGGCGCCTAACATCACCTCGGCACACTATGTGTGTACCTCGGCTAACTACTCAACATCACCTCCGTACACTATGTGTGTACCTCGGCTAACTATACTCAACTCTCAATTCGGTAGCGCGCTCACGATTCACGCACTCCCTTACACTAAAATCGTCTAATGTCATGGGAATTCACTCCTCAGTATCTCCTGGTTCAGTTCACTTACATTTAGGCACTTGGGCGTTTCACCTTGGTGACGCTACCTCGGCCTGAGGACCTCGGTTCACTACCTCTACAACTCGGTAACCTTAAGGCGAAACACCTACACTTCGGTCGAAACGTCCTTACCCCTCGCTAATGGTGTTTAGACACATACTCACCTTCAAGCTCACCAACAGACCCTCAACACTAAGACACTCTAAACGTTGACTTCCCTCAACTCGGTTTCTCTCACTTTAAGCTTAATGGTACTCAGTTTACTCTGTTTCGTCACTTAAACTCAACATGCAACACACATCCAGCTCACCACACTCATGCACACTCTGATACTCACTCCATTTGCTCCGATCCTCTCCCTAACTCTACATGCAAGCTCATTTCTGCACACTATACCGATTCTCACTCTAATGCCTCACCATGCAAGCTCACTTCATGCCACACAGAACAGAGAGAGTGTTACACTCCTCTCTCTTTCCACACCGATCCACCATCGTATCTCACCACAAACCACGACAGGAGAGCAAACACAAAGAAAACATGTTATGAACAACACATAAAACATACATGCAAGGTGATCCGAAACCACTCACACCAAAATACTACCAAACACAAAACATTACAAGGATTAAAAGAGCCCCCTAACCTTAATAACTGGAGAAAAGATGAGAACCCTTCACTCTCCACTAACCACAGCAACAAGCTCTCCTCTCCTCTACTAGCTTGAACTCTCCGCGCCCAGATTCTCTTCCTTCTCTCTTCGGTTCTCACTTCTCTCTCTACTTACTTAATTTGGTAACTTAACTGATTTTAGAACAATGGGAAAATGGTCTCCTTCGAAGGCACCATTTAACATGTCCTAAGGGACTTAAATGGGCCTTGGCCTTATTAGGCCGTGGGCTTCTACTACCCACTCACCCTTTCCACACTTAGACATTTTCCTAAAATGCAACACATGCTTAATGTTTACTTAATGAATTACTTGACTTAAAAGTAAAATGTTGCAAACCCTTAATAACTCAACTAAGTTAATTAATTGAATTATTTTGGGGTGTTACAACCTCCCCTACTTAGAGATTACGTCCTCGGAATCTTACCTTAATCAAACAAACTTCGAATAGGCTTTCTTCATCTTGCTCTCTAGCTCCCAAGTAGCATGCTCACCACTCTACCCAAACCACCTTCACTAACTTGATTTCTTTTCCTCTAAGAGTCTTTTACTTCTCGGTCTTCAATTACGATTGGCATTGTCTCCACAAAGTGAGGTCGTCTCTCACTTGCACATCATCCATTTGAATGACATGGGGCTGGGTCAGAAACATACTTCCTCAGTTGAGATACATGGAACACATCGTGCAAATTTGACAGATTGGGTGGCAATGCAATTCGGTATGCCACCTTCCCAACTCTCTCTAAGATTTGATAGGGTCCAATGAAACGAGGTGACAGTTTCTTGGACCTCAGAGCTCGTCCAACTCCAGTCACAGGGGTGACTCTAAGGAATACATGGTCACCGGCTTGAAAATCTAAGTCTTTCCTCCTTTTGTCATGGTAACTCTTCTGTCTGCTTTGTGACGCCCTCATCTTCTCTCTAATCATCTTAACCTTCTCAGTAGTCTCTCTAACCAACTCAGGTCCTAACACAACCCTCGCGCATCTAGCTCAAAATCTTTGTTATCAGCTCGGCCAACGCTCTCAAACACATCCACCAACTTCACATCAACCTTTTGTGCTTCCCTTATACTAAACATGAACTCATTGGTGATCTTCAGCATCCCCAACTTAACACTCCGAGGTGTTACTTCATATACTAGGCTCAAATCTCTAAACTGTTCAATTAATTCTAGCTCCTTTACCATCATCGATGACATATGCAGAGATTTCCTACTCAACAGCATCGCCTACAACATTGGCCTTCCCGGGTGATAATTCGCACAAAGTCATAGTCCTTCAATAGCTCCAACCATCTCCTCTGCCTCATGTTCAATTCCTTCTGATCAAACAAGTACTGCAAACTCTTGTGATCACTAAACACCTCGAACCTTGAACCATAAAGGTAATGCCTCCATATCTTCAATGCAAACACTACGGCAGCTAGCTCTAAATCATGAGTGGGGTAATTCTTCTCATGAGTCTTGATTGCCTTGAAGCGTGCGCCACTACTTTACCTTCTTGCATCAAAGACACACACCCAAACCTAACTTAGATGCATCACAATAAATCACAAAAGGATCCCTTGGATTAGACAACGTCAAGATCGGCGACGTTGTCAATCTCTCTTTCAACTCTTGGAAACTCTCTTCACAACGGTCATCCTATACAAAAGCCCTATCTTTACATGTCAATTGGGTTAATGGCAACGCCAATTTGGAGAAACCCTCAATGAATCTTCTCTAGAGTAACCGGCTAATCCCAAGAAGCACCTCACCCTCGGTGGCGACTTGGGTGCCTCCCACTTCAACACACTTCAATCTTTGAAGGGTCCACCGCAATCCCATTCTTTGAAATCACATGGCCTCTGAAACTCACTTCTCTCAACCAAAACTCACACTTTGATAGCTTCGCATACAGCTTCTTCTCCTTTAGAATCTTCAGCACTACCCTTAAGTGCTTGACATGCTCTTCTGCCGATTTGGAGTAGACCAAGATATCGTCTATGAACACTACCACAAACCGATCTAAGTACTCATGGAAAATACGATTCATATACTCCATGAATACTCTTGGAGCATTAGTGACACCGAATGGCATTACTAAGTACTCGTAGTGTCCATACCGAGTTCTAAAAGCCGTCTTTGGTACGTCTTCGTCCTTCACTTTGATTTGATGGTAGCCTGACCTCAAATCAATCTTGGAAAATACCTGCGCACACACTAATTGATCCATCAAATCGTCAATTCTTGGTAGTGGATACTTGTTCTTAATTGTAACCTTGTTCAATTGTCTGTAGTCCACGCACAACCTCATGCTTCCATCTTTCTTCTTCACTAGCAACACAGGTGCTCCCCACGGTGACACGCTTGGTCTCACGAATTTCCTTTCTAGCAATTCTTCCAACTGTTTCCAGGAATCAATTCTATGGTGAACTCAATCTCTCTCTCAGGTGGCACATCAGGTATTTCTTCAGGAAACACCTCGGCAAACTCTCTAACCACTGGCACATCTTCGGTCGAAACGTCCTTACCCCTCGCTAATGGTGTTTAGACACATACTCACCTTCAAGCTCACCAACAGACCCTCAACACTAAGACACTCTAAACGTTGACTTCCCTCAACTCGGTTTATCTCACTTTAAGCTTAATGGTACTCAGTTTACTCTGTTTCGTCACTTAAACTCAACATGCAACACACATCCAGCTCACCACACTCATGCACACTCTGATACTTACTCCATTTGCTCCGATCCTCTCCCTAACTCTACATGCAAGCTCATTTCTGCACACTATACCGATTCTCACTCTAATGCCTCACCATGCAAGCTCACTTCATGCCACACAGAACAGAGAGAGTGTTACACTCCTCTCTCTTTCCACACCGATCCACCATCGTATCTCACCACAAACCACAAAGAGGAGCAAAACACAAAGAAAACATGTTATGAACAACACATAAAACATACATGCAAGGTGATCCGAAACCACTCACACCAAAATACTACCAAACACAAAACATTACAAGGATTAAAAGAGCCCCCTAACCTTAATAACCGGAGAAAAGATGAGAACCCTTCACTCTCCACTAACCACAGCAACAAGCTCTCCTCTCCTCTACTAGCTTGAACTCTCCGCGCCCAGATTCTCTTCCTTCTCTCTTCGGTTCTCACTTCTCTCTCTACTTACTTAATTTGGTAACTTAACTGATTTTGGAACAATGGGAAAATGGTCTCCTTCGAAGGCACCATTTAACATGTCCTAAGGGACTTAAATGGGCCTTGGCCTTATTAGGCCGTGGGCTTCTACTACCCACACACCCTTTCCACACTTAGACATTTTCCTAAAATGCAACACATGCTTAATGTTTACTTAATGAATTACTTGACTTAAAAGTAAAATGTTGCAAACCCTTAATAACTCAATTAAGTTAATTAATTGAATTATTTTGGGGTGTTACAACCCTCCCCTACTTAGGAGATTACGTCCTCGGAATCTTACCTTAATCAAACAGCTCGGAATAGGCTTCCTTCATCTTGCTCTCTAGCTCCCAAGTAGCATGCTCACCAGCAGCTCCTACCCAAACCACCTTCACTAACTTGATTTCTTTTCCTCTAAGAGTCTTTTACTTCTCGGTCTTCAATTCTGATTGGCATTGTCTCCACAGTGAGGTCGTCTCTCACTTGCACATCATCCATTTGAATGACATGGGGCTCGTCAGAACATACTTCCTCGGTTGAGATACATGGAACACATGGTGCAAATTTGATGATTGGGTGGCAATGCAATTCGGTATGCCACCTTCCCAACTCTCTCCAAGATTTGATAGGGTCCAATGAAACGAGGTGACGCTTTCTTGGACCTCGTGAGCTCGTCCAACTCGATCCACGGGGGTGACTCTAAGGAATACATGGTCACCGGCTTGAAATTCTAAGTCTTTCCTCCTTTTGTCATGGTAACTCTTACATGCGCTTTGTGGCGCCTCATCTTCTCTCTCGATCATCTTAACCTTCTCGGTAGTCTCTCTAACCAACTCGAGTCCTAACACAACCCTCGCGCATCTAGCTCAAAATCTTTGTTATCAGCTCGGCCAACGCTCTCAAACACATCCACCAACTTCACATCAACCTTCTTGCTTCCCCTTATACTAAACATGAACTCATTGGTGATCTTCAGCATCCCCAACTTAACACTCCGAGGTGTTACTTCATATACTAGGCTCAAATCTCTAAACTGTTCAATTAATTCTAGCTCCTTTACCATCATCGATGACATATGCAGAGATTTCCTACTCAGTGCATCAGCTACAACATTGGCCTTCCCTGGGTGATAATTCAGACCGAAGTCATAGTCCTTCAATAGCTCCAACCATCTCCTCTGCCTCATGTTCAATTCCTTCTGATCAAACAAGTACTGCAAACTCTTGTGATCACTAAACACCTCGAACCTTGAACCATAAAGGTAATGCCTCCATATCTTCAATGCAAACACTACGGCAGCTAGCTCTAAATCATGAGTGGGGTAATTCTTCTCATGAGTCTTCAGTTGCCTTGAAGCGTACGCCACTACTTTACCTTCTTGCATCGGCCTGCACACCCCAAACCTAACTTAGATGCATCACAATAAATCACAAAAGGATCCTTTGGATTAGACAACGCGTCAAGATCGGCGACGTTGTCAATCTCCTCTTCAACTCTTGGAAACTCTCTTCACAACGGTCATCCCATACAAAAGCCCTATCTTTACATGTCAATTGGGTTAATGGCAACGCCAATTTGGAGAAACCCTCAATGAATCTTCTGTAGTAACCGGCTAATCCCAAGAAGCACCTCACCTCGGTGGCCGACTTGGGTGCCTCCCACTTCAACACAGCTTCAATCTTTGAAGGGTCCACTGCAATCCCATTGCTGGAAATCACATGGCCTACGAAACTCACTTCTCTCAACCAAAACTCACACTTTGATAGCTTCGCATACAGCTTCTTCTCCTTTAGAATCTTCAGCACTACCCTTAAGTGCTCGACATGCTCTTCTGCCGATTTGGAGTAGACCAAGATATCGTCTATGAACACTACCACAAACCGATCTAAGTACTCATGGAAAATACGATTCATATACTCCATGAATACTCCTGGAGCATTAGTGACACCGAATGACATTACTAAGTACTCGTAGTGTCCATACCGAGTTCTAAAAGCCGTCTTTGGTACGTCTTCGTCCTTCACTTTGATTTGATGGTAGCTTGACCTCAAATCAATCTTGAAAAATACCTGCGCACCCACTAATTGATCCATCAAATCGTCAATTCTTGGTAGTGGATACTTGTTCTTAATTGTAACCTTGTTCAATTGTCTGTAGTCCACGCACAACCTCATGCTTCCATCTTTCTTCTTCACTAGCAACACAACGTGTGCTCCCACGGTGACACGCTTGGTCTCACGAATTTCCTTTCTAGCAATTCTTCCAACTGTTTCTTCACTTTCGGACAACTCGGATCGGATGCAGACATCCTATAAGGTGCCATAGACACCTGGTCTTGTTCGAGAATCAATTCTATGGTGAACTCAATCTCTCTCTCGGTGGCACACACGGTATTTCTTCAGAAACACCTCGGCAAACTCTCTAACCACCGGCACATCTTCAATCTTGACTTGATTCTCTCACGTTAATGACGCCCATAATGCAAACAGAGTAACCCTTCTCCTAACAACTTGCGCACTTGACTAGCGGAAAGTAAAGCCGACTCCTTCACCCTCGGTAGCGGGAAAACTAACCGATCTCTCAACATGAATGGATATGAACATGGTTGTCTACCAACCATCCATACCAAGGATGGCGTCCATTCCCTCTAGTGGTAAACAAATTAAGTTAACAGAGAAGTCCCTGCCGAATATAGTCAGTGGGCACTTCGAACATACCAGAGAGGTAGTCACTGAACCCATAGCCGGAGTGTCAATGACCATCTCTCTCCCCAATGAAGACAACACTAAACTCAGTCTATTAGCACACATGGCAGAAACGAAGGAATGAGTTGCACCAGTATCTATAATTGCAACTATAGGAACACCATTGATATAACACGTACCTTTGATTTCATTCACTACCTCGGACCCAGCTAATGCAAACACTTTCCCCACGCCTCTCTCTTACTTTGGCTTTGGACACTTAGGACTGATGTGCCCCATCTCTCCACAATTGAAACAGACTATCTCCTTTCGCCCACAGTCAGCAGATAGGTGGCCCTCCTTGCCACATCTATAACACCTCTTCACCTCACTTTGCACTCCTTTGCCTTGTGCCCGTGCAATCCACACTTGTAACAAGTCGAAATAGCGGGAGCGTCTCCCTACTAGGCTTTCCTCTCCTGCGCAATTTCCCTTTCCTCTACCACCGAATGGTCATAAGGCTTCCAACTGCATCGAGGTTGAAAAGTCTTCTTATCTTTCCCACTCGGCTAGTAGCCACACTATCTTCTTCATAAATTCTACAACTATCCACCACTCGAAAATACCCTTATCCTTTGATACCCAATTGCCTGCTTGATCTCAGGCTTCAAACCGTTCTCAAACTTGATACACTTGGAGAACTCAAAGAAGCTCGAAAGTGTAATGGGGTAAAACTTTATCACTAGGAAAACTTGGCGACATACTCCGACACGGTCATGTTACCTTGCTTAAGCTCCAAGAATTCCATCTCTTTCTTTCCCCTCACATCTTCGGGGTAGTACTTCCTCATGAACTCTTTCTTAAAGTTCTCCCATGTGATCTCCTCCTCTGTAGCTTCCAACCTTGGAAGAACTCCAAGCCACCAGTCGTCGGCTTCTTCAGCGAGCATATGAGTCCCAAACCTCACTTTTTGCTCATCGATTGCAATCCATCACTCAAAAATTCTCTCTATTTCTTTCACCCATGTTAGAGCCCCATCAGGATCATACCTCCCCTTGAAGGTAGGAGGATTCTCCCTCTGGAAAGTAGCGAGCCTACGAGCTCCAGCATCATCGGCATTCTGCTGAGGTCGATTCCCTACAGCATTAGCCATCGCCTCCAACGCAGCGGCCTATAGCGAAGATCATCTCTTCCACTCTTCCAAATGATTCTTACTTCACTGATTACAAAATCAAGAACTGGTTTAGAACGAGCCTAAGACTCGAGGCTTAAGACACTTAGACTCAATCTACTTGGTCGGACAAGACCGAACTTATGCTCTGATACCAACAATGTAACACCCCCTTATCTAATCATTTCGGTTTACTAAATTAAAAATCAGAGTTTCAAAATTCCACTCAAAGGAGGGCTACATTTGGTGATTTAAAAAGGAAAACAGAATTCAATCAAGTTCAAAACAGTTGCACAACATTATACTAAACATGTAATCATGCGCATCACATCGGCTAAAGGGTCTAAGCCCACAACATAAGGCATCTCGGCCATTAAGACATCAAGTCACAATACATAGTAAAAGTTACAACAAAATATGATAGTTGTTTAGTTCAAAAGACTATCCAACAGAAAAATACACAAGATAGGCATAAACAAAACACTAAAATCTCTCGGCCCCATCCCAGTGTTACACGACCGGAAGCGGACTCGACCGACTTGAGCTAAGCACGCTCTCACTCATGTGTACTGCAAGTTGCCACGAGCGAGCAGCAACATAAAGCGACTAGGGTGAGTCTCTTAACACAAGTAATATAATGTGAAGAAAGCTTAAGGTTAAAGATAGCATTAAAACACCTCGGTTCAAATTTAAACAACACTCACCGATAGTTCAAATCGTCACAACAATTATCAATCAGCTCTTAACACAGTAAATTATGAATTGTATGCATGAATGCAACCCAACCACAGGGCATTATGCAATGAGGTACCTCCACCGTTGTTATTTAGCCCATCGGCTCTCCGTCGTTAACTCCGATCCGTCGTTATTTGATATGGAGACCGAAGTCCTACCACATCCGAGGTCGAAACCTCCTCCGTCGTTATATGCACATGAACATGTGACTTCATGACAAATGCAATCACACACCAATCAATCATAACGCATGTGAATGCTTACACCGCTGTTCACCGTCGTTACTCGTCGTTCTACTCGTCGCCGCCACACCGACGTCTACACCACCTAGACATCATCACAAGGCTAAGGTCGACCCTACTACACCGGTAGAATCACCCTAGGACCTACAACCGACCTCTCAGTCACCTCGGCACTCCATGGTGGACTAATTGTCACACCGAGGACCGTAACGACACTTAGGGACCAAAATGTCACCTAAGGACCAAAATGGACTTAATTGCTCCCTGACTTATGCACATTGGTACTAAAATAGCACTCACAATGGCGTCCCCACGGTGTGCTAGGCAACATTGGCGCCCTAACATCACCTCGGCACACTATGTGTGTACCTCGGCTAACTACTCAACATCACCTCGGTACACTATGTGTGTACCTCGGCTAACTATACTCAACTCTCAATTCGGTAGCGCGCTCACAGTTACGCACTCCCTTACACTAAAATCGTCTAATGTCATAGGAATTCACTCCTCAGTATCTCCCGGTTCATTCACTTACATTTAGGCACTTGGGCGTTTCACCTTGGTACGCTTTACCTCGGCTTTGAGGACCTCGGTTCACTACCTCTACAACTCCCGGTAACCTTAAGGCGAAACACCTACACTTCGGTCGAAACGCCCTTACCCTCGCTAATGGTGTTTAGACACATACTCACCTTCAAGCTCACCAACGGACCACTCAACACTAAGACACTCTAAACGTTGACTTCCCTCAACTCGGTTTCTCTCACTTTAAGCTTAATGGTACTCAGTTTACTCTGTTTCGTCACTTAAACTCAACATGCAACACACATCCAGCTCACCACACTCATGCACACTCTGATACTCACTCCATTTGCTCCGATCCTCTCCCTAACTCTACATGCAAGCTCATTTCTGCACACTATACCGATTCTCACTCTAATGCCTCACCATGCAAGCTCACTTCATGCCACACAGAACAGAGAGAGTGTTACACTCCTCTCTCTTTCCACACCGATCCACCATCGTATCTCACCACAAACCACAGCAAGGAGCAAAACACAGCAAAACATGTTATGAACAACACATAAAACATACATGCAAGGTGATCCGAAACCACTCACACCAAAATACTACCAAACACAAAACATTACAAGGATTAAAAGAGCCCCTAACCTTAATAATCGGAGAAAAGATGAGAACCCTTCACTCTCCACTAACCACAAAGAACAAGCTCTCCCTCTCCTCTACTAGCTTGAACTCTCCGCGCCTGCATTCTCTTCCTTCTCTCTTCGGTTCTCACTTCTCTCTCTACTTACTTAATTTGGTAACTTAACTGATTTTGGAACAATGGGAAAATGGTCTCCTTCGAAGGCACCATTTAACATGTCCTAAGGGACTTAAATGGGCCTTGCCCTTATTAGGCCGTGGGCTTCTACTACCCACACACCCTTTCCACACTTAGACATTTTCCTAAAATGCAACACATGCTTAATGTTTACTTAATGAATTACTTGACTTAAAAGTAAAATGTTGCAAACCCTTAATAACTCAACTAAGTTAATTAATTGAATTATTTTGGGGTGTTACACTATTCACCAAAAATGCATATGATTATGTGACACCATGACTATGCACCAAAAACACCAGAACACCATGAATGCAGAACATGCTCACTAACAAATATATATATATATATATATATATATATATATATATATATATATATATATATATATATATATATATATTCACCAAATCACCAAGGAGAGTCATAGACCTCTCATCATATAATGGATGAAAGCACGTCAATGTTATAACAATAAAGATGGTGTACCTTCCTCTACTACGTGAACATGTTCCTTTTCATCGAGAAAAAACCCGAGAGAGCAAACAATGGGGAACCAAAACACTTAAGTAATTAACAAAGCATCCAAAGGCAACACTCAAATGAAAACTCGTTCGTTTTGGACTCCTAAACATAAATTTGTTAAATCAAATTTCCTTTACAAATCACTTGGCATATTAGGGTTCTAAAATGAAATGCTTTCAATTTTATACTTAAGCGTTTTCTAACAAAGAAAGTTGTGAACCTTGAAGAGAGCATTCTTCCCATCTGCGATACCGGTGGTTCGAAAATGACAGCTTGCACGAACTTGTTACGTCGCGCGATTGATAGTAAAGATAGGTTCCGATGGCCACTTTCTACTCTTTTTCTCTCGCACAATTAACCATAACAACAAAAATCAAAGCCAAGACATTCATTCAAACCGTTTGTAAGCACTCTTGTTCATACTCGAGCATTTGTAAATGATTCATTTCAATCAATGAAAAACAGAGATTTAAGAGAACAATTCACGGATTCCCTCCTCAATTCATATGCCAAATGATTTCAAAACAACATAGTTCATAGTTCAAAGAAAGACAATTGTACACTAGGAGCATGATATGATATAAACCTCATACATGTTCATGTCAATTAGATCAAAGTGAAATAGAAAATGTAACCAAAGAAAGTATGAACAACTAGACCAAGAAACCTACAAGTGAAACTTACATTAGAACAAGTTTGCATTGCTACCATCATCATCATCATCATCATCATAGTTATTCCTGCAAGTATGTTATTTGTAACACCCTAAATGATTTAATTAAGCAATTGATTAAATTATTTAAATGTGTTACACTGTTTTAAATTATAATAGAATATAAAATAGTGTTTATAATTCAGTAATTTATTTTAATTGAAGGGGATGGTGGAAGAAATGGAGAAGGGGTGTAAAAAGGGCCCAAGGTGCGCTTGGCCCAATATACATATAGCCAAAAGTAGAATTTTCTCTCATTTGTGCAAAAGAAAGAAAAGTTGCGAAGGAGAGAAGAGAAAGGAGAGGGAGAACTCGGCGCAAACCCTAGGAGAAGAGGAAGAGAAGAAGAATTCGTGACTTGAAGGCTTGGATTGTTGCAGTGGTTTTGTTCGTGACTCCATTTCGGTTCTTCTCTACGGTTAATTTGAGGTAAGGGGAGTCTCACTCTATAATAGAGGAGATAATGGGTCATATGTATATCATAGGGGCTGTTTTATGTTAATTGATGATTATATGATGATTTGATTTCTTGAATTTGATGAATTCCTTGGTAAAATTGATTTAGAGCTTGAGTTAGGGTTTTATAATATATGATTTCGTGATTTTGATGTGTTTGATGATTGAGCATGCAATTGATTGTTTGATTATGAAATTAGGAGGGTTAGAATGATTATTGAGTGAATTGGTTTGGAAGAATTTGAGAAAATTGGGATTTTGGGGTTTGGGGCGCCAATGTGCTAGGATTACAGCGCCAGTGTATGCTTCACGGGCCGAGTTGTGAGTTTGTGCGAGAATGTTCTTGCCGTGGCGCCAGATTGCTTTGGGAAAGTGGCGCCCGGTGGTTGCTGTTGCCACGAGGGCGCCAAAATCTTGAGTTTCGCGCTAGTCTTTGTGTTGCACGGCGCGCGCTGAATGTGGGGAAAATGGCGCCTAGTCTTTGCAAGTGCCTAAGAGTGTGTTTATTTGGTTCCTAGGTGACAGTTTGGTCCCTAGATGATGGTGTTGGTCCTAAATGGTGGTTTAGGTCCTTGAGTGAGGTTGAGTCCTCTAGATGAGATTAGTCCTTGGGACTTAATTGAGTTGAGAGTGTATAATGAGATGAATTGTGAAGCTTTGAGGCGCGGAGGAGGCCAAGCCATGAGGGCTATGAAATGAGATTAATACTGAGGTAAGAATTAATGTGTGTATTGAGTTGTTGAGAATGTGTTTGTGTTGTTGCATGGAGTCTCATGCATACATTTGGCTGCGGTCGTAGAGCTTATAAAATGAACTGTGAAGCTTTGAGGCGTGGAGGCAGTCAGTCATGAGGACTCCATTATTGATGAGAATGCCGAGGGCAATATTGAGAAACGCCGGAGGCAAATGGTACCACATGCATGATTACATTGCATACATTCTCATGAGTGCATAAATGTTATTGAGTGATGATTGGTGTGTTTGATGTTGCTATGAATCGTGATTTTATATATTGCGTATTATAACTTTTATTATATAGTTCGAGACTCACCCTTTACATTGTTGTTTACCACAGGTAGTCATGAGTGAGGGCTTTCTACCTTCACTACTCCCCGAGTCGGTCTGCTCTGATACGTAGCACCTAGGGGTTGGGGTTATGAACTATAGTTGTCTTGTTTTGCTCTTTGTTGAGCCTTCTATGTATTGTTTTGAGACTGCTGAATTATTTTGTTGAGATCATGAGTATTTTCCGCTGCATTATGTGAAACTATAGTTCCACGAGTTTATTTGCTAATGTTACGTATTTTGATTATGTTTATGAGATGAATTAACTGTTGAGTGTTTTAAGAGAGAGGTGTGACGCTCCATTTTATTGAGGAATGATTTATGTTATACTATTAGTGTGCTGAATGACTATGGCTAAATTGTGGTTCGCCACTAAGGTCAGAATTTCTTTCACGTGTGTATTTACAAGGGCATCATTTGAGCCTTGCAAAGGAGGCCAATGCACATTGCAAGTAGTATCGATTACTGAGTAATCCCATAGTCAATCAGTTCACAATTTTATAACACACTAAACCAAAAGATGACCAGAATAGATTTTTTTATAAACTCTGATTTTGATTTTTAAATTTCGGGTAGAAATGGGGTGTTACATTATTAATGCTACTATTAAAATACAATACCAATACATCATAGTACCTTAGAAGTCTGCAGATTCACAGACAGGGCCAACTACATCAAAAGTTTGTCTCGGCATTTTCAGTGCGGGAAACCAAATTTCGATATCTTTGAAAAAAAATCAATATCATTAAACATGCACTGAAAAGAAAAGTGTCCCAAGCAATTTCTTAAAAATGCAATTTAATTCTTTAGAAGAAAACTTTGAATGTTTTGTAAATTTAATCAGAATCAAACCCTAACAGCCTCATGATACCCCCAAATTCCCAAAACCAAATAAACAAATTAACCCCAAAAACTAAAACCCAACAAACTATCGATACCCCCAAATTCCCCAAATCAAATCTAAATTAAACCCCCAAATTCAATATATTGTCATAGAATCCACAACAACAACTAATGAAACATAAATCAAACCCTAACATTTCTTGATTCCAAGCCCAATCAACAATAAACCCCGAAAATATGCTTGAATGCTTTGCAAATTACCTAGAAACTTCAAGCTACTTGTTTAGCCACCGAATGCCAAAGGAAAGCGATAGGAAGAAGAATGACAGAGTATTGGGGCTATGAAAAAAATATGAAGAGGAGTTAGGGTTTTGATTCAACCAAAAATTGAGATTTACACAAATAGAAGCGAGTAGAAGAAAACGACTTACCCTTTTAAGAAGAAGAGAGGAGGCGGCCAGAGAAGGAGAACAACGGTGGTTGGTGGCGATGGTTGTCGCAGGAGCTAGCGGTAGTGAACAACAAAGTGATGGGGAGAGGAGAAGGTAGGGATGGCGGCAGAGGTGAGGGTGGTGATGATGGCTGAGAATGAGAGTGAGGGCGGAGATGGGAGTGAGATCGGCGGAGATGAGAGTGAGAGCGGCGGAGACCGAAAAGAGTGAGAGCGTGAGAAGGAACACGACCAGAGAAGGCGAATCGTGGTGGTGGAGTGAAGGAACGCAGCAAAGAAGAGGAACTGGTGGTGGTCGTGGGCGTTTTTCTGGGAAGAGGAAGAGTGGTGGGGAGGAGGCGAAGATTGAGGGAGGAGGCGAGGTTGAGGGAAGAGAGGAAACTGATGAATGAAATTAATCGTCTGAGTTGTGAGGGATTTAGTGAAAATGCAAGTGTTTGCCACGGACTTGCCACGGCATCTCCGTCGCAAATGTCTGTCCTTTCACATGTCCGTGGCAAACCCGTGGCAAACACCAGTGGGAAATTTCGCGCTCTTACTTTTTACATATTCCGTCGCAAATCCGTCGCAAATTACTGACGGAATAAGCTCCGTGACAATTGTTGGTGGCTAAATCAAGCTTTTCTTGTAGTGATCCACGCCTTTCTTCTTCCTTCTTGATTCTTCACGCAATCTCTCCCTCTCTCAAGCCCTAGCCGTCGCACTCTTCTCACTCTCCTCTCCTTTCTAATTTTTGCAATTTTGTTTCTAATGAGGGTTTCTCCTAAGACCCTAATGTTTTTATTAATTGGGTTTGGGCCACTTAACTCCAATGGACCCTAATTGCACCTCTTAATTAGTTTCTCACATCCTCCCTATTTAATTAATAATACTCTCCATTTATTTACTACACCCCACTCCTTAATTGAATTAATTACCTTATATTTATGTTAAATAAGGCCAACTAAATTATCACTTAATTAAATTATCTAATTATTTACTGAATCATTTTTGGGGCGTTACAACTCTCCCCCACTTAGGCATTTTCGTCCTCGAAAATTTAAATATTATAGACACTACACAGCTCAAACACTCACCACACAAACAATAGATTCTAGGGAACACCCTTAATGAAACACATACCTCTAAAAGCGACCATCACTCTTCCGTTGGCTCCGTACCTGCTAAGACAAACACCCTCCCGCCAGACCTCTCCTTCTTCGGCTTTGGACACTTGGTACTAATGTGCCCCATCTCTCCACAGTTGTAGCAGACCATATCTTGCTTCTAACACTTAGCAGCTATATGACCTTCTTTCCCACACTTGAAGCACTTGTTGACCATGCAATCTGGACTCTTATGTCCCGGCTTTCCACACATGTGACACACAATACCCGCAGCAACTTCTCCCCCACTTGGCTTCTTGCCCGAACTCTCCTCTCCCTTACCCTTACCGCCTGAAACCTCGTAGGGCTTCCCACGAAACTGAGAATTCCTCTTTTCCTTCACAGCCTTGTAAGCAGCAGAACTATCTTCTTCATAGATCCTACACTTATCAACCAATCTAGCAAAATCCTGAATCTCTTGATACCCAATTGCTTTCTTTATATCAGGGTGCAGACCACTCTCAAATTTGACACACTTGGAGAACTCCGAATCGGCATATTAAAATGAACTCCAAGTAATGGATACATAGCACCAAATAATATCCGGGAATAAATATTACAGTAGTGGAAAGATAACAACTTAAACAATAGTTCAAAATGTAAAAGAAATAACAACTAAACACCCCTGGGTGCTACGTGATCGAGCGACTTCGACCATACTAGGAGAAGGATCTAGTCACCTTCAATCCACTGCTTCTGCAGGTTCTGGACATACGAGGCAACACGAAGCGAGGGGTGAGTCTCAATGCATAGATAATAATAAATAAAACAAGAAACACAATGAAATAGGCACACCAGAGAACAATAAATTTAAATATACTATTAAGACAGCATACACCAAAGGCGATTACACCACCACAGTCACACTAGATACAGTTACACCAATTACAATCACACCAGATACAGTTACACCAGAACATGTATGCAATGTATGCAATGCAACCCAAAACTCCACTGGGCATATGCATGTGGATCCATCACCAAAATTGCCTTGAGGGCATTCACCAAAACACCAAAATATTTTCAGAGGCCGAGGCCTATTCACCAAAAATGCATATGATTATGTGACACCATGACTATGCACCAAAAACACCAGAACACCAGTAATGCAGTAACATGCTCACCAACAAATATATATATATATATTCACCAAATCACCAAGGAGAGTCATAGACCTCTCATCACCAATATACTCACCATTTATTTTATAACACCATAATTAATACTTCTACAGGGACTAAAAGAACACCAATAAGTATTTTCACACCAAAGGACTAAAGTCACCCTAAGGACTAAAGTCAACGCCCGGGACTAAACCCAGACCCAGACCCAGATAGGAAGTACAAAGTTTATAAAAAAAAAACAGGTGATGACTTTGAAGAACACGTTTGAAGAGTTGCTCATTTGCTATTTTTTTTTTGAAAGTGTGAATAGCAAAAGATAGTGAATCTACATGTTATGAAGAGTAACTATAAGTTGCATGTCGGTTGGCTTCAAAGTTCAAACCCATTTGTCTGTAATTAAGGTAAGCAAGTTCACGTCTTTTTAATAATCCTCTTTCATACAATTCTAAATGGCAGACAAACTATGCATCATGTCAGAATGTTTAAAAAGGGTATGATGCCAAACAGTATGCTCCATTTCAAAATGGTTAAGGGATGCAGCATCTTGTTACTACCATTTAAAATAATCTAATTCAGTACGAGATGTACTAAGAAAGAAATTATGCTTCTTACAACTTTTAACCACTTTCACTCTACCAATCCATATACATTTGCAAATTAGTCACCTCAAGTTTGATCACTAGGTGCTTTATGCCCACTTTCTTACATTTAGAATTGATATTCAGACTCATCACATGAATTAAAATATAAACAAACAAATACTTGGCAATAGCAGACGAAGCCACAAACACGTACACCAATATGCATTTAATCTTAAGTGCTGCAGATAAGATTTAAGGGTGAGACAGAAAGCTTTAGATGCAATCACATTCCCAAATATATTAACGCAAACCTAGGTAAATACAAGAAAGGGAGATTAAGACAAAATGACTACACGCAAATAAAAATTGCAGACAAACAGACATTAGTACTATGCATCTCAAATGCACAGTATTTGATCTACATGCATCATTGTTTGATTTTCCATCATATAGGCTGACATCAAAAGCATATAATTAATGAAACAGAAAAGTCCAGATCATTTTGAGCATCTACCTACATGTTCAGTCCAGATAAAATAAAATGAAAAGGATGTCAAATATACGAGGTCAAACCACGGTATTTGTAACTAAAAGAAAATAGAATGATAAAAACATGGCAACAGAAAGTAGGAATTCAATTACTCAATTCAATCATTCAAACACACCATAAAATCAATCAAATAATTACTCCTAACACCTAATCCCTATGGTTTTATGTTCTATAAATTATTAACTACGATAGAGAGCCCCCATACCTTTTTAAAACTTGAAGAAGATAACACCAACAATCAAGAAGACCCCTCCAAAACCTCAACAATCCACTACAAGAAAATCGCTGATTTGCCACGGAAATTTCCGTCGCAAATGTACAAATTTCCGTGGCAAAACAACATTTGCCACGGACCAAAAATGGTGGCAAAAACGCTCGTCGCAAATCGTTTGCCACGGACTTTTCCGTGGCAAATTTTTCCGTCGCAAATCCGTGGCAAATCCGTCGCAAATATCCGTGGCAAAGTCGCCGCAAATTTCATCGCAAAATCCGCGGCAAATTAAATGCAAAAATTAAAAAAATTAAAAAAATTAAACAACATTGCTCCTAAACAAGTAAAGCCATTTGACTACTCCTAAGTGTTTAATGCCACATTACTTAATGCAACATAATATAAAAGTTTCAATTGTAAAAGCAGCATCAACATGAATTGGCACATGAACATTCACACATCTAAAATTCAGTTCCAAAACTATACCAACTTTTCACAGTTCATTCATTTACCCAATACAATACAATACATACAAATACAAATGCCAATAAAATGGTTCTATGACACCAGGGAAATAGAGTAATACTAAACAAAAACCTCAATAAATTACAAAAGGAGGCTTGATTGCATATTGCAGGCCTCAACACTTTCTGAAACAATTTTGTACACAGGATGGTTTTTCTGTTTATTCAAAACAACTCATCGTACCATAGATCGCTTGTTTTCTCTCTATCAAATAAACAGAATTACAAGATATATATCATTTTTGTGACAAAAATCAATAAAATGCTGATAAGTGGACCCATCTTAATGTTAAGATACTCACTGCAGGTTCACAAAGATATCATCCTCCACTGGGTCGCCAACACCATGGTCAAATGATGGTTACATAAACCGATCCTCAAGAATTATGTTTCACCAAAATGCAATAAAAGCGGATAGGAACTTCATTAGTGTCAATGCTCAATGCTCACGCTTCTTTATGTGCATACCAATTTTACCATAGAACTGCCCATAATCATAAAACACGTTATTTGAGAGAGAAAAAAGTGTCATGGTCAAATGAACAATTCTAAAGTTTCCAAGTCACATAAAATAATATCAAGAACAACAACAATTACAACAATGAAGTAAACAAATAAAAACAATAGATCTTGGAAAAGACATAAACCTTACATGATTTCTTAGATTCTTGAGACACATAGATAGTCGCAAAGGATTGAATGTCCATGGAGCTGATATACCAATTGAAAGATTAACACTTAATCTATTAATAGTGTCACGAAATTTATGTTCTAATATGAAGAGCTACCTTACCTCCTCTTCCGGCATGTGCTTCCTCTGGATTCTATTATCAAAAAGATCACTTAGAATGTCGAAATTATGTTTCCCCATAACAATAAATAGAGATCATAGTTCATTAGTATTTACACAGTGGTTCTTCATGTAGTTAACTCTACTGATTTACTTTTGAGTTTTTTTGTAAAGGGGATATAACTTTTATCTAGTCGCTATCTTGTGTAATTACAGAGTTAGAGTTCTCTATATATAATACACACCGGTGTGTAATTGAGACACAGATTCAAAGATATTTTCTCTCTTTCAACAAGGTATTGCACCTTCATCAACGTAAGATTTATTTGCTTGCTCTAGCTTATCAACTCTAGATCATTAATATGGAAATGAAATGAACTACTTAATAAAATTATATGTATAGCAAAAAAATAAAAGGAGACCAACAAAAGGATGCTAACCTCCATTGCATCTAGTTACGAACGATAAAGATGAAAACCATCCATGGGAATCACTATAGTGACATTAGGAGGTTTAACTCGAGAGTCAAAGGAAGAAGCTTTCTCTGGCCCAAAGCTTGTTTATGCGTTTGGCTACTTCTGTGCTAAAGTGCTTTTTCCAAAGACCAGAGGACCAGCCAAAGCCAACCAAAAACCTATGCGATTACATAGAAAATCATATGATTAACATGAATATAAAGGAATAGTAGATATGCAGGAGATCTAATAAATACCACTTCATTTCAAGTTCTTGATTATATAAAATAAATAAATGGCCTAACATAAACTGAGAGAGACATTTAATCAAAGACGACAGTTAAAATGTTTTCCTACTTGATAATTTAAGGCAGAATGGCAAGTAGAAGATCTGCAAAATAGTAGTTTTGCACAACGCCACAACTTAACCAAAGCTTTCACCATAGCAGAATTCAACAATAAGAGAACTTACTTATGATTAGGATTTGATGACACCAGTGCTTTGAAGCGCGTAAGACGCCTAACCAATGCATCATATATCTCATCAACATTACTGCAAAGCAATAGAAGTAGCTAAATCAACTTACCTTAGACAACTCAAGTCATAGCTTCTTCTACCACAGAACTTTATCGAAAATCAAAATGTCATTGTCACATTAATTAATCGCTCTCTATGAGTTTCAGCATGATTAAAGAGCCAAACATGGTTCAAAATAGCTATGGTTCTTAGGTAGCAAGAAATAAAAACATGGAGAATCGGTATATCTCATTTACTTACACTTACTTCTCTAGTATATACTTTGCTTCAATATTTTCTAACAATATTTTCCCTCAAAGATTGGCAAAACTTGGCCATGAACATTACAACAATAGATTTGTTTTTCCATACTCCACAAACAAACTTGACATTTACATCATATAATGGATGAAAGCACGTCAATGTTATAACAATAAAGATGGTGTACCTTCCTCTACTACGTGAACATGTTCCTTTCGTGAAGAAAAAACCCGAGAGAGCAAACAATGGGGAACCAAAACAGAATTAAGTAATTAACAAAGCATCCAGTGCCAACACTCAAATGAAAACTCGTTCGTTTAGGACTCCTAAACATAAATTTGTTAAATCAAATTTCCTTTACAAATCACTTGGCATATTAGGGTTCTAAAATGAAATGCTTTCAATTTTATACTGGCGTTTTCTAACAAAGAAAGTTGTGAACCTTGAAGAGAGCATTCTTCCCATCGCGACGGTGGTTCGAGAAAATGACAGCTTGCACGAACTTGTTACGCGCGCGATTGATAGTAAAGATAGGTTACGATGGCGGCCTTCTACTCTTTTCTCTCGCACAATTAACCATAACAACAAAAATCAAAGCCAAGACATTACACAAACTGCTTGTAAGCACTCTTGTTCATACACGAGCATTTGTAAATGATTCATTTCAATCAATGAAAAACAGAGATTTAAGAGAACAATTCACGGATTCCCTCCTCAATTCATATGCCAAATGATTTCAAAACAACATAGTTCATAGTTCAAAGAAAGACAATTGTACACTAGGAGCATGATATGATATAAACCTCATACATGTTCATGTCAATTAGATCAAAGTGAAATAGAAAACAGAACCAATGAGTATGAACAACTGACACGAAAGAACTCTACAAGTGAAACTTACATTAGAACAAGTTTGCATTGCTACCATCATCATCATCATCATCATAGTTATTCCTGCAAGTATGTTATTAATGCTACTATTAAAATACAATACCAATACATCATAGTACCTTAGAAGTCTGCAGATTCACAGACAGGGCCAACTACATCAAAAGTTTGTCTCGGCATTTTCAGGTGCAGGGGAAACCAGCTCGATATGCTGAAAAAAAAATCAATATCATTAAACATGCACTGAAAAGAAAAGTGTCCCAAGCAATTTCTTAAAAATGCAATTTAATTCTTTAGAAGAAAACTTTGAATGTTTTGTAAATTTAACTGTAAATCAAACCCTAACCCCAAATTCCCCAAAACCAAATAAACAAATTAACCCCCAAAAAACTAAAACCCAACAGCCACTGATACCCCCCAAATTCCCCAAATCAAATCTAAATTAAACCCCCCAAATTCAATATATTGTCATAGAATCCACAACAACAACTAATGAAACATAAATCAAACCCTAACAGCTACTGATTCCAAGCCCAATCAACAATAAACCTGAAAAATAATGCTTGAATGCTGCAAAAATTACCTAGAAACTTCAAGCTACTTGTTTAGCCACTGAATGCCAAAGGAAAACGATAGGAAGAAGAATGACCAGAGTATTGGGGCTATGAAAAAAATATGAAGAGGAGTTAGGGTTTGATTCAACCAAAAATTGAGATTTACACAAAATAGAAGCAGAGTAGAAGAAAACGACTTACCCTTTTAAGAAGAAGAGAGAGGAGGCGCATCGAGAGAAGGAGAACAACAAAGTGGTTGGTGGCGATGGTTGTCGCGAGAGCTAGCGGTAGTGAACAACAAACAGATGTGAGAGGGGAGAAGGTAGGGATGACAGCGAGGTGAGGTGGTGGTGATGATGGTGAGAATGAGAGTGAGGCGGAGATGGGAGTGAGATCGGCGGAGATGAGAGTGAGGCGGCGGAGGCCGAAAGAGTGAGTGCGTGAGAAGGAACACGACTAGAGAAGACGAATCGTGGTGGTGGAGTGAAGGAACGCGGCCAAAGAAGAGGAACGTGGTGGTGGTCGTGGGCGTTTTTAAAGAGGAAGAGTGGTGGGGAGGAGGCGAAGATTGAGGAGGAGGCGAGGTTGAGGGGAAGAGAGAAAGCGATGAATGAAATGAATCGTGCGAGTTTGTGAGGATTTAGTGAAAATGCAAGTGTTTGCCACGGACTTGCCACGGCATCTCCGTCGCAAATGTCTGTCCTTTCACATGTCCGTGGCAAACCCGTGGCAAACACCAGTGGGAAATTTCGCGCTCTTACTTTTTACATATTCCGTCGCAAACTGTCCGCAAAATTACCGACGGAATAAGCTCCGTGGCAATTGTTGGTGGCTAAATCAAGCTTTTCTTGTAGTGATCCACGCCTTTCTTCTTCTTCTTCTTGATTCTTCACGCAAATCTCTCCTCTCTCAAGCCCTAGCCGTCGCTGACTCTTCTCACTCTCCTCTCCATTCTAATTTTTGCAATTTTGTTTCTAATGAGGGTTTCTCCCAAGACCCTAATGTTTTTATTAATTGGGTTTGGGCCACTTAACTCCAATGGACCCTAATTGCACCTCTTAATTAGTTTCTCACATCCTCCTATTTAATTAATAATACTCTCCATTTATTTACTACACCCCACTCCTTAATTGAATTAATTACCTTATATTTATGTTAAATAAGGCCAACTAAATTATCACTTAATTAAATTATCTAATTATTTATTGAATCATTTTGGGGCGTTACACCATGAATCCACTCTCTGCGAGGAGCGGGTTATAGCTTGCTTTGGAGGCTATGACAAAGAACATGGTAGTTCTCTTGTCGGTGCCTTACTACTACTTCAACTTCAACCGGCGGCCCCCAAAGTCGGTCGATTTGCCTCATAATTGGTTAACACAATATTATGAGGCTTAAGGTCTGTGGTCGAACATCCCTATGGTTTTCAAAGCATTGCTTGAGGCATCAAGTTTACCGCACGCCTCCATCTACCAATATCTTGTTGACACCCACGCCATTAACCTTGGCTTGGACATACGAGAGGCTTCAAATGATGATGCATGCCTTCGCCCGCGGCCTCTCGAAAGTGGCCATTTGTTCTTCGACACGGTAGTTGTTCATTACGTAGTAACAAACCGGCTTGTGGTTAGCCATATCCTCGGTGAAGTTTTCTTTGACATCATTTGGGGATCGTGATGACGTCATATTCACTTTGGTAGAATAGACACCACATTGCAAATGACATCTAAACTAGCCGGAGGCTTCAAAATCAAGTGACGTCTTCATCCATGTCGAAGTCGAACTTTTCTTCCTCAACGATGGCGGAGGAGGAAAGATTCTCTCCATTGCGAGCCTCCTTGGTTCTTCTATTACAATAGATTTACCCTTGGCCTTATTCCCAACCTTCACTTGGTTGGCGGCACCTATGTTCATTTTTGTATTCCCCACGGCCGGAAGTCATAGTTTTAGCCGTTTTGAAGTTCTGGCGTTTGCTCGTTAGAAGCAAGTATCGCTTTCTTCTTGGCGTTGAAAGCGACGCCATTGGGTCTTGGTCATAGGATTTTTCCTTTGTAATTATTTTTGTAGTTATATTTCGCACCTCATTTGCCTTTGGCTTCACAACCTCGACTTGTGGCACAAGATTCCTATAGTGGTTACAACCAAAGTATGTATCCACTTTTCGTTTGGAAGGTTAGCCGCTTGAACAAACGATTTGGCGAGGCCGATAACACAAATTCTTTCTTTGTTGTGTTCTTACCCGCAGAAGCGTGGCTTGCTTGTTGAAGGTCTGTTTCGAACTCTTGACCTTATAAGGAAGGTCCCCCTCTTGAAGCTAAAGTTTGGCTTTTTGTCCGGCCATTTTCTTTTAAGAGGTTGTCGAACTCCGTATCCTTCGACACTTTTGGCGGCTTCCTTGTCGAACACGGCACTACATCCTGGGGCATAACATTACCTCGAGTTCTTCACTTGCACCTATTAAGGAAGTCTATTAATTCTTCTTGACTTTGGGGTACACAATGTACCTTCTCTTCATACTCCTCTCCTCCGAGTAAGCTTTTGCACAAAGACCACCCCTTTGCACTACACTTTTAAGCTTGTCATTAGAAGGTTTGTGAGTTTAGGAGAACCTACCACCTTTGCATCAACCATGCTTATATTCATTTCAACCTGGTTCGAAGATACATGGCTTACGCTTTGATGAAGTGGATCGTCAATCTGCATTGGTGCTTTGTTCTTTTATCACCAAACTTAAGTCTCCCTTCTTCGATAGCCTTTTGAACTAAGTCCCTGAAAAGTACACAACGGTCAGTTGTATGTCCCAAAAAATTATGAAACTTACAGTAACCCTTTTTCTTCCTCTGTTCGAGAGGAGGTACTTTCTGAGCCATTTGGCACTATTATTTGGCCATCGATACTAACAAATCAAAGATCTCATCACATTTAGTAACATCAAAAGTGTATGTTTTAGGCACAAATCTATCATTTCTAGGCTCTACAGGGTTATTCCCATTTGCAAGCCTTAATAATTTGCAAGCATAAGGAGGACCAGGCTTAAGTTCAAATGCACATCGATTTCCTCATTCGACATTATCAAACGCTTGTCGAATTCCTCATCGACATAGGCTATTTTCTCTTTTTATGAAACCCCACCGAGTTTTCTTTTTATTGAACTTATTCACTCTAGCCTTTTCCTCTTTAAGCCTTTCAACTTGTCGAACTCTATCGGCTAATTGGGCCATATCTCTCAAATGAGAAGTATCCAATTTCTTTCTAATTGAATAATCAAGGCCACTGCGGCCATTTCGACAAGCTCATGTTCGGGCACTTGTGTGAAACACCTAGCCTTTAGTAGCCTAAATCTATTCAAGTAGTCGTCAATAGCTTGGGCACTTTACGTCGAACAACGCCAATTCTTTAAGACTACTCTTGATAGCCCATATAAAAGCGCTCATGAAAAACCTTTTCTAATTGCCCCCATGTGTACATGGAACTAGGGAAGTAAAGTGGTAAACCACGTAAAGGCATTCTTAGTTAGAGAATTTGGAAAATATTTCATTTTCAAACTCTCATTTTGGGGCTATATCCCCGCCCGCGGTCATGTAACGGGCAATGTGTTTGACTGTGAGACTCGTTGGTATCACCCCCAAACTTAGTAAATTTAGGAATTTTCCAACCTCTTGCAATTTCACTGCAATACATATTCACACAGGTGGTGATATGAAATTAGGCCTATGTAAACCTACGTTAAGGCCATTACATTGCCATTATGGTTTCTACCAAAGTGGCTATGTTATCTTGAGCACAAGGTTATTTCGTTGCACTTGTCGAACAACTTCATCGGCGTTTTGGTTTCGATTTACCATAACTACTTGGGGACATGGTTTCCCGTACCTTGTTGTTACAACCAGCTGGGGCTTCGGCGATGGCGATCTCTGTGGGGTATTAGGCGCATTATTCCCACAATTGGGTACCGCCTATTGTTTCCGTAGGAGCCCCAAAGAAATCTGCAATCCTACCCATTTGGTTTGCTAACATTTGGTAACTTGTATTGGTGTTCTGAATCAACGGATTGAAAACAGTACCAATTTGTTGGGTTAGCATATTAACCATATCATGATTACTCTCGTCTACTTGTTGTCTTAACGCCAACAAAGACGCGTTAGTTAATGCGGTAGGATTTCGACCAAGTGTGCTTTCAGAAGACACATGTGAAGGGGAAAAGGTCGAAACGTGTGGCATTCCAGTAGGCATGCCATATACACCAAAAGGGTATGGTGGTAGACTCATATTCTGGAAACGTGTCTCTAAACTATTCCTGTTGCCATATAAGGACTAGAAGGAAGTCCTATACTTTGTGGCAAAGACATAGATTGTGTCGACCCAACATTGGTCATCGACATCGTGGGAGCGGTTATTGATGTTCTGGGGGCCATTGTCCACGCAACACCGCGACACTTGTAGAATCTATGGTTGTTCCTTACCCTTGCGATACCACGAGGTTAGAACTAGAGGCATTGTTAGAACTGATGCGTACCGTTCTCGCCGCTCTCAAGTGCATACAAATACATACACTTATAGAAACAACACAAAATTAATGGCAAAGGTCCCATTTGGGCGTGCCAATTTGTTTCTTTGGTGTTTTTAGCAAACAATCACTAGTTTTCAATATCGAGGCGTGAGATCAAACTAGAAAATCTCTTTGTCGATTGCCATTGAGTTTTGTGTCTTTCACGTACATAAGAACAGTAAATAGTAGAAAGATACGGATTGAAAACAAACAAAAGTGAAAAGAAAGTAAAAAATTGCATTAATTGAAAGAAGAAATGGTTCACCAACACGTACAATGTGTCTGTTTCACTCGTATTTCGCTTTGGCTTGGAAGTTGAGTTTCTCAGAGCTCTTGTAAAATGTGGTGACCTTGATTTTCTATTACAAAGGAGTATTTATACTCATGGGAACAATCGTGGGAAAAAACGATAACTGCCTCCTAAAAATAAGGGAAAGTAGCCCACTAATTCTTTGCTCTGCGTTTCGACCAACTCATTGTCAACCGCTTGGCGAAGTGTTGAACCCAGCTTTGTCGAAGATTTAAGCCCTCTCTTGTCGAAGATTTAAGCCCTCTCTTGTCGAAGGTTTCTTGCCTTGCTTGCTTCATAACTTTGAAAACCGAGCTTGTCGAAGTTCACCTGCATCTCTTGCACACTTGCATACCTTTTCTGTCGAATTGATGGAGTATTGACTTGAATATTGACCTGTGGCCCCTAAAACATTATTAAATGTGGAGTCAACTCCATTTAAAGCTACATTTAAAGTACTGTCGAAATTTTGAGGTAACACAGTGAATATGACATATCAACAAAGGAGAAAATTCTTCCACATGGTTAAGCAATACTATTGGGATGATCCATTCCTTTACAAGATGTGCCCTGATCAATTAATGAGGAAATGCATACGAAGAGGAGCAACAAGCGATTATTACGCATTGCCATTCTGCACCTTATGGAGGACACTTTGGAAGCACTAGAACAAAGCAGCTAAGGTATTACTGATCAGGTTATTTTTGGCCTACTTTATTTAAAGATGCTTATTTTATGATCAAATCTTTGTGATAAATGTCAAAGAAGCGAGGAATATTTACGATAAGCATGAAATGCCTAGAACAAATATTTTAGAAATTGAATTATTTGATGTTTGGGGCATGGATTTCATGGGACCTTTTCCACCCTCTTTTGGCAATTTATATTTCTTAGTAGTTTGTTGATTATGTGTCCAAATGGGTAGAGGCGATAGCATTACCTAATAATGATGCTAAATCGGTGAGTAAGTTTACGCAAAGAAATATATTTACTAGATTTGGAACTCCTAGAGCTATCATTAATGATGAAGGTTCACACTTTTGCAATAAGATCATAGAAAACCTTCTAGCTAAGTATGGAGTTAAACATAAGATAGCTCTGACATACCACCCACAAACTAGTGGACAAGCGGAATTATCCAATAGGAAATTAAGAGAATGCTAGAAAAATGGTAAGTCCAAATAGGAAAGATTGGTCTTTACATTTGGATGATGCTTTATGGGCATATAGAACAAAGACATTCAAAACACCCTTAGGAATGTCCCCACACAAATTAATCTATGGAAAAGCATGCCATTTACCTGTGGAATTAGAAAACAAATCTTATTGGGCTATCAAGAAGCTCAATTTCAATTTGAACAAAGGCGGTAAAAAGAGAATGATAGAGCTTGATGAGCTAGAAGAAATTAGGCAAACCTCTTATGAGAATGCTGAAATCTACAAAGCTAAAACTAAGAAATGGCATGACAAGAAAATTCACGAGAAGAGAATTGAAAGAAGGAGGACTAGTTACGCTATACAACTCTAGGTTGAAGCTATTTCTGGTAAACTTAGATCAAGGTGGTCGAGGACCATATAAGTTGATAAAGGTTTATCCACATGGAGCGATAGACTTATTTGATAAAACCTCAAATCTTGTCTTCAAGGTGAATGGTCGAGAGAGTTAAAATGTACTATGGTGAACATGTGGTGAGAGACAAAACCACCACCTATTTGAAAAATCTCTAAGTGAAAAGAGATAGTCGGTGACAAGACTCTTAAAACAAGCGCTTGATGGGAGGCAACCCATTGTTTTTAATTATTTTTGTGCAATTTTATGTTTTTAGTTGTTTTGCGAAATGCGAGAAACTAATGCAATGCATCAAATGCACTGCATTGAAGAAAAATGTGCCTGCATCATAAATTTATAAACTTGAAGAAAATTGGTTAAGTGTGAATCATAAGGCTTGGGAAGATCAAAGGGAGGTTAAGCAAGATTAATGACACATTGGTAGCCAAAGCAAGACACATGGCATGATGCATGCGCGACGACGCATGCTAACGGCTACCTAATAAATCCACTAACTTCTTTCTTCTGAAACATAAAACCTTTTGTTATTCTGAATTACCCTTCATTCGCAAATTTCTCTCATCTGAAACACAAACCACCCTTCACATTATCATCTCCAATTTTTCTCAAACACACAAGCAATCAAAAACCTAGAAATTCAAAGCAATTACAATGGTGAAAAAGCAATCGACCACAAATCATCGAGCAAGCGAGCCAAAACTCCTCGAAAAGAGAAGAAAGTCATGCATGCATCATCATCATCAATCAAGAAAGGCAAAGCCAAGGATTCAACAGCAAGAAACGATGACAATGTTCATCTCTGGAACATGCATCTACTACCCGAGAGAGGGTATGATTTGAAGAAGGCTAGCCCATCATTCATGTCAACGATGGCCAATCTCAATTGGGACCACTTAGTGCTACCAAGAGGAGGCTACATTGAAGACATAGTGAGAGAGTTCTATCTTTGGAATCACACCACGAGAAGGAAGCGAACATTCCTACACTTCCATGGTGAGAGGTAAACTTGTACACTTTCATGCCAAGAAATTGAATGAACATTATATGCTGAAGTATAATGGGAATGAATTTGAAAATAAAGTGGCCAAGGCCTTTAAGAAAGAAATGGAAGAATTGAGGAATAGGATTGCTATACGGGAAATGTATGGGAAAGATTTACACCTAATGAGATTAAGCTTAGAAGCAATTATTTGATAAATGCATTAGGTAATTGGCATTTGTTCATAGCCACTTCAATTCTGCCTACTTCACACACATATGCAATGACCAAAGAGAGATTGATCTTGCTAGATACAATTCTCTCCGAGGGAAATGTTGATATAGGTAGATTGATTGCTAGGGAAATTCTTGCATGCTCAACAAAATCAAAGGGATTTCTGTTTTTCCCTTGTCTTATTACTGAATTATGCATGAAAGAAGGTGTCCCAATAGCTTCTAATGAACAAAGGAAATTTCCCCCTGGTATTTTGAGTGCTGAAGTGAAGGAGAAAATGAGAAATGTAAGAGGCCCTGCACCTGCAATGCAAGAGCATTACATGCAGAAGCAGAGGGCAGTCTGGAAGTTTATGAATGACCAACATGATTGGCTTCAATTGGTCTTTGACAAGATCTTTGATCTTGTGGGCCAAAATGAATGCCCACAATTCCCAAGTTGGATGCTGAGATCTGAAGGTGAAGAAGAAGAGGAGAAAGAAGTAGAAGAATAAGGGAAAGGTAAGGAGAAAGTAGAGGAGCCTAGTACCAAAAAAAGAAGGTAGCTAGGAAGCAATCCAAAGGTAAGAAGAAGGTTGTGGTAGAACTTTTTGTGGAAGAAATGTATGACACGAGAATCGAGGATGAGGAACTAGAAAAAGAAATGGATAAGGAAATTGAAGAAGAAGAGGAGGAAGAAAGTGAGACTGAAATTGATGAAGAAGAGGAAGAGCAAGCTAGAGGAGTAATTTTAGAAGAAATTGCTAGGCGAAATATGCCAAACAAACCTCAAAGATCAACCCAACAACAAACCCTATCAACTACCGATTACCAAAACACCCATCATCTCACCTAACCAAGAATCCTCCTCCATTCCAAAATCACCATTACCCTCCTCAATGATCCACCAATCCTATCACCACCACAAACAACCCTCCACCACCTCTCCAACAAATGAACCACACATAACAACTCACACAGAAGAAGAACCAACCCCTGTATGCCAACGAGAACAAGAAGTACCTTCTAGCCCAAAGCAACATTACTTCTAATGTTATTTATGCTCTTGAGAAAGAGATTTTTCAGGAAAGAGAAGAAGAAGGACTCAACAAAGAAGATCAAGGAGAAAAATCATCTGCACACGGGGCACAGTAGCTCAAATTGTTGAGATGCGAGTGATGCTCTGCATCACTTGCTTCTTTGCATCCTGACAGTAACAACAATGCATGATGAGGCAACTATCAAACTGGTTCTGGAACAAATGGCTCAACAGAAGAGAGAGGCATTGCACAACACTCAGAAATTCTTCAAGCAACCTGCAGGAAGGTAGGCAAAATTAACCCCTAAAAGGAAGAAATCTGATGCAGTCAGAATTGATGCACCTGCATCAGTTCAAGAACCAATTCCTGCAACTACACCAGAAGTAGGAGGTGCATCTGCACCTACAGAAGAAACTCCAAGCAAGACACCCAAAGAGAAGAAGCAGAAGGTGAAACACACTCCTCCAAGTAGGCAAAGCACCAGAATCAGGAGTGGAGCAAAGAAATGAGTATCACTTTACAAGTTTTCACATAAACTGCTATAAACTTGTTTTGTTTCTATCTGACTATTTCCCTGGTTGTACTAATCCCTCTCCCCTATTTTGAACAAATGATTTGTATTTACGAACAAATTTGCGGTGAGGGCAACCTTTGCAACCCCTTAAGTTTGGGGGGATTTGCATGTTATGTTATATTTTGCATGTTATGTTATGTTTAATTATATTTGTTTCTATCTAATATGTTGTGTGTTTAATTAATATGTTTTATATAGTAAATATATATGTTTTTAAGTAGTTTTTAGTTTATTTAAATATTAGATGTACTTAACAAAGTAGTATCTAAATATTTTAGTAGAAAAGATCGAGTTTTCAAAAATATGGTGAAAACCCTATGGATGGAATTTTTATGATGAAAAGAGAAAAAGAAGCCTTATTTCTTAGAAAAACCAAAATTATTTTTACTTCAACACTTCAAAACGAGTTTGTGAAAAGAACCTTGCTATTTAAAAGATCAATCGATGCAAGAGAATTTTTGGTAAGCTTAGGTCAAAACAAAGCTTTACTAAAAAGAAAGAAGAGCTTAAAGAATTAAGTTTGGGGGTGTTTTATGAAAACAAAGGCTGAATTTCAAAAGTGTAAAGAGTAAACAATGTAGAAAAAGAATACAAAAATGTGGACAAAGCCATATCACGAATCTTTTGAAACTATACACGTGCTAAGTACATGAATGCATGCGGAGGTCAAAGACACATGCCATGCGAGGAATAAATGTATCTGGAGGATAGTTCAAAAAGCGAACTGTGCCAAAGTGAAAAGAAAAATATATGCATCACGGAGGTCAAAGACACATGCCAAAGTGCATTTGCATCCGGAGGTCGATGAGGAAGGTAATATGTGCTAGAAAAAGAAAAGCATCATCGGTGCGAAGCATCAATGCAAAGCGCCTTTGAAGAAAAAAAAGCAAAATCTGAGAAAAAATCAATGCACAAATCACTTCAAAGAAGTATTGCATCTGCTCAAAAGATCCACACAAAAAAAATAGAAAAATGCATTGGCTCAAAAGCTTTGAAAGATTCAACCAAGCCCTTTGATTATTAGAACTCCCCAACACTTGAGAAAATTTTGTGAGTCTAATCTCTCTTTTGAAAAATATTTTGGTGTGACCAAAGATGAACCAATCCTTTCAAAGGCTAGGAGGAAATTTTTCACTTAGTCTTGGAACCAATCTCAACTCAGTGGGTTCACACACACACACAAAAGAGTTTGAATAGCTTTGGTAGTTTTGAAGAAATAAAGGCACAAGAAAAATTGTTAAAGAAATGAAGTTCATAGGGAACTCCTCATGAAAATCCAAAATTCAAGCTGATCTATCTTCTAGAATTTTAGTTTTTAATAGTTTGTCTTTGTCATTACTTGCGGACAAGCAATGGTTTAAGTTTGGGGGTGTGATAACTCTATTTTATATAGAGTATTTCATATGTTTAAACTTAGTATTTGCTCTCTTTCAAGTAATAATAAAGAGTTTATATAGTATTTTATGTGATATATGATAACTTGAGTGATTTGAATGGTTATAGTTATTATTAGGCCATTTTGGATATATTGTGGTATGTTTGATGTTTTTGTTCAGTGCAGTCTCAATGCTAACTGCATCAATGCTCCTGCACTGATCCTGCATCAAATCTGCACTACTTGGTGAATAAGCAGCCTGTTTCATATGCATCCACATGCAAGTGATGACCTCCTGCTTGGTTCTCTGATGCCATCCAACCTTGTATAGTAGGCGCCTACCATTCACACATAGCTATAGGCATAGCTTTGAAGAGTCACCAACATAGGGACACATGTTCACACATCAATGAACCGCCCTATGTCATTAGTCAAAGATTTCAACATGGATAAAGCTCTGGAAAGCAACTACAGCTATGATCCACTCAAGATGACTTCAACATGAAGGAAGGAAGCACCTCACTTGAAGGCTATAAAAGGACCTCACATCTTCATTTGGAAATATATCACAATCCATAAGTTAGATCAAAATTTCAATATACATAGTTAGTTTTTATATTTTTAGAGGAAGAGGAAGGAATTCATAATTCCTCCTTAACTCATTTTCATAGTGTTTGTATAGTGCTAAGGAGTAATGCTAGTGCATTGCTAAAAGATTTCATACAAAGGTTTTCAACATTTGTAACTTTACTCTTGTTGTTTCTCTTTTGTGATTTCTATATATATAAACATGGTCTATTCAGTTTATATATATCTTGCAATGTCTCTTGCTAGCTAAACCTTTCTTAGTTGGAATGTTCTAATCATTTAATGAGCTTTTAAGTAAGTATGATGTATGTATGTATGTTTGTACTTTAGTTCTTGCTTGATAATCTTTCCAAATACTTATTTTGAACTTGATCACTTAGTATAAGTAAGATTTGTAAATGACCAGAGATGGCTTACAATTAAGAACTCAAGAACTAATATGGGTGAGTGTTTTACATAAAGAAAACTTTGTGAAAACCATGCTAAGTCCTAGAGATAGGATAGTATAGTCCATAGGATAATTGTGGGTACTTAAAATACAAGAGTGAATTTATTTAAGCAAATTGGATAATTGTTAGGAGGCAAGATTGGCACTAACACCCCTTTCTTTCTTTGCATAGAACAAGGATCATAGAGAGTGGTAATGATACTCTGAAGAAAGTGACCGAAAGGCACATAGCTAATGCAACAACATTGATCTGGGTGCATCACATCTTGCATCATACACTTATAAGTAAATTACTTGATGAAGCAATTCCAACTAGCTTTTCTCTTTTACACTATCAACATTTTTTTACTTTGCTTTCTTTCTAACTTAGTTGTGATCATCAAACAAAATCCAAAATTATTTTGTTACTTAGTGACTTTACACTTTATTACTTTATATTTATTTTAAAAGTGAGTTTTTCAATCTCTGTGGGTTCGATCTTTTTACTACTTGTTTTTGGACAGTGTATACTTGCACACAAGTGTATGTGTTGTCACAGCACCAACAGTGACCCTGATATGTTCTATAATCTGTTTGGTTTCCACGCCAGTACACCCGAATCTGCGATTCATGCTCGTAGCCTTCAAGAGAGAGCCGCCGGTGCTAGTTCTTCATCAGTGCCCCAACTTTTTCCATACCCACCTCCCCCTGAGGCCGGTCGTGCTAGTTTTTCATCAGTGCCCGAATATTTTCCATACCCACCTCCCCTTGAGGCCGGCTGTGCTAGTTTTTCATCAGTGCCCCAATATTTTCCAGACCCACCTCCCCCTGCCTCGACTAAGGAAGAACCGGAACAACCACAACCGCGTCAACGTCCACAGCGTAATCCCCGTCCTAGACGGTGTGGAACTGGGTCTCATCTTTTTCGTTAATATTTACTTTAATGTACTATTATTTTGAGAAGTTGTATCAATACTTAAATATATAAATCACTAGTGCAAAATAAGGAAAAGAAATAGACATTTAAAGTCACGCGCTCAGATGCCTGCCTTGATATAAGGACGCGGTGGCAAACTTGTAATAAACTCGAAAACTTTTTTTGGCGCGCTAGTGTTTAAGTCAAGCGTAAAATATGTGTGACTTCAAAAGTGGAAAATTTTAACATTTTAAGACAAACCGTAATATTGCTTGACTTCAAAAGTATTTCACAATTAAAAATAAAAAAATAAAAACGTAAAACACATCAAAACGTAATACTCTCAGGTTGAACGCGCTCATCGTCTCTCTCGCGATCTCAGTGTTGAAACGATTCACAGAACCTCATCGTCTCTCTCGCGCTCTCAGTTCACATCTTGCGCTCTCTACAACCTTCATCATCTTGCGCTCGATCTCTCCTCTCTTTCCAGGCAAGCCCTCTTTCTCTCTGCTCTCTCTCTCTCTCTCTCTCTGTTGCTTTATCTCTGTGTTGCTCTATCTCTATCTCTTTCTCTAGGGTTTTTTATGGTGTTTACTTTTTATTGATTGTATAAATTTTAGGTGGAGGATTTAGGGTTTATGAGGGTAGATTTTCTGTATTAGGGTTTATGTTGTGGTGTGTCATTGTAGCTTATGTAACTCTTCAATGCTTGTTTATTGTTCATCTTTGTGCAATTAGTTTCCTGGGTTTTCGAATCTGATTTGTTTCTTTTGTTGTTTTTCTTCTTCGTACTCAGTTGTAACTCTTCAATGCTTTGAAGTTGCATTTTTAGATTTGGGGTTCTTTTGAATAAGGGGAAAAATGGCCATTTCTTTGTGGAATCAGGTGGCTTAACAAGATTGATTTTCAGATTGAAGTGGATTTTCTTTCAAATATATATACTCAGTTTATACACTGTTAAGAGTTGAGCTTTTTGCTTCTTGTTTGAATTCCATGATGTCAAGATTCAAGATGCATCTCAACCGTTTAATTTAGTCTTGGTTAGTTTGTTGAATCGATAAGAGAGGGAATTTTGAATTGCTGTTAGTTTCTCAAAAGAACATGAATTGTAGCTTATAATACAACATCTTTGTTTTACGATAAAGAATTGATTGCTATTACATTTACGATATAACGGTGATGATCTTTGGAGTTAGACATTACTAATAAATAAATTCTACTTATAAAAAAGAGGGTTTTAAAGTATGAAAGCCATTCGATTAGTTAGAGTCGTGTCAAGCCTGGCGATAACTAACAAAGTCTTTGTTAGTTAGTTGGATCGATAATAGAGGAATGTAAAACAAAATTTGCATATTACGTATCAAAAGCTTTATTATTAGTTTGAGACTCACTTGAAGGAATGTTCTTTTTCTTACGGAGATTGCTTGGTCGAACTTCTTGGATACTATATCTTGGGATTCTAAACCTTACTAGTCTGCGAGAGCGAAACCGAGTTCTTTTCTCTGTTTTTAAACTTCCGTCTCTCATTCGGTATGTTCTATCATATAAGTACATAATTTAGTTCATATAGTTTTATTAGTATAATCATTTCGAAGTGAATTTGAGGAACAATTCCATTAGTATAGATTTCACAAATCAAATTAAAGAATCTTATTAGAGTGAACACATTCGGTGTCCTTGGAAAAAACTCTTGTAGCTATGGACTAACTTTTTATTATTTATTGAGTGTAGCTACGGATCGTAGTTGGATGCAAGCTAATAAGTTGAGTGATGAGTGCGCGAAAGGGGTAGAAGAGTTTCTAGAGTTTGCTCAAAAAAGCTTGTAAATAGTGGTGGAATTTTTATTGTCCTTGTGTTAATTGTGTGAGCCGGACACCACAACCAGGTTGACACAATAAAAGATCATCTTCTTGTTGATGGGATTTGTCGTAGTTATACAACTGGATATGGCATGGTGAGAAGTTAAATATCCCAAGTGTGTCAAGAAAGAGATAATTTCGCGGATGCAAATATGGATGACCGAATGGAGGACATGATACGTGATATTGGGCGAGTCTTTTAAGAAAGCACATGCACCGTGATACATTGTGCAAAGATATAGAAGAGCCTTTGTATTTGGGATGTACAATGACACGCGGTTGATCTGCGGTGATAAAATTATTCAATCGAAGGCGATAAATGGGTGGGTGATAAGAGTTTCAACGAGTTGCTTGTGTTGTTGAAAGAAATGCTTCGAGAAGGTAACACACCGTCGTGTAAATGCATATGAAGCGAAGAAGATTTTGTGTCACGATGGGTGTGGAGTATGAAATAATACATGCTTGCCCCAATGATTGCATCTTGTATCGGAATGAGTTTAAGGAGGCTGCGTAATTGCCTACGTGTAATAGGTCACCTTCTACAAAGTAAAGGCGGGTGAATCTAGTTTCGATGATGACAACACAAAGCGGTTCTCCGGCAAAGGTTTTATGGTACCTTCCAATAATTCCCGAGTTCACACGCTTGTTTGCTAATGCAAAGGGCGCAAAGAACATTAGATGGCATCTTGGATGAGAGAAAGCGTGATGGCCAACTTAGCCATCCGGTAGACTCTCTACAATGGAAGAAGGTTGATAGTTTGTTTCCGGATTTTGGGCCGAGTCAAGAAATCTTAGGCTCGCGCTTGCCGGATGGGATGAACCCATATGGTAACTTAAGTGCGAATCATAGCTCTGGCTTTGTTCTCCTTATAATTTACAACCTATCTCCTTGGTTGTGCATGAAGCGTAAGTATGTTATGTTATCCATGATGATTTATAGCCCACGACGACTAGGAAATGACATAGATGTTTACCTTAGTCCGTTGGTTGAAGACTTGAAAAAATGTGGGATGTAGGCGTGGATGTGTTTGATGGGTATTCCAATGAAACTTTCAAGTTGCGTGCAATGTTATTTTGCACAATCAATGACTTCCCGACATCACGGGAACTTATGCGGGTATAGTGTTAAGGGACATAGAGGTTGTCTATTTGTCTGCAGAACACACATGCTACCATCAAGTGAAACATGGTAAGAAGGCGGTATACCTTGGGCATCGGAGATTTCTCAAGCGCAATCACTCGTATCGTAGGATGAAAAAAGCTTTTAATGGGTGTCAGAGAATGAAAGCTGCTGAATGTCTTGGTTGGAAAAGAAGTATACCAACCAGGTTAAGGACATCAAAGTTGTATTTGGAAAAAAGCAAAAGCAAAAGCGGGGACACGAGAAAAGCAAGTGGAAGAAGAGGTCGGTGTTCTTTGATCTTAGTATTGGTCCAATCTTTATGTAAGACGATTGTCTTGAAGTCATGCATGTTGAGAAAAAGCGTTTGTGATAGTGTTATCGGGACAACTTCTCAATATTAAAGGCAGGACAAAAGATGGTATAAATTCTCGTTTAGATTTGCTCGAAATGGGCATAAGAGAACAATTGCACCCAAAGCAAAATGGTAAGCGTACATATTTGCCCATGACATGTCATACTGCTTTGTCAAAAAAAAGAAAAATAAGTTTGTGCGAGTGTCTACAAGGAATCAAAGTTCCTGAGGCTACTCTTCAAATTTTAAGAGGCTTGTGTCAATGAAAGATGTCAAATTAGTTGGATTAAAGTCTCATGGTATCACGTGTTGATGCAACAACTACTACACGGTGGCTATTAAGTGGCATCTTGCCAAAATGTATTCGACATGCGATAACTAGGTTGTGCTTATTCTTTAATGCTATATGTGTCAAAGTCATTGACCTCAAAAATTGGATGAGTTGGAAAAAGCGAGGCGGCTATTATCTTGTGTCAATTGGAGATGTATTTTCCTCCTCATTTTTGACATCATGGTTCATTTAATTGTTCATCTAGTAAGAGAGATTAGATTGTGTGGCCCTATTTATTTAAGGTGGATGTATCAGGTTGAGCGATACATGAAGATTTTGAAAGGTTATGTGAAGAATCAATATCGTCCCGAAGCATCTATTGTTGAAAGGTATGTCACGAGAAGAAGCTATTGAGTTTTGTTCGGACTATTTGGCGAAGCCAAACCTATAGGAGCTTCCCATTCTCGTCATCTGGGGAGGTGTGAAGGTAAGGGTACCCGATGTGCAAGGGTCAAGAGTATGGGTCGAGCGAAGTGTTGCAAGCACATTTGTATATATTGAATAACAGCGATGAGGTATTACCTTATTTATCTACTCATAAAATGATCGTCAGTAGAAACCCTCGAATGAATGAAAGCAGCGCTATTGAAAGAGCACAACAAGGCATTCCTAACTGGTTTAAAGAGATTATTATGAATGATAATAGTGCTTCTATTACATTAAAGTGGCTAGCAAATGAGCCAAAGTTTAATGTCTTGACTTACTCGAGTGCGATATAAATAATTTCTCATTTTCTACAAAGTCACAAGATGATAAGGGCACTATGCAAAATAGTGGGGTTATGGTCATGGCTTCTTCCATGCACTTCTCTAGTTCAAGGATAAACACCTGTTACGCGTCAATTGCTTACTTTGGGGTTATTGAAGAGATTTGGGAGGTCGATTCTTTGTAAATTTAAAGTGCATGTTTTTAAATGTAAGTGGGCTAACGATATGATGGTGTACAAAGCGATGAGTTAGGATTTACATTGGTGGACCTAGACAAGTTAAGTTATGGGAGGAGCCTTTCATCATGGTGAGCAAGCAAAACAAATTTTTTTGTCAATGATCCTTCAAACAAAAAATGGTCGAGTAGTCTACAAGGAAGAATCATGAATAGTAATGATGAAGACGGTGAATCATCCACTTGAAATTGATGAGACTCCATCTTTCACTACACAAATGCCTAGATTCATTGAGGACATGGATGTGGATGGTGTACATGCGACTCGTGATGATCATAATGAAGGGATATGGGAAGATACTTTAATTTGACCCCTAGAAAGAATTTATTTGAATCTGTAAGAATGAATTGTAAGGAGTTATATGAGAAGTTTTGTTATGGTGACAATTCTTTGTTTTGTTTTCTTAAATAGGTACCATGGATGATTCATCTACCAACCCCCAACAAAGAACAAAAAAACTAGGCGTGCCACGACGTTCTAGGAGTTGACGTCTAGGCAGCAGCTGCAGGTTATAAGTACCGATTGAATTTGATGAGCGCTTAGAGCCTCTAGGTAAGTTGGTGCGATTTAAGAGTTGTGTGTCTATGCTAGCACGACACAAGGCAAGTATATTATCGAATATTGGAGCAAAGTGAGTGAAGAGGTCAAGAATTTGATGCAGCGGGATATCTTGGTATTAACTTTTCATTGCATCTTGAGAATTTGATTTTATTTTTGGCCAAATGAATGATATCAAGGTGATATTAACTTTGCCTTTTTGTATACTTTAGGAAACATTTGACATTCCCAATGATGAGAGGTTGAACAAAAAGTGGATTGCTTATCTTAGGTGAGCGTTGGGCGCAATTTAAATCAACACTCGGTTAGGAAATATATCTTTAGCTCCAAAGAGGATCGGGTGACACAACTCCATGCGAGATATCTGATTTCATATCATTGAAACATGGGAGTTGTTAAATGAAATCGCATGGAAGAAACGATTTGAGTAATTATTTGGTCTTTTTTGATTAAATTTTCAATAGTGAGATGCACATTCACAATTCATAATGAGATGCCTGATCCACAATTTAACATTCTTACATACTGAGCGGTTTGTTGTTTTATTTGTATTAAAGTAATTTTTTTTTGGTATTTGTGACAGACTAAAAGAGAAAGAGGCAAAAAAATTCAATCCCAAAATCACTTCTACCACACATCCTCTCGTGGTGGCTATAAGATGGTTAAGGAAAAGTGGAAAGAGAGATACGTGGAAGCAAGGCGTGAGGAGTGGGGTGATCGGACTTAGTAATAGAACCCCATCTCCTCCACGGCATGAGTTATTTAAGTTGGCCCATCAAAGGAAAGCGAGGATCTTTTACAGCGGATGAGTCAAGTTCGATTGCTTCAAAAATTGTAAGTTAAAATTTTTATTCAAAGACTAATGCCTTAGGAAATACATTTTACAATGTTGCCTAAAGTGCACATGGTTTTGGTTATAGGATGAGTTAGTTGATCAGGCCAAACAGGGAACTTTTGTTCCACATGGGCGTCAAGATATCTTAGGCTGTGGCCGTTGGAAAACTTGATCCTCGTGGTGGGTGTACTAGCGGTTTGGTAGGCGAGTGGGTCTAGTAAAGTACTTTGGACTACTTCACGTACTAGCTCGACTTGAGATAGTGAGAAACTAGCTACCATGAAGCAAGAGCGAGGAGGAGTTATCACGGGGAGTTTGAAAAGAAGCGGGAGGAGTTGACACAAGCGTTTGCAAAGAAACATGAGGAGTTAACACAAGAGTTTGAAAAGAAATACAAAGATATGATAGTCGAAGCATTGTGAGGTATATATTACTTTGTAAATTGATTTTAGTAACTTTGTGAATAAAATTTAATTAATATATTTGATTTGCGAGAGTGGGGATCGTTTGGTAGCCCTCAATGAAAATATTTCTCCAAAAATAGAATTGGATCTAAGGCTAGTTGTTCACCATCCCATGTGGAAGAACCGCCCAAGAATGACTAGTTGAAAGAGTTGCATTTTTAGCTTATGAGATGACGAGAGGTGTCAAGTTTGACTTGGACCATGAGCACCATGAACACTTCTACATTGGATACCAAGATATTGTAGAATTGGTTCAAGGTCACAAGGAACTTGAGATGAGCCATTTAGCAATATGGTGCGTAAGTATATATTAGTATATTAGTTGTTTGTAAAAACTTATTCCAAAATATTTCAATTATAAATAGTTATAAATACTAATTGATTTGTTCTCAATATATTAGGTATTTGCATCGTGAATGTATAGCAAGGGAAACTAGTGATATGTATGGATTTCTAGATCCATACAAAATTTGTGATAGTGTTGGCTACAAACAAGAGACCATCCAAACATATATCGAGAATAAGTTATATGACCGAGAACAAAACATGCTTTCTAGCGCTTAGTATTTGTGTGGGTAAAGTATCAATTGTCTAAAGTTTACTAGTGTATACATATAATTTCTTTGTTTGATTATGATTTAATTATTTTGTCCACTTTTGTAGAAAACATTGGCAAGCTTGTTTGTAAATGTCTTTTACTGTTATCTGATTGTTTGGATGTGTTAAATTCACCACCTTCCAAGCGAGATCACAGTTGAAATAGTTGAGAAGTAAGTTTTCTTTTATTAATAATTTGTTGTCACAATTTTGTGATTTAATATGTTTTAGACTTATAACTTACTATTTATGATGTTTCCCCACAGAGCTATGGATGGATATAATAGGATGAAGGGTTTAAGAAAATCAAAACCTCATTGGTTGACACTTAAAGTAAGTATTGAATACATTAATTTTTTTCATTTTATACTAGTTCTTGTAAATTATATTCGGTTTTGATATTTGATATTCATTTATAGGGACCGAAACAAAATGATGGTTATTCTTGTGGCCACTATGTGATGATAAATATGATGACCATTGTCTACTGCAACTATCACTAATAATTGGAAGAAGGTATATAATTTTCAACTTTTATAGGATGATTACTAGGTAATTATTATGTTGTTGGTATTAGGTTAACCATGTGATTCATATTGAACTTTTATTTTTGTAGATGTTTAATTAGTCGATCGTTCACACTTGAAGAGTTGGCGCATGTTAGACAAGTTTGGGCGGAGTTCTTTATAAAGTTGTATGAAGAGCGTAAACCAACTTCAAAGGAAGAGCGAAGAAAACAACTTAAGTGATGTTCGATCATTTGTCTTTAATCTTATTGTTGGTTTTCTTGTGGTATTTGGAGCTTAATAGAAGCATATAGTTGTCTTTGTAAATTCGGGTGATGGTTGATTTTCTTATGGTTTTTGCTACATATGTATTATGGTATACCTTTTGACAAGATATTAGTGAAATGAATGTTGAATTGGTAGTGATAAATTTTTGGAGCAAAATATAGTAATTTTGTAATTCTATATAGAATGTTTGTTGCTAGTTTAATGAATTTGATACCTAGTGGTGCCAAATATATATATATATATATATCCAGGGGAATGACCAAAAGGCAAAAAAAAAAAAACTTTGAAGTCGGTAGTAACCACGACTTTATAATGTAAACACATTTAAAGTCAAGCGACAAAAAAGTCGACTTAAGAATAACTTTAAAGTCACACTTTGGCTTGACTTTAAAAGTCATTCCATATAACGATTATCGATAATTAATGTCGGACAATGTTGGTGCGACTTTTAAAACATATGAAGTCGTGCGCTTTAACTTGACTTTAAAGCTCCTGACATACGAAGTCGCCTTAATAGAAGTCACGCTTGGCGCGTGACTTTAAAAAGCCAATTTGCGTGACTTTAAATCCCTTTTCTGCACTAGTGAATGTTGTTCCAATTTTTAAAATCTTCATTTTTTACCGTAATTATTACCGTAATTACTTTATAAATTTTTTGATAATTATTCTAATTAGTTAAATTAATTATTGTATTTAAATTAAATTAATTTACATTTTAATCAAATTTAATATAAGAAATGAAAAAAATAAAAAAAAACGTGTGGAGAACTAGTGGTGGTGGGGGGCGAGTTCTCCACACCAAATTAAAAAAATTTGCAAACTTCATGTGGAGAACTCGGTTTGGGTGGGGGCGAGTTCACCACTACAAAAAAAAAAAAGTGGGTTAGTTTGGTATTTAATCTAAAAGATGGGTTGTTTAGGGAAATAATTTTTTTTTGTGTTACCGTGGTTTTTTTGCCGCCAAATGAAGCCTAACGCCTATGCAGCAACAATTTGGATTCTTCCTCTTGTCATCTATTGTTTGTCTCTCTAGCTGCTGTCATCTACTATTATTATTATTATTATTATTATTATTATTATTATTATTATTATTTACTTACTTTTTAGTTTGTGTTTTTTTAAAAAGCTTGTAGAAGCTTTCGATAACAACAACAGCAACATCATACTCTTCTTTCTCTCACTCACCCTTTTTCAAGTTAAATAAAAAATAAAAATATATAAGAAAGATGGCTAACGACTACCAAATGACATGCGTACACAATTAAAAACTACACGACACGCGATTACTAATAACACGTGTACACAGTTAAAACTAAACGCGAGTATGTGGTGAGAAATAATGTCGTGCACCACAAGAAAAGGCGATTAAAAACTAGGCGCTTACAAAATACATTTTTTATCATCTTTTTATAAATTTGAATTAGTCGGACAAAATTGGAGTATAACATTAAGGAAGCATCCGTTAACCTAAACAAGTTTAGATGATAATAAAATTAGGTTTTATCAACCCTACACCATCAAAATAGGTGGTACTCCATACACGAATATTTAAATAACTTATTATTAACAAACCAAACTCAAACGAAGCTCCAAACAAGAACACCAAAATCCATTTCCCTTTACTCTTACTCTTGCTTAATGACTTTCTCATTCTAGAGTGGCTGTGTAGAAGAAACTACAAGAGTAGGTTGTTCCTCTGTTGGCATCACATGGAAATTGGTGATAGCCTTGGGACCCCACAACCATTGAAGTGTTGAAGGTTTCCAGCCATTTATGTGTGGGGGTTTTCTCGGTCTCGGATTTCAGAGCACCAACGGCCCTACTTCCGCTGGCGGATGCCGCAATACTTCCACTATCAAATTGAGAAAATTTATAAAATATTATCAGTCAATTTCTAAACCATGTCATCAGAATAAAAATATATTCAAGGAAATAGATATTATTTTTCAAAATAAAATTAATGTATTAATTATCAATTAAATTTGTAAATATAAAGGACAACATATATATTAGATTCATAATCATTACCTTCTTTAAATCAAACGAGCTTCCCATCTTTCGAAAGTGCATATTTAATCAATAGAATCACAGTCGTTGGAGATCTATATATATTCAATTTTTATAAAAGCAAACAACGGAAAAGTCATCATCGATAAGCCTTAGAAGCATGAGTAAGCATCGACAATTTCCATTAGATCAAGCCTGTAATGATAGTCAATTAGTCAAGTTTTGTTGCCTCGATAGCTTACAGATCTACCGTAGACAAAACAACATCGGATTATATAGGAGAAAACAAGCTAAGAAAATATATAATTACACTAAGCGATAGAATGAGATGAATGACACAGGGACAAACCATATTTATGGTACTTTCGTCAAAGTAGAATGATGTAAGTAATTGATGTATCCTCCACTAGCAAATCATCATAATCAATTGATCAATACAAATATTGTTTGCATATCTTATAAATAAATTAATGATACATAGATAGCCAAAGAAAATTTGCGATTCATTGTAAATGTGAGTGTCGGGGTAGAGAGAGAGAGACCTTGTAAGATTCGATGGCGTAGCGAGTTGGTTCTCTCGAGGAATGCAATTTAGGTTAATTTTACAACCATGTATTTATAGGGAGAAACCATCTACAAAGGATGAATGTTAGGTTAATTTTAGGCTAAATTGCGCTCTGGGTCCCTTAACTTAATTTCAGATAACGATTTGGTCTTTTATCTTTTTTTTGTCCCAAATCGACCTTTATGTTTTAAATTTTCAGTAGCATAAACCCTTTTCCATCAACCTCCCTTCAACTCTCATTACTTGATCTTGGCGTAGCTTAAGTCAAGTCATTTTTATGCTTAAGTGGGTTAATCCAAGTAATTTTTAATTTTATTTTATTTTTAAAAAAATCTTCAACCCAAAAGATGTGGCTCACGTTTATCGTACCCAAACCTCACTCAACCCAAAAGCTTCATCATCTTCATCTCTCTCTCTCTCCCTCCCTCCTGGGTCTGAACCTCTATCTCTTTTTTCTTTCTTCTCTCTCCCAATTTCGCTCAAAGGAGCAAGATTTTCGTTTGGATGAGTTTTTGGGTTTATTTCACCTCTGAAGATTTTTAGGTTTGAAAAAAATACCCCACGCCTCTCTCCATCTTCGTCTATGTTGATTTACACATCATCATCTTCATTTCGTTTTACAGAATCGTGAGATCTGGAAATCGTTTCTTCATTTTCATTGATTCGCGCATCATCATCTTCATTTTCGTCTTCGTTGAGATCTGGAAATCATTTCTGCATTTTTCTTGATTTGGGTTTAATCTAAAAATGAGTTGGATTAAGACACATCAACACTATTAATGGAGTTGGACGGAGGTTTACTGAGAAAAGAGTTTACGTGCCAAAAATTTAAAACATAAATGGTGATTTGGGACAAAAAATATAAAGGACCAAATCTTTATCTGAAATTAAGTTAAGGGACTTCATAAGCAATTTAGCCTTAATTTTAAAATATCTATATTCATAATATTATAAAAAAAACATATCAAGTGTATTTTTATATATTCAAATCACATAAAAAATATAATATTTATATAAATTTAAAATATTAAGACTTCAAATCATAACTATACACAAACATGTGTTTAAAAGATTATAAATTATATAAGTTTAATTAGGGATGGGCGTGTGTTAGATTGGGTGGGTTTTGACGTATTTGTTTAAGACTTGAGTTCGATAAGATTACACCCAATTCTTCATGTGATATGTTCGGTACCTAGACTTTGGAGTTGTTCCCAGGTCAGGGGTACTCGGTTGGATGTTCCAGAAGCCATCTGTTGTAGTTTGGTGATCGGAATTCCGGGCATGAGAAGCGGAGCTCGTAGCGCGACCACGTGCGAAGTACACAAAAACACTCTGGCGCTCAAGTCGATGCGTGTCAGAAAAAGAAGCGGTGAACAAGAAGAGAATGAGAGAGAGAGAGAGAGAGAGAGAGAGAGAGAGAAAGTGAGAGAGCGCTCTGAGGGAGCGAAGTGGCAAATGAAAGATTTTCCCAAATGAGAGAGAGCGTCTGGGAGCGGAGGCGGACCTCATTTATAAGTAAAGGGGTCACGTGTGGCCGTCGGATCTTTCGGAGGATCTTGGCCGTCGATCCAAGAGAGCAGTGGGTAACGTTGAGAAGCGATGGCGCGTCATGGGCCGTCATAATGGGTCGGCCCAATATCTAGCGGGACCTTGCAGCCCAGGTCGGAACAGTGGCCCCTCAAGTCGGGGACGAGCGTGGAGCTCGTCCTCGGTTTGAGTTGCTTCTTCGTCTTCGTGGAGCCACGTGTCGCTGGAGAATGGTGAGGTCGTCACGTGCCGTTTGAGTGCGCTCGAGTGATTACTGTCTTGATGATGTCGGGCGGTGCTTTTAAGGGAAGCGGCGCCGTTTGTAGGCGTGATAGGCGTATATATAGGAGTAAAGAGGAATCTTCTCTCGATTGTAACTAAGAAGCGACATGTTAGAGAGAGAAGCGTGCGCAGATTCTTTGAGAGATCGCGCGAGTTCGATCTTCTGCCGTCACAGAGGCAGAGTTATCTCGAAGCTTCCTTTTACGCACGAGTTAGTTCAGAGTAACTTATCTTTTAGATAGCTTTTAGAGATGCATACTTGTAGAGTAGCATAGCTAGTCGAGAATTCTCTCTGGCAGGGGAGGATTGCTTGCATTAAATCTGCCTCGGCCTCGGTCGGTCAGGCGGATGGATAAACCATCGGAGCGGTGACTTAGTGGCATGCCCCTGTGCGGATGGTCGGACGAAGAGTGAAGAGAGAAAAAGCTTCATGCGCCGGAAAACCGGTCCTCAAAGGAGGCGGATGGGTATCCGATCTGCCGGCGCGGAGGTTCCGATCTCTACTCAAGGCGACTTATCACAACATGTCGGCGAAGTCCGACTTCTCGGTTCCTATGCGGATGGGAAGGCGCCAACGCCGAGCCTCGAGGATGATAATGAAGCGACATCTCGTTTAGTTCTTTGTAGGGGTGACCATGGAAAAACACTCAGAGAGCTTGAGGAAGTGTACAATTGGGTGTCGACCAAAATCTACAAGCTTTACGCGCGTGCAAAGTTGAACAAACTGCGAGTTTTATGAGAAGTATTACACAGACCCACCCAAGGCGAGAAGTGGGAGAATCACTTTGGTGCGGTGTTCGATCTGTAGCGCGAACATAGCAATGTTGGATACTTCTTCTATGGGGCAGACCACCGAGGCCATGAGCGTCGGCGCCCTTTGAACTCCTTGAGCGACAAGTCTTTGAGGTATTTGAGAGCGGCACCATCGCGGTGATGCCGAGCTGCTTTGGGCTTCCTTAGAGGATTCAGGCCCGACCATGAGGTATCTCGGAAGAAAGCCAAGTGCGAGTCTTCTTTGCTCTTTTCAACGTAACTTCATAAAGCGGGGCTTGTCAGGGCACGGTATGGGCACATAGGATTCAAGAACAAGATGGACCGATCATGCTCCTTTCCGTGAATGACTCAAACCGCAATTTCAAGGAAAACTTTTTCTTCGTACAAGCGATGAAGCAGGTGGCGAAGAAGTCCATTGCCAGAGATGGCGGTGGAACTCTGCTGAAGCCACTTTTCGTTCGGTGGAGTCGTGACCATTACTTCAGCGGAGGTGGAGACTTTATCATTAATGCAGAGCTACCTTGTGGGCGGGCGCTCTGGAAGGGTATGACAAGTCATTCCGATTGATGAGCGAGTGCGGCAAGAAAGCGTGAGAAGAACATGAAGTTTAATTGCGGCGGGATGTTCGATCGTTGGCCAAGTCAGTAGGAGTTGCAAGATTATTTTGAAAACGTAGACCTTATTCCTGTATTTACTTTTTATTTATTAATCGGACTACAGCGACACGAGTTCCTTTTCCCTTTGCGGATAAAATGGATGAGCTTGATCGACTTACGAGCGAGACCACGGTGGACACGAACATGGAAATTCCATGGCCGTCTTGAGAGCACGCATAAAAAGAAAGATGGCCAGGCGGACCTCCTCTGCGTGCTTGAGCCAACAAACAAACCAACTTCTTCGAGTGTCGTGAAAGCCGTTGATCCGAAGAAGAAGAGAAAGGAGCAAGAGAAGAGCTCTTCCAAGCTGCAGAAAACAAGAAAAAACACAGGATTAGTATTTGTCATCGATAATTATAATTTTTGAAGACTATTATAAACCTAGTGTCTAGAAAAAGGCTTAATGACTATTTAAATTGATTAATATTTAAAATACGCGTGGTAAATATTTGTCACTAACACGTAAAAAATGACAAATAATTGTCACTAATATATATAAAAAATACGGGATAACTGCACTGATATATAAAAAAACACAACATTAATATTTGTCATTGATAATTAAAAAATAAGAAGATTTAATGACTATTTAAACTGTTGATTAAAATTTAATACAAATATTTCTTATTGATAATCTAATATTTCTCTTTTACTATCTACTATAATATACGAATCAACTAAAATAATCAATTGAAACTATGAGATAACTGATATATAAAAAAACACGGGATAACTGCAGTGATATATATAAAGACACAGGATTAATATTTGGCATTGATAATTATAATTTTTGAAGACTAATATAAACCTACTATCTAAAGAAAGAAGGCTTAATGGCTATTTAAACTACTGATTAATATAAAACAGATATTTATTATTGATAATTTACTATCTACTATAATCTACTAATCAACTAAAATAATCAATTGAAACTACGAGATAACTGCACCGATATATAAAAGACACGGGATAACTGTAGCGATATATAGAAAAACACAGGATTAATATATGTCATTCATAATTATAATTTTTGAAGACTACTATAAACCTTCTATTTATAAAACAAGAAGGCTGATTAATATTTAAAACACACGTGACAAATACTTGTCACGTATATCTAAAAAGGACAAATAATTGTCACTGATATATAAAAAACACGAGATAATCTACTATCTATCTTTTACTTTCTACTATAATCTACTAATCAACTCAAATAATCAATTGAAAGTATGAGATAACTGCACTGATACATTAAAAACACGAGATACCTACACTCATATATAAAAAAATAAGGGGTTAACTGCATGGATATATATATATATATATATATATATATATATATATATATATATATATATATATATATATATATATATATATATATATATATATATATATAACCATGAATCGACACACTAGACATCCACCTAATCACCAGTACGTCAATAAATATGTAAAGCTGTAATTAAATCCACCTCAGCGTATTTTTGAAATATATCAAAAAAAGCGGGAGTGAGGATCGAACCCATTCCCCACACTATCACCTCTAATGTTGACCATTTGAACTACCACAATTTCATGTTACTAAAGCATATTACATAATGTTTATCCTATTATTTTTTTATTGCAAAACTTTTTACCTACTTTTTATTATTTATTTTGATACATGTATATTTGTTATTATATATTACATTTATATATTATATTTATTTACCATCTAATATTTTGTATCACATTCTATAGATTTTATTCTATATATTTACTAACTAAAATATTATTAAATATGAGTTTTTTTAACAAGCGGACCATGATTACGAATTTATTAATAAAAAAAAGGAAAAAAAGCAGAGAAAAGCGAAGGCGGACTAGACCAAAATCCTTGCCAGAGAAAGATCAATATTAAATATGAGTAATTTTATCCATTTCAACATTTTTTTAATTCTCATCTTATAAATAATGTTATATATTAAAATGTTTGTCACATATTTTTGTATTCGAACGATGCACATACAATTAGAATCAATATACAACTTTGATCGATCGGTTATATTTGTAGTTTATAACGTTTAATATTCTTCTATTCACTCTGTTTGCACTTAGAAAACAAGTAGAGAGAATAAACAAGATGACAAAGAACATTGATCCTATGGTTGTCAGCGTCAATCGAGAACTTAGTCAAAAGCAAATTACATGTCCTTATGCAAGGTATATTTGCTATATATTTTGTAAGTTACTATTTACTAATACTATTTTAGGCATCGTATAATATTTATAAGTAATTCTGTTGTAATAACATCTCAATATGAAAATACCCACAAAATTATATACATTGCGGTTGTCACTACTAAAGTATTATTTGATTAGTACTTATGTAGTTTTAAAGTATTTTTATTTATGGGTTGTCACTACTAAAGTATTATTTGATTTCACGGATCTCAAAATTATAATATATATATATATATATCTAAATTTAATTTCCTACTATTATACAAATATTTAAAATAGTTGAAGTAATTATCTTCTTGTGTCTTTTTTTGGTATAAGCCAAGGGTATCCTCTGCTTGTATGATTGCGAGACTAATCCCTCAGTAGGGTAGGACCACAATTGGCGGCAAAACTCTCTCTCAGAGATTTAACACCATTGCATGCCCAAAGTGGATTCGATCCCAGACCTTGGTTAAAGTGGAAGAGACCACTTACCATCTCATCCAAGTGCTCTTGGGTATTATCTTCTGATTGTCTAAACAAATGAATTTACGACCGTCTTTGTACGGAGTTAATTATACTAATATATATATATATATATAAACACAGGATAAATGCACAATTGTTTTTAAATGATACTTTTACATTTTTAGATTTTAATATTTATCTATTTTTTATTTGAAACTCTTTTTTTATCTACTTTAAATTTGTCTTTATTTTCACGGGTAATCTCGGACTATTTAAATCTTTGTCTAAAATTCATTCATAAAAAGAACATGATACACACGGGTATCCTACTAGTTTAAGCCTAAATCTAATTGTAGCTGTAAAAAAATAATTGTAGGACCCATAATCATTATTGTTTCTTTCTCTTTATGTTGATTCTAGTTTAAGCCTAAATCTAATTAGTATTTATCGTTGGGCCTTTAGGCCTTTTGTTCACTCTTACCACGCCCCAACTACTTACTGGACACCCCCAAACCTTGTGAAAAGACCAAAATGCCATTAAAGAAATACACTCGCGTCTTTTTTCCAGGGATTACATTGGTTCAGAAGTATAGTTCCGAACCAAGCAGACCCTCCCATTTGTAAGATTTTTAAAATGTACGGAACTATATATAGTTTCGAATTAAGTCAAAATGTAGTGTGGGAGACACTTCACACGAGAGTATTTTTGGAATATTTGAGGATTGTGGGTGTTCGATGAATAGAGAGGAGGTTGTAGGAAGTATGAGAAAAAATACAACACTCCATTTCACTTTGTGGGTGTTGAATCTTCGCTAGCAGAACATGTTCGGATCATGCCAAGCCCAGGCAGGGTGTTTTTCGTTTTTGAAAAAACAACGTCCGGACCCCTCTATCCGAACGTCTTCGGAGGGCTATATTCGAACACCTTAGGGGTAGTTTGGGAATATTGGGGATTATGGGGTGTGTGATGAGTAGGAGTGGGTGTGGGAAAAACAACGATCTCTATCAATATAGTGTTTCTTGTTGGGCCTTTAGGCCTTTTGTTCACTAAAAAAAGGCCATACTTTCTCTGATGCCCCATTTACTCATTGGACACCAAAAGCATGCTTGTGAAAAGCCAAAAATATCATTAGAAATCCGCTCGAGTCTTTTTTTTTGGGATTCTGTTGGTTGGAAGTATAGTTTGAACCAAGCCGACACCCCCATTCGTAAGATTTTTACTTGTGCGGAAGTTTAATTAGAGCGGATTCGAAAATATAGTTCGACCAAGTAAAATCTGACGTGAAGAGCGAAAATGGCGTTTTACGTGCGAGTATTTTTGAATTATTTGAGTGTTGTGTGTGTCAGAGAGGAGAGAGGGTTGTAGGAACTATGTGGAAAAAAAATACAAACCTCTATTTTTTTCAAGAAATGGAGAGGATTCTATTGGTGGAAATTCAATAAGTTTCACTAAATTCAAATAACTCCAAGAAAAATCTAGTACTTCAGAAGAAAGCATTTCACTTTTGTCACACGCACCGATGGCCGTTGAAAGGCAAATCGCTCAAGAGAAAAAAAACTTCAAAGAGATTCCTCCTATATCCATCCTACTATAAACCAAAACCAATATACACCAAAACAAAAGCTGAACTGAACTGAACTAAACTCTCATCTCATACCAAAAACCAAACACCACACCATAAACCAATGTCATCATCAACCACACAAAATCAAAACCCACAACTAAGAAAAGACACAATCTGGAACCGTTGGGTAATATTCTCACCAGCAAGAGCTAAAAGACCATCCGATTTCAAATCCAAATCACCATCCGACCCTAACCCTAACCCTAACATCACATGTCCTTTTTGCATCGGTCATGAACACGAATGCGCACCCGAAATCTTTCGGGTTCCTTCCGATGAACCGAATTGGACTGTTAGGGTTATCCAGAATCTGTATCCTGCCCTCTCTCGTGACTTACCGGTTCATGAGGTTTCCGGTTTGATTTTGGATGGGTTTGGGTTTCATGATGTTGTGATTGAAACTCCGCTTCATTCTGTTCAGCTTTGTGATTTGTCTTCTGATGATATTGGACAGGTTTTTCTTGCTCATGTTAAGAGAATTCAACAAATCTTTAGCCATCATGACTCTATCAAATATATACAGGTATATTATTAAGTTTCATTTAGGAACACTATTTTGTGGTTATTTCTATTTTTGTTATTTTAAATTTAATTTTACTTTTTTTAGCAAATTTAGTACTCATGATAATGAAATGTCAGGAATTTGATCTCAATAATTATTTTTATGGCAAATGATCTCTATATTTTTTAATTGTACTTTTGGTCCTCTAAAATTGTGGGTTTTTTGTTCATTTTTGCACTTTTAGTGCCTAAAGTTCATGAATTTTCAAAAATAAATGAAGGATTGAAAGAGCAAAAAATCACGATCTTGGGGACAAAAAGTGCAATTAAAAGAATATGGAGACCAAATTTGCAACATTTGGAATTTAGTAGGATTAAATTTGCCAAAAACAAGTTGGGAACTTTTATGCCGAACAGAGAAGCTTGGGGAGAAAAGTGCAATTTCAAAAGTAGTTATTTTAATGAATCAGAGTGATGATTTTGCATTTTCAAAGGTTTGTGTGATAGTTTTGAAGTAAACCTTCACAGTAAGTCTAGTACTGGTTATATTGATCCATTGAATTAGAAATTATCACATTAGTTCTTAAAATAGGATTTTTTTTTGTTATTGAAATTAGCTTTGAGCCTTGACCTATCTTGACTGTTTCACATGACATGACTGACAATTTGTTTATGAACTTTGGTTTAAATAACCATTTTCTTCAATATACCATTAAAAGTTGCAGTTAACATAGTCTTGTTACTCTTCTTGCACCTGTTTCCTGTAATTATCATGTATAAACTTGATTTTATTAATCTTTGAAGGTCTTTAAAAACCATGGTGCTTCAGCTGGTGCATCAATGAGTCATTCTCATAGTCAAATGATGGCCCTGCCTGTTATTCCGCCTAGTGTTTCTGCTCGAATTGGAAGTATGAAGGATTTTTTTTATCAGACAGGGAAATGTTGTATTTGTGAAATTCAACGTGATGATCTTGTGATTGATTCGTCTACATACTTCTTTTCATTGGTTCCTTTTGCTGCTGCATTTCCTTTTGAGATATGGATTGTTCCCCAGTATCACTCTGCTCATTTCCATGAATTGGATGCTGAAAAGGTAACACTTCATTCTTTGTAAAGTCCTGTTAATTAGTGCTTATATGCAAAATATTTAGTTTGATGTCAATATAATGCATCTCATATGACACATGGATTGATGGCTTAATTTTAGTTGTTTTATGAGACTAGAAGATGATTGTTACGGTTAATGCTGGCCTTACATGCAAGATATTTATAGGGGTGATTACATTAAATCTGACAACAGTGTTAGACTATTAGTTGTTTGGTTTCTAGCGTCATCGTGGTATCTTAGAATAGATGACATTATTCCAGAGGTTCTTTATCTCAATTTATAGTTTCACATTGGTCATTTATCTTCTTTTCTCAAGTTTAAGAATTAAAAGTTAACACTATTGAGTTTTTCTACATTTTCCATCCATCCCTGTCCAAAATAATTATACGTGTTTGTTATGCTGCTCATGTGTCTGTTATGCTAATTATGTGGAAGACTCTGTTGGTCTGAGTCATCATTTTTACTTCACTTTCTCTTAAAACCCAATTGACACAGCTTGTCTCTTTTAAAGACACATTAGGGTTTTTCAAGAACCCAACCACACACCTCACCCAAGCATTTCCTGGAACACCACAATTGAACTGAGTGGTATTATATATCTTTGGGTTAGATTCATTCTTCTCTGCTTCGGAAAACCACAATAGAAGTGGGTCGTATTATCTTTCTTTGGGTTAGATTCATTCTTCTCTGCTTTCAGTGGTTCTGCTGCAAAGGCCAAAAGAAAGGGGCAATGATTACAAAGAGTGAGGCTTTAGTGGGAAAACTCCAATTCAATGGATAGATTGATAGATAGATAGATATTAGATAACCATGAAGCTCAGAACTTGAAGATGCCGCCATACCCTTTTCACCAATTGGTTTGGCTTTGGTATCTCAGATTCTGTCTTCCTGTTCCTTCTCCTTCTCCACCTTCACCACCTCTTCCTTCTCTTTCTCTTTCCCTTTACTTACCATTGCTTCAAATTGAATTGAGTTTTCCCACAGTGAGAGCTTTCAAAATTTACACTTGATATGAGCCCCACACTCTTCTGATTTTGTTTTTTTGTTATTTAAACTATTATTATGTTATGAACATTTTTTAGTAAATGCATATGGTGGAGGTTTTTTGTTTGCACTGATTGCGTTTTGGATGCGGAAACAGCTGTTTTGTTCAAAAGATAGGATCTGTTATCTAGAAATGCGGTGGGTTTGTTGTAATTGGGCAGCCGTTTGTTTTTCTGGTTGATTGTTTATTTTGCGGGTGGGGAAGAAGATGAAGTACGATTCCATAGCAAGAATAAGATTTTTTAAAAAATCAAGTAAAAATAATGACTCAATGGCCACATAGGCACATTAAGAGCCACATAGGCATATTAATGGTCACATGATTGTTTTTTAACGGGGTGGATGAGAAATAAAAAATAGACCAATGGTTGCTTTAATACTTAAAAAGATTAATTTGTAAGAAAGAAAAGATAAACGACCAATATGAAATTTTAAATTAAGATAGATGATCTCCGGAGTAATTTTACCTTTAGAATATTATTGCATTATATGTTGTGCTTGAATCATATGAGATCATATAAGAATTGTTCTTAGAAATTATTCTATCTGTCAGGTATCACAGAATATAACTGACTAACAAATGCTTTTCACATCTGCTTTATGTGTGGTACACCTGGATGGTGTTTGCCTATGTGTTTATCATCCTATAATTGTTAACGAATTATTACATATTCCTATTATAGCAACATGGACTGTTATTGCTATGTCACTATCCACATAATTACACAAATTAAGGATACAACATTCTTATCATTTTGGTTTCTGACTTAACTCAACTACACAAAACCGACTTGTAAGGTGAGAACTCTCTAAGCCTTATAAGCAATGTTCAAGCCATATCTCTATGCGATGTGAGACTTAACACCCCATCTGTTTTTCCAAAAACACGTCTCTCTGTAGTCTGTTTATCAGCCATATAAATGCGTCCCTCTCAATAACAGGTTCTCGTCTCTGTTTTTAACTGCAGAAACAAATTCCTCTGTTTTTATTCCCTCCGTTTTTACAAAATCTTTCATCTTTGTTCTCTCAACAGCTTCATTTGTTTTGTTCCTCTATTTATCTAAATAAAAAAAACAAAAAAAACTAGCCTCTTGTGGATTGGTTAAATCCACTGGGGATAACATTGATGCAGCTTGGGAATGGAACACTCTTATGGTGTGTTAAGAGAGAGTGAGGTGAGAGAGAAGTTGGAGAGAGATTAGAGTGTTCTCTTGTTTGGTTTAGAAGAGAAATAGGGGAGGTAGATTAAAATTAGTGGAACCCATCACTTTTTGCAATCTCTCCAAAGTTGATAAGAAATGGGAGAGAAGTGGCTATTTCCTGTCCAATTCACACTAATGTCCTTAAATAAAAAATAAAAGGCTTTTATGTATTTTCAAAATATTTACTTTGCTTTCAATTAAATATAATGCATCTCATATGAGGATATGACACATGGATTAAAGGCTTAATTTTAGTTATCTTATGAGACTTGAAGATGATTGTTATGGTTTATGCAGGCCTTAGATGCAAGATGTTTTATAGGGGTGATTACATTACATGTGAGAATAATGTTAGACTATTAGTTGTTTCTAGCATCATCGTGGTATTTTGAAATAGATGGCATTATTCTAGAGGTCCTTTATCTTAATTGATAGTTTCACATTGGTCCGTTATCTTTTTTTTTTCAAATTAGATCCTTAAAAATTTAAAGTTAACACTATTTAGTTTTTTTACGTTTCCCATCAATCCCTGTCGTATAAAATTATACATGTTTGTTATGCTGCTCACGTGTCCGTTATATGTGAAGGACTGTTGGTCTGAGTCATAATATGAATCATCATTTGTTACTTAACTTTTTATCAAAAACCCAATTGGCTGGCTTCTCTTTCAGAAACACATTAGGGTTCTTCAAGAAACCTAGAACCCAACCACACCTTACCCAAGCATTTTTTGGAGCACCACAATAGAAGTGGGTGGTATTCTATATCTTAGGGTTAGATACGTTCTTCTCTGCTTTTAGTGGTTCTGCTGCCATGGACAAAAGAAGGGGGCAATGATTACAAAGAGTGAGGCTTTAGTGGGAAAACTCCAATTCAATGGATAGATTGATAGATAGATAGATAGATAGATAGATATATTAGATAATAATGAAGCTCAGAACTTGAAGGTGCTGCAATACCCTTTTCACTATTGGGATTGGCTTTGGTATCTCAGATTCTGACTTCTGGTTCCTTCTTCACCTCTTCCTTCCCACTCTTTCAGTTTCCCCTTTTCTCACCGTCGCGTCAAATTGAGTTGAGTTTTTCCCACAGTGAGAGCTTTCAAAATTTACACTTGATATGAGCCCCATGCCCTTCTGATTTTGTTTTGTCATTTAAACTATTATTATGATTATGAACATTTTTTACCAAATGTATGTAGTTTTGTTATGTGGTGGAGGTTTTTTATTTGCACTGATTGCGTTTTGGATTGGGAAACAACTGTTTTTTTATCTTATTGAAGGCACACAGGAAAGGCCTGATTAGAACAACTGCCATTTTCTGTTGAATAGATTTTCCTTCAAAAGATAGGATCTATTTTTCTAGAAATGTGGTGGGTTTGTTATAATTGGGCAGCGGTTTGTTTTTCTAGTTCATTGTGTTTTTTGTGTGAAGGACTGAAAGGGAGACATGAACTACGACTTCATAGCTAAAAAGATGGCTACATAGGCACATTAAAGGGCCACACTGGCATATTAATGGTCACATCACATGATTGTTTTTTAACGGGGTGGATGAGAAATAAAAAAAAACTAATGGTTGCTTTATTACTTAAAAGAACTTATTTGGAGGGAAAAAAAGATAAATAATCAAAGTTTAAATTAAGATAGAGGTCCCTGGAGTAATTTTACCCTTAGAATATTCTTATTGCATTATATGCAGTGCTTGAATGATGTTCAGGGGTGTATTAGCAATACCGGAAGGTGCCATCAGAAATGAACCAGCGGTCCAATCCAACAAAACGGCCCAAGCACTCGGCTTGGTGCGCAATTCTCAGGGACCGACCGGATTTCTCGCAACGGCCAGGGCGCCTCCAACGGTATAAATACCACCCTCATCTACAATATCGGGTATGTGATCTACCCGCGTGACTCGCGCCGTTAGCACACCTCGACTCGGCGTCGGAGTGTCTTTGCGAGTACCACTGGCGCTCTGAAGCCGGTCCACGCTCACTCACGGCCGGCCGACACGAGCGCAAAAGCGGCGACTATCTCTATTGGTCGATGCGATCAATTGGCGACTACTGATGGGAGGCGGCGTTATCCTACCTCAAACATGGCCGAAAGAAACCTACTACGCGGGCATCGGCGCCACGACCACTCCCGAGACAAGACTACCGTCCCACATCATACCCGGAGGCGTGCACGTAACCATTCACAAATCACAAGCAATCCTCGCCAAGCCGTCGGTGCGAAGCGGACGGGGGCCGATCTGAAGCAATCGACAAAGAATGGTTCCACACCAAGAAATCCGCCGGTTTGCGGATCTGCGTATTGTAGAAACCTCTGCGAGCATGTCACCCGGCGATTCCCAGCGCCGAGAATAAGAACGACTCATATTTGATCGTTATGGTGATATCTCGGCCGGCCATGGACGCACTATGCGACCTTTTGGGCGAGTGACATCCCGGCCGGCCATGGACCGCCAGCGAGAAATCGGCGTTCGCGTTCAGGGACACGAGAAGCGCGACACGAAAAATTCGGCGGTCGTGGGGATCTGACAAGCACATTAGATGCGATCTACATGATGATGAAGAGCACTTGGATCGATCATCCAAGGCGACGATGAAACGATTAAGGCGTTATATAGGCCGGTTCAATTACGGGCGATACCATTGGCGACTGGCGGACAAAGATAAGCTAAAGTATCTTAAGTGTGGCATCGGTAGGACCACGAGTTCGCGAAGAGTTCACTTTAAACCACTACACCGCGATCTCGGCCGCGTTTCTTCCGAGCTAACGACCACGCATGCTTTATGAAGAAACACTAAGGCTGCGAGGAAAGGCGCCAGCGTTCGGCCCGAGAAGAAGCGCAAAGCGGCCGTTGAGGCTCGAAGACAACCATCGTGATAACAATGGGAGTTCCGAGCTAAAAATCTGAGAACGAGGCGAGGCTAAACACACTGTTGCTCGGATATTCTCTAAATGTCGAACAATGAGTTCGTTGGTGTAAAGCGGCACGATCCCAATACTCGAAAAGGGTGCGGCGACGAAGTATTGCCGGTACCACACAAAAGCAAGGCGGGATACAAACGATTGCATGGCCACGAAAGATGATATAGAAGATCTCGTCAAAAAGGCAAGTTAAGGCGGTATGTCGGATCTGAAGGTCTTGAAGCGGCTGAAGAGAAAGCGAGGGGACAATCCTCCCAGGAAAAGGCAAAGCAGCAGCCCGCGAAGCCATCAAGCGGCGGGGACAAGGATACGTCAGAAGAGGATGTCGAGCGATCCCAAAGGCTGCGAGTTGCCATGGTTATCCATGGAGGAACCACTTTAGGCCATGAGAGAGTCGAAGGCCATGAAGAGGAAGTGGAGCGAGATACTCATGGTCGGAACAACCTCGGCCGAGCGTTCGACCTCGAGTAGGCGCGATATCATTTGGAGACAAAGATTTGCTTGATGGAAGGATCAGCGACTCTGATCCTTTAGTAGTGACCGTTGTAATGGGAAACAGGGTTTAGAAGGATATTGAGTGGACCCGAAGGCTCGTGACATCGTGTTCGAAGAAATGGTTGACAAGTTGAGCGTCGGCCGCGGCGAGATCATCCCACGGCCGATCCCGCTCCATTAACCGGGTTTAATGGGCGAAGCACATACCATTGAAGCAGCTGGAATTGTTGGTCACTTTCGGGGGCGGCGCATGGCGGAAGCACTGCCGTCTGAAGCGGTCGAAGCGGCGTTCTTGGTCGCTTCTGTCAAATCGTGCTACCGATTGCATCGCCGTCGCGGCGCTTTCAGCAAGTTGGAGGCCGTTGCCTCAATGATACATTTGAAGATGAAATTCTCACGATGAAGAATGATCGAGTCGTCTCACACGGTGGTTGACATGGAGCGGCGAAGAGAGAAGTCACTAATTGTATCAAGACATCTGCGACGAGCAAGCAATAAGTTCTAACCCGCGAGTCTTGAAGGAGGACACCAATCAATGTTCGCGAGCACGGATGCGATATTATCGATAGGGACTCGGAAGATGGTGATGATGATGTATCCGTGAGCTAAAAAAAAAGTTGAAAAGGCGAGCGCTTGCGGAGAATTTATAGGCGTCAGCGGGGGCGTCCGTAGCAGATTAAAGCGGGAGGCGACTGCGAGCGAGGTCAGCGAGGATCTCGCGGCTTCTTCTTAGGGATTCTGCAGACTTGTTTGCATGGCGGGCATCGGACATGCACGAAATTCCATAGAATCGCGTGCCACCAGACTCTCGGTGGATGAGGCGGCTAGGCCCGGTCGCTCGAAAGAAAGCGAGCCGAGCGATGAGAAGGCTCAGCGTATTGGCGTTGGCGATCTAATCAAAGCTAACTTCATCGGCGAAATCAAATATCGACACAGGTACATTTAACGTCGTGTTGGTGAAGAAGAAAAATGGTAAGTGGCGCGTGTGCGTTGACTACACCTAAGCGAGGGCATGCGAAGGATGCGCTTCCGGTGCCCGACATTGACAAAGGTAGTCGATGGTGCATCGGGCTACAAACTTCTATCGTTCTGAGGCGCTTATTCTCGGTATAACGGATCACAATGTAGCCTCGGATCGCCCGCGAGAAGCTGCGTTTATGGCCGTCGGGGTAACTTCGATACAAGGTCATGCCGCCCGGCGAAGAAGCGCCAAGGCGACTACGGTGAATGATGAACAAAATCTTGAAGCGGTCGGTCGGTGGTTGAAATATATCTAGATGACATGATAATCAAAAGCAAAAGCGACCATGATCATGTGGGCGACACGAGAGAGGTTTCGAAGAAGCTAGGAGAAATTCCTTAAAAATTGAACCAGAAAATGCATCTTTGGAATAAGGGCCGACAAATTTGCGGGGTTCCATCGGCGAGAAGGGGATCGAGGCTAACCACGATAAGTGCGGGCGATCGCCGACACGTATGGCGCCCCCACCACCACGAAGGAGATCCGGTTTGAGCGGCGTGGTCGGCGCCACATCGAGGTTCATACCCAGTCGCATGCAAGTCGCCCGCTTATTCAAGTTTGTTGAAGAAGGGCGTGGAGTCGAATGGGCCAGGCCAATGCCAACGGCGAGCATTGGAGGATTTGAAAGAAGCTCGACGACGACCGCGATCATGACGGCGCGTCGGAAACCACATGTCATGCTTAGCGATAACGAAGAAGAAGTGCTTGGCGTTGTCTTGGTCGAGAAAACGACTAAAAGCGAGCGGTTTATTTCATCGATGTAGGTCTTTGCGAGGACCCAAGCTAAGGTATCGAAGATTGAGAAGTTAGCCGCACACTTTCTGCTAGTAGGCTACATTCGGAGGTTGAGGCACTTATTTAGCGTGGCTCGCGGTCGTGGTAGAAGCAAGCCGACCCGATAAGGCAAGTCCTTCATCGACCCGAACTGGCGGCGGGTGTATGATTAAATGGCGGTTGAACTTCGTGAGTTCGAATCAAATTTGAATCAGTCGTAGCTAAAGCTCAGTGTTGGCGATTTAAATCATTTGAATAATGACCCGACTTCGGAACAATGGCCGTGGCGACACGGACTTTACATGTTGGCGGCTCTTCCCGATAGCGAAAAGCGGTGGAGGGCACTAATCCTAGAAAATTTAGAAGGCACTTGCGGTAGAAGTATCCTTGACATTTGCTTTCCACACTTCCAATGATCAAAGTGATCACGAGGCATGCGTGGCGGAACGCGACTTCATTAAAAATTCAACGTCGATCGAGTTGAATTACATTGATTCTCTGGCGTGCGTATCCCAGTTCAAGAGTTGTATGATCACGAGGATGAAGTGCTTAGAAGCTACTTGGCGAGTAAGAGAAGCTGCTCGTGATTCGGCCAAGGCGTTAGTCGAAGCGCGTCTTGAGGGGCAGCGTCACGAGTTGATATCCTTTGAAGTTTGCCCGGCCACGAAGACCCACAGCAATAATAGTAAGCGATCCGAAAACCTTAACTTTCGGTAGAGTGTCTCGACCCGAGCCAAGTGTACCTCGGCGTCCTGCATCGGCCAGCGGGGAAGAGTGGATCGCTCGAATATTACGCTACATTATGACGGCGAAGAAGAGAAGCGCGACCAAATCGGGCGAAGACAATGAGATTGCGATGCAGTAATACGTGTTTGAAGGGAAGTTATCTGAAGAGGCTTTCATCCCCACTTTGCTAAGATGTTTATCGTCGGTCGAAGCCAATAGTTATAACTTCCGCCCGAGCACGAATACTTGGTGAGCGCGATCTCGGCGTCTTAACGGCTTTGGGTCGCTGGTTCTTCTTTCGCGTCGTAATGTGGCGTAATATTGGAAGCGATCCACTCTTCCCGGCGTCGATAGAGGCGACGGTACAGGCAACTGGTCGAACGAGACACTCGATCGAGTTAAGGCTTCTGGATCGGCTTCTATTATTGCCGAAGTCTTCCGGCGTTGTGAAACTTCGAAGATATCGACTGAGCGTTTTCGGTCGGCAGCGTGCTTGACCGCGCGATCAGTGCGGGCGATTCTCTTACTACGGCGTAAGTAATTTTAAGCAACCGTCCACGCATCATCTGACTCTTGAATCTCGGATACGACGTGAGGAATCGAATGTAATTGACTCGATCGACGTTGAATTCTTTAGCGGCCGCGGCTACTATGCATGCCTCGTGCTCGCTTTGATTGTTGGAAGTGTGGAAAGCAAATGTCAATGATACTTCTGCTGCGAGGCCTTCAATTTTCTAGGATTAAACTCTCCCACTCGCACTGCTATTGGAAGAGCGCCCACATGTAAAGTCCACGTCGTTCTTGCGGTCGGTTGTCTTGAGTTGAAGTCATTTCGGCGATGAAATCGACAACACTGAGCTTTAGCGGCGAGACGCACTGATTCACTTGATTCGAACTCGCCGAGTTCAACCGCCCATTTAATCATACGCCCGCCAAGTCTAGTCGATGAAGGACTTGCCTCTATTGGCCGGTCGGTTCTTACCTACGACACAGTGAGCCGCGATATAAGGCACTCCTCCGGCGACCACTAGTAGTGCAGGTCTAACTTCTCGATCTTCGATACCTTAGCTCGGGTCCTGCGGCAGACTGCGATGAAATAAACCGGTATGCTTTGGGTCGTTCTCTTTTGTCGAGCGGCGCTTTCAGAAGCCTCTTACATTGTTGCGAAGTATAGATATGGGGTTTCCTGGCGGCGTGCGGCGGTCTTGGTCATGATTGGCGGGTTGGTCGAGCTTCTTTCAAATCCTCCAATGCTCGGCGGCATTGGTCGGTCCATTCGAATTCCGCGTCCTTCTTCAACGACTTGAATAATGGGAGCGACTTGCATGCGCACGGGTATGAACCTCGACGAGCGGCGACCATGCCGCTTCAACCGCCGGATCTCCTTAACTGGTGGTGGCGGCCTCGTATCGACGCATCGCCGCACTTATCGTGGTTAGCCTCGATCCCCTTCCGTCAAATGGAACCCCGTAAATTTGCCGACCTTACTCCAGGTGCATTTCTCTGATTCGACTTTAAGGAATTTCTCTAGCTTCTTCGAAAACCTCTGCCGGTCGTCCACATGATCTTGGTCGATGCTTTGCTTTTGATTATCATGTCATCTAGATATACTTCACCACCGGCCGATCTATAACTTCAAGATTTTGTTCATCGTTCGCCGGGAAGTCGCCCATGCGTTCTTCGCCGAAGCGGCATGACCTTATCTTGAAGATTACCCCGATCGATCATAAACGCAACGATCTCGCAACGGCTTCTGCACCTGCCGCTGAGCCTTCTCGGCGGCGAGGCCTAGTCCGTTTGCCTGCGTCCATCGCGAGTGTTGGTGGCACGCGATCTCTATGGGAATTTCAGGCATGTCTGATGCCTGCCATGCAAACAAGTCTGCGTAATCCCTAAGACGGCCCGTGAGATCTGCTTGGCTGACTGTTCGTGGTAGAGTCGACTTCCCGGCAACTTAACTTTTTGCGGATCGTCCCCGGTTGGGCGTCTATAAATTCTCCGTGCGGTTTTGGCCTTTTCAACCAGTTTTTTAGCTCACGGGCTAAATCACCATCTTCTGGGTCGTTGTCAGGATCATATCGGGCATCCAGGTCGGCAACATTGACTTGGTGTCCTCCTTCAAGACTCTGCGGGTTGGAACTTATTGCTTGTTCGTCGCAGATGTCTTGATACAAGTAGCGACTTCTCTTTCGCGCTTCCATGCTCGGCGCGAGAGAACGACACGATCATTCTTGTCGTAGAATTTCATCTTCAAATGTACTTGTTGAGGCAGCGACCTCCACTTGCTTGCCGCGTCGGTGAACTATGATGCTGCTTGGTAGCACGATTTGATAGGGAGGACCAAGAACGTCGTCTTGACCGTTCTGTACGAAGTGCTTCCGCTTGCATCATCCCCGAAAGTGACCAACAGTTCCAGCGTTCCCAACGGATATGTGGTTGCCCCATTAAACCCGGTTAATGGAGTGGGATCGGCCTGTGGGATGATCTCGCTGCAGTCGACGTTCAACTTGTCAACCAACTCTTCGAACATGATGTCGGCCCAGCTTCCTTGGTCGACCAGTAGTATCCTTTTAACCTCAGTGTTTCCCATTACAGCGGTCATTACTAAAGGAACGTAGCTGTTGATCCTTCCATCAAGCAAATCTTCGTCTCCAAATGATATTGGTGGCCTACTCGAGGCCGGACGTTCGGCCGAGGTTGTTCCGACCATGAGTATCTCGTTCCACTTCCTCTTCATGGCCTTCTTGGTCTATCTGCGGTCTAAAGGGTTCCCTCCATGGATAACCATGGCAACTCTGCGGTCTTTAGACTGCTTGACGTCCTCTTCGGACGTATCCTTGTCCCCGGCCGCTTCGATGGCTTCTGTGGCCACGGCCTTGCTTTTTGGTTTGGAGGATTGTCCCCCTGCTTTCTCTTCAGGCCGCTCGGGACCTTCAGATCTGACATACTGCCTTAACTTGCCTTTTTGGATGAGATCTTCTATATCATCTTTCAGGGTCATGCAATCGTTTGTATCCTGCCCCTTGCTTTTGTGGTACCGGCAATACTTCTTGGTCGCTCGGGCACCGCTTTCGAAATCTTACTAGATCGGGCCGCTTTACACCAACGAACTCATTGTTCGACATTGAGAGAATATCTGAGCAATAGGTGTGTTTAGCCTCGTCCGGTTCTCGTACTTCTTAGGCCGGAACTCCGGCTTGTTATCACGATGGTTGTCTTGAGCCTTGAACGGCTTGCCTTGCTCTTCTCTAGGCCGCACGCGGGCGACCTTCCTTGTAGCTAGTGTTTCTTCATAGGCCATGTGGTCGTTAGCTCTGGAAGAAACGTGCTGAGATCAGTGTAGTGGTTTAAAGTGAACTCTTCTGCGAACTTGTGGTCCGGCCTGATGCCACACTTAAGATACTTCAGCTTATCTTTGTCCGTCAGGTCGCCAATGGTATCGGCCTCAAAATTGAACCGGTCTATATACTGCCTTAACTGTTCATTGTCGCCTTGGATGATCGTATCCAAGTGTTCTTCATTGCGGTATTGGCATCTAATGTGCTTGTCAGGATCCCCACGACCGTCGAATTTTTTCAGGTTGGGCGGCTTCCTCAGGTCCCTCGGAATGCGGTAACGCCGGATTTCCCTTGTGAAGGGTCCATGGCCGGTCGGGATGTCACTTGGCCCAAAAGGCTGCATAGTAAGGTCCATGGCCGGTCGAGATATCAGCTCATAACGATCAGCGATGAGTTGGTTCTTATTCTGAAGCAGTTGGGGAACTGCCCGGGTGACATGCTCTGGTAGAGGCTCTACAATACCGGCATCCGCCAGCTCGGCCGGGATTTGCTGGTGTGGAACCGATCTAGCCGTTCTTGTTCGGATCGGTTCGTCCGCCCCGCAAGCGACTCTTGGCGAGGATTGCCTTGTGATTCGTGAATGGTTCTGAGCACGCCTGCGTAAGTATCTTTGTGGGCGAGTCTTGTCCGGAGGGTCGTGCTGCGTCGATGCTCGCGTAGTAGGTTTCTTCGGGGCTATGTTTGAGGTAGGATAGCGCTCGGGCCTCCCACTGTAGTCGCCAATTGATCGTACCTGACCAATAGAGATAGTCATCGTTCTTGTCTCGCTGTCCGGTCGCTGTGAGTGAGCGTGGACCGGTCTTGAGAGCGCCTTGGGTGGTATCTGCAAAGACGCTCGAGTCAGGGGTGTGCTAACGGACAGGAGTCACAAGGGGTAGATCACATACACGATCTTTGTAGATGAGGCGGTATTTATGCGGATAGGCCCCCCCGCCGTTCTGCGAGAAATCGGCCGATCCTCGAGAATGCGCACTGCCCGAGTGCTTGGGCCGTTTCGTTGGATTGGACCGCTGACCCATTTTTGATGTCACCTCCCGATATTGCTAATACACCCTGGAATAGATACTGATTTGGGCCTTGGGCCAATAGATCGGCTGAATAGGTAATAGTTTTGGGGGCTTGTTTTTAAAGGGGAAGGGCAAGTAGTAGGCATTATGTTGAATATTCATTTTGGTATCCTTTGGGTTTAGGCAGAGTTAGAGATTTTTATCTTCGCTGAGGAGCTCTTATTAGCTCTGGGATTATAGCGATCTTTGTAATTGTTTTCATTTTCCATTAATAATACTTTTTTTTGCTTGAATTTCGGGCACCTATCAGTTTCCCTAGACTTCGAAGTAGCGGTCATACCGCTACACGTTACACCGCAATAGCGTTTTAAGGGTCAGCTACGCTACACTATTTGTTATTAACGACATAGCATCCAGCACAATGAAGGGAACCCATTGTTGCGACAATTAAGAGAGGATTTCCAACAAATATGTTTGATAGATAGCATAATTAAAAGGTTAAAATTAAAACCACTAATAGTTATGGAAACAAACTGAAAATACAAATCCATTATAAATTTAGCGTCCAAAGTTGAAGTTAAATAAAAATACATCAAAAGCATAAACTATGCCTTTGTCAACATTGTGGAAGAGTTCAGCAATCTAGAAGAAATATAGCGGAAGAAGGGAAAAGGTTCAACAGAGGCAAGGTATGATTTTGAGAGATAGAGGCAAGGTAACGAAAAGATGCTGGAAAACTGAGCCCTGGAGAGAACACAAGCCTTGCTGCTGTTGGTGAATTCAGAACTTGGTAATAATCAGAGGATGCTGATACTCTTGTAAGAGATGAACATTTAGGTTAGGGCCTAACAGACTCCTCAAAATAATAGTACTACTACAACTGACTGAAATCCTTGTTATTGCTACAGGCTTTTGGTTTTGCAATGCTATGGATTTAGCATAGCACAGATTCTTCTTGTATTGCCATAGCATTCTCCATTGCACACTATTATCAACTATAACTTCAAGTTCTATAATTTTGGGTTTAGGGTCTAAAGGTTGATCAGTAAATCTTGACAATTATTTTGCAGGCAGTTGATCTTGGTGGTTTGTTGAAACAAATGCTTAGGAAGATGTCTTTGCAGTTGAATAATCCGCCATTCAACTTTATGATTCACACTACTCCACTGCATGGTAATGAGTCAGAGTTAGTGTACAGTCATTGGTTTATACAGATAGTACCTCAGCTAATTGGAACAGCAGGTTTTGAGCTTGGTACTGGGTGTTACATAAATCCTATTTTCCCTGAGGATGCTGCAAAGGTTCTAAGAGAAGTGACTGTTTCAGAGTAGGACAATCAAGCTAGAAAATATACTGATAAAACTTATATCTGCATATTTGTTTCAGTTTATATACAAAGGTCATTATTATTATAGTAATAAAGTGGAAGCACATCTCATTAGCTATGTCAGTCAGCTATTAGTTGTAATTTTAACATCTTAGTTGAAATATGGAGAGGGTCATTTTGACATGTAATATTAGTATTGTTCCTATATCCCATTTTCATAAATAATATATTTTGACAGTGATACTGGATGTGATTGGAGTCAGTCTTTGTATATACAAGAAGCTAGAGTTGGTATTGTTGGAATTGCGAGCTGTGTTAGCCGCTGGAGCTTTCTCCTTCCTCTATTTTGTGGAGGTTTCCTCCCCATTAATTGAGGCTCTCTCTCTCTCTCTCTCTCTCTCTCCTCACTTCACTCCTCTTTTGCTTTCTTGTGCTTGCACCAACATCTACCATGGTTTACCTTCCCCTCACCAACAACCACCATGACTTACTTGTGCAAATTAAGCCAATGTCGTACGTATGTGTCCATGGGAAGTGACCCCCCCTTTTGAGTCACCACTGCCAAAAAAGGAAAACCATGGTGGGCACCAATGTGAGTTTCCTCTCCACCTGTCACCTATCCTTTTGGCATGTGGGGACAAAACGAGATCAATTATAGTTACTAGTGTTTTTGACATGTGGGTAATACTTGGGTGTCTATTAATTTAACAGATCAGTCAACTACTATTGGACCAATTTAATCATGGGGTAAATAGTCATTTTGGTCCCTAAAAGTGTAACTCGTTGTCAATTTGGTCCCTGAATCGAGCGAAAATGTAAAATGGTCCCTGAAAGTGTAATCCGTCTGTCACGTTAGTCCCTCCCGTTAATCCATACATTCTTTATCGGTTTAGTCTTTTGAAAGATGTCACTTCTCATCGGTTTGGTCATTTGAAACATATACGTGAATTCATTTTAGTCTCTCGAATCTTAAGTTAATTCAGCAAAATTTTAAACCAGAATTTATTAGTCTTGGCTCAATTTGTGTGCTTGGCTTTCTTAGAAAGTTTAGTTAACGGGACCTTGCAAATTGTATCATATTTTCTTTTACTTTGATTTGTTACCTTCACTACTTATTAGGAGTGTTTATTGATTTAATCCGAATCAAATCACTTCATGTGTTGAATATTCTAAAATCAAAGTCCCTCCCTAATTTGTCAAAATCAAATCTGACGTGGAGTTCTATTAATTTACAAAAATGCTATTTTGACAAAAAAAAATTTGACAAATCGACAAGTCACCAACCTACAACACCAATTACCCAAGTTTTTTAGATGATTAGTCAACCTGCTTTTTCACAATTTTCGAGGCGTGGATTAAAAACTTGGTTAATTGACAGCTTGGCTAATCGTCTAAAAAACTTGGGTAATTGGTGTTGTAGGTTGGTGACTTGTCGATTTGTCAATTTTTTTTTGTCAAAATAGCATTGTTGATTAATTTATGTGGCAAACCACATTGGAATGCCACATGGCTTTTATATTTTTAAAACATTATTTTAATCTATGAAATAAAATAAAATAAAATTCATTGTAAACAAATAGGAATTAGAATTAATAACCGCAATTTATTAAGTTCAACAGCAGTGGAAGCTTTCGAATTAACATCAAAAATTACAATTGCTATCTAATTTCAATATAGATCAATGATTATACAAACTTATGCTGATTGATTTTCTTGAAGCAAATAAGGTCACCATTAACCATCGATTTTCCAATTAAAATAGATCTAGTTCATAAGTCTATTGGCGTCTTTAATCAGCCATTTTAAAATTTTGCTGAAGTAACTTAAGATTCGAGGGATTAAAACAAATTCACGTATGTTTCAGGGACCAAATTGACAGTAAGTGACATCTTTCAGGGACTAAACTGACAGTAACGGATGGTTTAACCGAGTTAACGACACACATTAACGGAAGGGACTAACGTGACAGACAGATTACACTTTCAGGGACCTTTTTGCATTTTCGCTCGATTCAGGGACCAAATTGACAGCGAGTTACACTTGCAGGGTCCAAAATGACTATTTACCCTTTAATCATGCCATAATACATCAACATTTATAATTTTAAATGATTCTTTTGTCTATTTAGATGAAATGACAAATAAATGCTACGCGCACACATTACACTACTCACATCTGAGTTCGAACCCGACAATCGTCGTTCCCGTATCGATGAAAATTGCCAAGGCAAGCAACAGTGAGAGACTAAATGATTAAAAGTTGATAAATTGTGCTACATGGTCGTTTTACTATATAATTATATTTCTTATACGTTATAAAAAATAAATAATAAAATAGAAAATTAAGTTGAACAACAATTAAATTATAATTAGGTCAAAATTACATTAAAACCACTGGTAGGAGAATAATAGTCACATTGCTCTGAAAATTACAGCGACAAACAAATTAGATGTCCATCTTGAACCAAAACAATTAAAAGGCCCAAGACAAATCTACTTCATTAAGATATCCACCTCAAAATAACAATCATTTCTATTGCTCCATATGTTTAGAATCTTCACGAATAGACGTTCAGTTGGACTACCCAAGAGCATTTGGATAAAATGGTAAAGTGCCTCTTCTACCTAACAACCAGGTTAGGATCGAATCCAAATGCGGCGTGCAGCAGATGTTAAATGTCTTGAGGGAGAGCTTTGCCGCCAATTGTGGTCCTACCCGGCTCGAGGGATTAGTCTCTGTATTTGCGCGCAGAGGATACTCGGTTTATACCAAAAAAAAAAAAAAAAAAAGACGTTCAGTTGGACTATCAATAACAAAGCTTAGTTTATTTTCTATATGCAGCTTGCTATCCTTTGAAAAGTCGTACCACGCTAGTGTAAGATACTTCTTGTTTTTGTTTCGGTAAACCGAAATAAGAGTGCATCATATTCAATGTTGTTGTTAACACTAACCATAACAATACTTTTCTGTGAATTGAGAATAACATATTTCCCAATTATTTAGTAAGATGAAAACATAAGAGTTAAGTGAAAAATGTATTCAAGGTATAAAATATAAACAAAACAGTAAATTTTCTACTTACCATAACATTTGAGCCATTTTTATTGTCATTGACACCTTAAAAGTTCTCAATGGAGGTCAATCCCATCAAGAGGGATCTCATTTATTGTTTCTAATTGAGTAGAATCAAAACTTATTTCTGTAATGTTATTTCTAAGAGATTATAGTAATTTTTTTGTCGAAAAAATAATATATTTTTTTGTATATATACATGCCTAAAATATAACCGGCAAATTCTTATTTTTGATCTAAAGTGATTTTCAAGAAATATAACCGGCAAATTCGAGAAATGGATTTAGTGAAGAAGAATTAAGCAGACTAAAATAATAAAACATAAATGTAAAATTAAAAATTAGCTCACATTGTCAAATAAAATTAATTATCTTAGGGTTTTAGTTGAAGGTGAACTACATCTACAAGGTGGGTTTTGAGGGCGATGTGTCTCTTGATCTGTACCTGTTCTCATGAAAAATCTACCAAGGTCCCGTGATAGGGTTGTAATTGTTTATTAGGGAGTTGCATACCTTCGACAACTTCCCAAAACAAAACATCTTGTTGAACTGCCTGGATCGATCAGCACGTGTCGGATGTTGAAGTTTGTTGAAAAACATGGCATCCATGGAGGATTAGAGAGAAAAGTTTAAAGGTCTATTATATTGAAAGTGCTAAAAGGTTACAAATGAGAAGAGATGATTACAAAATAGGTCTAGCATCTACCTTAAATACTAATAAACTAATGGACCTATGACCTAACATTCTAATGGGCCTTACTATAACTAATGGGCTTACTACGAATATTTTAATAGCCTCTCATAGTTCGGGCGGTGTTACGCAACACTTCCACTTGAGATAAGCAATACAAATATACTATATATAAAAAACATAAAGAAACGATCCGAATTGGTAGCGGTTGAGGTGCATAGCTCCCTAGAAGTCTTCACCAACTATCGAGCCCCTTCAACCTTCTTCCAGCGTCTCCACAATATTCACTCCAAAAGGAATCAACAAACTCCACTCTTGGGCATAAACATCCAAGTCCCAAAGAAGTCAACAAAACTTAACCATCGAGCAGAAACCACAACTCAAGGTTTAACCACTCGGAGGAAGCAACAAACCAACACTTAACCATCAAGCAAAAGCCACAACTCAAGGCTTAATCACTTGAAGGAAGCAAAATGCTTAACCACCATAGGGCAGAAGCAAACATCAACAAGGCCATAGGGCCAAAGGCTTAACCACCAAGCAGAAACTATACCTCAAAGTTTAACCACTTGACAGAAGCACAAACAATTTAATGCTTAACCATTTATAGCAGAAACATCATGTTTAACCACCATAAACAGAAGCTAAAAACAAGCCAACACGGCTAATCAAAATGGTCATCAAATCTACAAAACCAATAACAGTAATATGTAATCATTGATCACCACCTGTACAAGGAAAGCACCATCAATTTCAATTGGAGATTTCCTTTTGAAAGGTTGAGTCAACTCCAAGCACACCTCCTATCTATAGGAAGTAAACCCGAATCTTCAAATTCATTTCCAATTCATCCATTGGAGTTTCCAAACAAAACACATTTTCAAGAAAAAAGCTTCCATTATAACAGTACCAGCCAAGTAACCAACATGAAACTCTTTACCACAAATCCATCCAAAAATATCACTTCTCACAAGTGGCAACAAGGCTTCATAACCATCATTTGTATTCACCCAAAAAGCGAGTCAAACCACTAAAAGGTAAAATAAAATCCAAATCTTCCTCTTTAGAAATGTTCTTGCATGACAAACACTTAAAACCAAAGACAAGAAGCAATGCAAACAACAAACCAACAACACATGCTAAACTTTGTTGTGGAAAATTCTAATCTCAATGCTAAGAGCAAGAAAAATGACACCAAATTGAGAAACTAACTCAACTTGGACCATTTCACAAACACAACTCAAACCTCCTGGTCCAATGAGAGATCCTGCTAGTATATATCCCATCATAACAGAGTTCCAAGAAACTAGTTTTCTATCAGCCATTTCATCAAACATCTTTCTTGCATCAACAATTTTCATAAAACAACCCATATTTCAAAACAATGTCATGGATCTAATGAGTACATTTAACTTCAAAGTGCGAGAATTACCACAAGCAAGATCAAAACCTTGAAACGGGAATCCATAAAGCTGAACCTTCCATTTCCACTTCCAAACGGTGGTGAAACACACTCCGACACCGTCGCACATAACTCACCTCAACATTAGCGAGCAAAATGCAGAACAGAACAATGACAGATAACACACAGCTCAGTGGAGGCGATGTAAAATGGAAACGCCCGCCAACAACGTATGTATCTATGTGTCGCAATCTCACGGGACTAAAGGACCATCATCTTTGAACCATTTAAGAGTCGCAACCAAAATTTTGTAAGAAAAATGACACAAGATCACCAAATCAAACTCTCAAATGTTTCTGCAGATGTGAATCTGAGGCAAATGAGGAAGAAATTGGTGAAATAAAATAGCTCAAATCTGAAATCACAAGAAGTTATAGTGATGAAGAATTATATTTAATCCACCGCCAAATCAAAATCAAGAACGAGATGATGAACAAAATCAGAAGAACAAACTTTGATTCAAAGTAGAAACGATAGATTATGAAGGAATGGTCAAAAAGAAAACACTAGATGATCAATTTGTGAGATGAAGAACTAATTAGGTTTTGAAATTTTTTTTGAACGAGAAATCAAGAAATTGGGAAAAGAAATCGAAAAGTAAAAGAAAAGGAAAAATTAAAATAACCGAGAATTGGATGTTCTCGGGAACATACAGCGGAATTTTTGTTCAAGGTGGATACCATTTGTGCTCTGATACCATGTTGAAAAACATGGCATCCATGGAGGATTAGAGAGAAAAGTTTAAAGGTCTATTATATTGAAAGTGCTAAAAGGTTACAAATGAGAAGAGATGATTACAAAATAGGTCTAAGCATCTACCTTAAATACTAATAAACTAATGGACCTATGACCTAACATTCTAATGGGCCTTACTATAACTAATGGGCTTACTACGAATATTTTAATAGCCTCTCGCAAGCTGGATGGTGTTCGCAACACTTCCAGCTTGAGATAAGCAATACAAATATACTATATATAAAAAACATAAAGAACGATCCGAATTGGTAGCGGTTGAGGTGCATAGCTCCTAGAAGTCTTCGACCAACTATCGGGCCCTTGAACCTTCTTCCAGCGTCTCCACAATATTCACTCCAAAAGGAATCAACAAACTCCACTCTTGGGCATAAACATCCAAGTCCCAAAGAAGTCAACAAAACTTAACCATCGAAAGCGAAAAACCACAACTCAAGGTTTAACCACTCGGAGGAAGCAACAAACCAACACTTAACCATCAAGCAAAAGCCACAACTCAAGGCTTAATCACTTGAAGGAAGCAAAATGCTTAACCACCATAGGGCAGAAGCAAACATCAACAAGGCCATAGGGCCAAAGGCTTAACCACCAAGCGTAAACTATACCTCAAAGTTTAACCACTGGACGAAGCACAAACAATTTAATGCTTAACCATTTATAGCGAAAAACATCATGTTTAACCACCATAAACGAAGCTAAAAACAAGCCAACACGGCTAATCAAAATGGTCATCAAATCTACAAAACCAATAACGATAATATGTAATCATTGATCACCACACTGCATAAGGAAAGCACCATCAATTTCAATTGGAGATTTCCTTTTGAAAGGTTGAGTCAACTCAAGCACACCTCCTATCTATAGGAAGTAAACCCGAATCTTCAAATTCATTTCCAATTCATCCATTGGAGTTTCCAAACAAAACACATTTTCAAGAAAAAACTTCCATTATAACGATTATCCGACCAAAGTAACCAACATGAAACTCTTTACCACAAATCCATCCAAAATATCACTTCTCACAAGTGGCAACAAGGCTTCATAACCATCATTTGTATTCACCCAAAAACGAGTCAAACCACTAAAAGGTAAAATAAAATCCAAATCTTCCTCTTTAGAAATGTTCTTTGCAACAAACACTTAAAACCCAAAGACAAGAAGCAATGCAACAACAAACCAACAACACATGCTAAACTTTGTTGTGTGGAAAATTCTAATCTCAATGCTAAGAGCAAGAAAAATGACACCAAATTGAGAAACTAACTCAACTTGGACCATTTCACAAACACAACTCAAACCTCCCGGTCCAATGAGAGATCCTGCTAGTATATATCCCATCATAACAGAGTTCCAAGAAACTAGTTTTCTATCGGCCATTTCATCAAACATCTTTCTTGCATCAACAATTTTCATAAAACAACCCATATTTCAAAACAATGTCATGGATCTAATGAGTACATTTAACTTCAAAGTGCGATAATTACCACAAGCAAGATCGAAACCTTGAAACGGGAATCCATAAAGTGAACCTTCCATTTCCACTTCCAAACGGTGGTGAAACACACTCCGACACCGTCGCGCACATAACTCACCTCAACATTAGCGAGCAAAATGCGAGCGAGAACAATGACGGATAACACATTTCGGTGGAGGCGATGTAAAATGGAAACGCCCGCCAACAACGTATGTATCTATGTGTCGCAATCTCCGCCGGACTAAAGGACCATCATCTTTGAACCATTTAAGAGTCGCAACCAAAATTTTGTAAGAAAAATGACACAAGATCACCAAATCAAACTCTCAAATGTTTCTGCAGATGTGAATCTGAGGCAAATGAGGAAGAAATTGGTGAAATAAAATAGCTCAAATCTGAAATCACAAGAAGTTATAGTGATGAAGAATTATATTTAATCCACCGCCAAATCAAAATCAAGAACGAGATGATGAACAAAATCAGAAGAACAAACTTTGATTCAAAGTAGAAACGATAGATTATGAAGGAATGGTCAAAAAGAAAACACTAGATGATCAATTTGTGAGATGAAGAACTAATTAGGTTTTGAAATTTTTTTTTTTGAGCGAAATCAAGAAATTGGGAAAAGAAATCGAAAAGTAAAAGAAAAGGAAAAATTAAAATAACCGAGAATTGGATGTTCTCGGGAACATACAGCGGAATTTTGTTCAAGGTGGATACCATTTGTGCTTCTGATACCATGTTGAAAAACATGGCATCCATGGAGGATTAGAGAGAAAAGTTTAAAGGTCTATTATATTGAAAGTGCTAAAAGGTTACAAATGAGAAGAGATGATTACAAAATAGGTCTAGCATCTACCTTAAATACTAATAAACTAATGGACCTATGACCTAACATTCTAATGGGCCTTACTATAACTAATGGGCTTACTACGAATATTTTAATAGCCTCTCGCAAGCTGGATGGTGTTCGCAACACTTCCAGCTTGAGATAAGCAATACAAATATACTATATATAAAAAAACATAAAGAACGATCCGAATTGGTAGCAGTTGAGGTGCATAGCTCCTAGAAGTCTTCGACCAACTATCGGGCCCCTTCAACCTTCTTCCAGCGTCTCCACAATATTCACTCCAAAAGGAATCAACAAACTCCACTCTTGGGCATAAACATCCAAGTCCCAAAGAAGTCAACAAAACTTAACCATCGAGCAGAAACCACAACTCAAGGTTTAACCACTCGGAGGAAGCAACAAACCAACACTTAACCATCAAGCAAAAGCCACAACTCAAGGCTTAATCACTGAAGGAAGCAAAATGCTTAACCACCATAGGCGAATAAACATCAACAAGGCCATAGGGCCAAAGGCTTAACCACCAAGCAGAAACTATACCTCAAAGTTTAAATTGACAGAAGCACAAACAATTTAATGCTTAACCATTTATAGCAGAAACATCATGTTTAACCACCATAAACAGAAGCTAAAAACAAGCCAACACGGCTAATCAAAATGGTCATCAAATCTACAAAACCAATAACGTAAATATGTAATCATTGATCACCACCGCATAAGGAAAGCACCATCAATTTCAATTGGAGATTTCCTTTTGAAAGGTTGAGTCAACTCCAAGCACACCTCCTATCTATAGGAAGTAAACCCGAATCTTCAAATTCATTTCCAATTCATCCATTGGAGTTTCCAAACAAAACACATTTTCAAGAAAAAAGCTTCCATTATAACAGTACCAGCCAAGTAACCAACATGAAACTCTTTACCACAAATCCATCCAAAAATATCACTTCTCACAAGTGGCAACAAGGCTTCATAACCATCATTTGTATTCACCCAAAAACGAGTCAAACCACTAAAAGGTAAAATAAAATCCAAATCTTCCTCTTTAGAAATGTTACTGCAACAAACACTTAAAAACCAAAGACAAGAAGCAATGCAAACAACAAACCAACAACACATGCTAAACTTTGTTGTGGAAAATTCTAATCTCAATGCTAAGAGCAAGAAAAATGACACCAAATTGAGAAACTAACTCAACTTGGACCATTTCACAAACACAACTCAAACCTCCTGGTCCAATGAGAGATCCTGCTAGTATATATCCCATCATAACAGAGTTCCAAGAAACTAGTTTTCTATCAGCCATTTCATCAAACATCTTTCTTGCATCAACAATTTTCATAAAACAACCCATATTTCAAAACAATGTCATGGATCTAATGAGTACATTTAACTTCAAAGTGCAGTAATTACCACAAGCAAGATCAAAACCTTGAAACGGGAATCCATAAAAATTTGAACCTTCCATTTCCACTTCCAAACGGTGGTGAAACACACTCCGACACCGTCGCGCACATAACTCACCTCAACATTAGCGAGCAAAATGCGAGCGAACAATGACAGATAACACACGTACTCGGTGGAGCGATGTAAAATGGAAACGCCCGCCAACAACGTATGTATCTATGTGTCGCAATCTCCGCCGGACTAAAGGACCATCATCTTTGAACCATTTAAGAGTCGCAACCAAAATTTTGTAAGAAAAATGACACAAGATTACCAAATCAAACTCTCAAATGTTTCTGCAGATGTGAATCTGAGGCAAATGAGGAAGAAATTGGTGAAATAAAATAGCTCAAATCAAATCACAAGAAGTTATAGTGATGAAGAATTATATTTAATCCACCGCCAAATCAAAATCAAGAACGAGATGATGAACAAAATCAGAAGAACAAACTTTGATTCAAAGTAGAAACGATAGATTATGAAGGAATGGTCAAAAAGAAAACACTAGATGATCAATTTGTGAGATGAAGAACTAAATAGGTTTTGAATTTTTTTTTTTTGAACGAGAAATCAAGAAATTGGGAAAAGAAATCGAAAAGTAAAAGAAAAGGAAAAATTAAAATAACCGAGAATTGGATGTTCTCGGGAACATACAGCGGAATTTTTGTTCAAGGTGGATACCATTTGTGCTCTGATACCATGTTGAAAAACATGGCATCCATGGAGGATTAGAGAGAAAAGTTTAAAGGTCTATTATATTGAAAGTGCTAAAAGGTTACAAATGAGAAGAGATGATTACAAAATAGGTCTAGCATCTACCTTAAATACTAATAAACTAATGGACCTATGACTTAACATTCTAATGGGCCTTACTATAACTAATGGGCTTACTACGAATATTTTAATAGTCTCTCATGAGTCGGACGGTGTTCTGCAACACTTCCAAAACTTGAGATAAGCAATACAAATATACTATATATAAAAAACATAAAAAACGATCCGAATTGGTAGCAGTTGAGGTGCATAGCTCCTAGAAGTCTTCGACCAACTATCGGGCCCCTTCAACCTTCTTCCAGCGTCTCCACAATATTCACTCCAAAAGGAATCAACAAACTCCACTCTTGGGCATAAACATCCAAGTCCCAAAGAAGTCAACAAAACTTAACCATCGAGCAGAAACCACAACTCAAGGTTTAACCACTCGGAGGAAGCAACAAACCAACACTTAACCATCAAGCAAAAGCCACAACTCAAGGCTTAATCACTTGAAGGAAGCAAAATGCTTAACCACCATAGGCGTATAAACATCAACAAGGCCATAGGGCCAAAGGCTTAACCACCAAGCAAAAACTATACCTCAAAGTTTAACCACTTGACAGAAGCACAAACAATTTAATGCTTAACCATTTATAGCAGAAACGTCATGTTTAACCACCATAAACAGAAGCTAAAAACAAGCCAACACGGCTAATGGTCATCAAATCTACAAAACCAATAACAGTAATATGTAATCATTGATCACCACCTGTACAAGGAAAGCACCATCAATTTCAATTGGAGATTTCCTTTTGAAAGGTTGAGTCAACTCCAAGCACACCTCCTATCTATAGGAAGTAAACCCGAATCTTCAAATTCATTTCCAATTCATCCCTTGGAGTTTCCAAACAAAACACATTTTCAAGAAAAAAGCTTCCATTATAACAGTACCAGCCAAGTAACCAACATGAAACTCTTTACCACAAATCCATCCAAAAATATCACTTTTCACAAGTGGCAACAAGGCTTCATAACCATCATTTGTATTCACCCAAAAACGAGTCAAACCACTAAAAGGTAAAATAAAATCCAAATCTTCCTCTTTAGAAATGTTACTGCAACAAACACTTAAAAACCAAAGACAAGAAGCAATGCAAACAACAAACCAACAACACATGCTAAACTTTGTTGTGGAAAATTCTAATCTCAATGCTAAGAGCAAGAAAAATGACACCAAATTGAGAAACTAACTCAACTTGGACCATTTCACAAACACAACTCAAACCTCCCGGTCCAATGAGATCCTCACCGCTAGTATATATCCCATCATAACAGAGTTCCAAAGAAACTAGTTTTCTATCACCCATTTCATCAAACATCTTTCTTGCATCAACAATTTTCATAAAACAACCCATATTTCAAAACAATGTCATGGATCTAATGAGTACATTTAACTTCAAAGTGCGATAATACCACAAGCAAGATCAAACCTTGAAACGGAATCCATAAAGTCGAACCTTCCATTTCCACTTCCAAACGGTGGTGAAACACACTCCGACACCGTCAGACATAACTCACCTCAACATTAGCGAGCAAAATGCGAATGAAACAATGACAGATAACACACACTCGGTGGAGGCGATGTAAAATGGAAACGCCCGCCAACAACGTATGTGTATCTATGTGTCGCAATCTCACGGACTAAAGGACCATCATCTTTGAACCATTTAAAAGTCGCAACCAAAATTTTGTAAGAAAAATGACACAAGATTACCAAATCAAACTCTCAAATGTTTCTGCAGATGTGAATCTGAGGCAAATGAGGAAGAAATTGGTGAAATAAAATAGCTCAAATCTGAAATCACAAGAAGTTATAGTGATGAAGAATTATATTTAATCCACCGCCAAATCAAAATCAAGAACGAGATGATGAACAAAATCAGAAGAACAAACTTTGATTCAAAGTAGAAACGATAGATTATGAAGGAATGGTCAAAAAGAAAACACTAGATGATCAATTTGTGAGATGAAGAACTAAATAGGTTTTGAATTTTTTTTTTTGAACGAGAAATCAAGAAATTGGGAAAAGAAATCGAAAAGTAAAAGAAAAGGAAAAATTAAAATAACCGAGAATTGGATGTTCTCGGGAACATACAGCGGAATTTTTGTTCAAGGTGGATACCATTTGTGCTCTGATACCATGTTGAAAAACATGGCATCCATGGAGGATTAGAGAGAAAAGTTTAAAGGTCTATTATATTGAAAGTGCTAAAAGGTTACAAATGAGAAGAGATGATTACAAAATAGGTCTAGCATCTACCTTAAATACTAATAAACTAATGGACCTATGACTTAACATTCTAATGGGCCTTACTATAACTAATGGGCTTACTACGAATATTTTAATAGCCTCTCGCAAGCTGGACGGTGTTCGCAACACTTCCAGCTTGAGATAAGCAATACAAATATACTATATATAAAAAAACATAAAGAACGATCCGAATTGGTAGCAGTTGAGGTGCATAGCTCCTAGAAGTCTTCGACCAACTATCGGGCCCTTCAACCTTCTTCCAAATGTCTCCACAATATTCACTCCAAAAGGAATCAACAAACTCCACTCTTGGGCATAAACATCCAAGTCCCAAAGAAGTCAACAAAACTTAACCATCGAGCAGAAACCACAACTCAAGGTTTAACCACTCGGAGGAAGCAACAAACCAACACTTAACCATCAAGCAAAAGCCACAACTCAAGGCTTAATCACTAAGGAAGCAAAATGCTTAACCACCATAGGCGTACAAACATCAACAAGGCCATAGGGCCAAAGGCTTAACCACCAAACAGAAACTATACCTCAAAGTTTAACCACTTGATAGAAGCACAAACAATTTAATGCTTAACCATTTATAGCAGAAACGTCATGTTTAACCACCATAAACAGAAGCTAAAAACAAGCCAACACGGCTAATCAAAATGGTCATCAAATCTACAAAACCAATAACAGTAATATGTAATCATTGATCACCACCTGTACAAGGAAAGCACCATCAATTTCAATTGGAGATTTCCTTTTGAAAGGTTGAGTCAACTCCAAGCACACCTCCTATCTATAGGAAGTAAACCCGAATCTTCAAATTCATTTCCAATTCATCCCTTGGAGTTTCCAAACAAAACACATTTTCAAGAAAAAAGCTTCCATTATAACAAGATCATATCAAATGAAGTAACCAACATGAAACTCTTTACCACAAATCCATCCAAAAATATCACTTCTCACAGCAGTTGGCAACAAGGCTTCATAACCATCATTTGTATTCACCCAAAAACGAGTCAAACCACTAAAAGGTAAAATAAAATCCAAATCTTCCTCTTTAGAAATGTTCTTGCAACAAAAACACTTAAAAACCAAAGACAAGCAAGCAATGCAAACAACAAACCAACAACACATGCTAAACTTTGTTGTGGAAAATTCTAATCTCAATGCTAAGAGCAAGAAAAATGACACCAAATTGAGAAACTAACTCAACTTGGACCATTTCACAAACACAACTCAAACCTCCCGGTCCAATGAGAGATCCTGCTAGTATATATCCCATCATAACAGAGTTCCAAGAAACTAGTTTTCTATCACCCATTTCATCAAACATCTTTCTTGCATCAACAATTTTCATAAAACAACCCATATTTCAAAACAATGTCATGGATCTAATGAGTACATTTAACTTCAAAGTGCGATGAATTACCACAAGCAAGACTCAAACCTTGAAACGGAATCCATAAAGTCGAACCTTCCATTTCCACTTCCAAACGGTGGTGAAACACACTCGACAAATCCGTCGCACATAACTCACCTCAACATTAGCGAGCAAAATGCGAATCGTAACAATGACGATAACACACACTCGGTGGAGGCGATGTAAAATGGAAACGCCCGCCAACAACGTATGTATCTATGTGTCGCAATCTCACGGGACTAAAGGACCATCATCTTTGAACCATTTAAGAGTCGCAACCAAAATTTTGTAAGAAAAATGACACAAGATCACCAAATCAAACTCTCAAATGTTTCTGCAGATGCGAATCTGAGGCAAATGAGGAAGAAATTGGTGAAATAAAATAGCTCAAATCAAATCACAAGAAGTTATAGTGATGAAGAATTATATTTAATCCACCGCCAAATCAAAATCAAGAACGAGATGATGAACAAAATCAGAAGAACAAACTTTGATTCAAAGTAGAAACGATAGATTATGAAGGAATGGTCAAAAAGAAAACACTAGATGATCAATTTGTGAGATGAAGAACTAATTAGGTTTTGAAATTTTTTTTTTGAACGAGAAATCAAGAAATTGGGAAAAGAAATCGAAAAGTAAAAGAAAAGGAAAAATTAAAATAACCGAGAATTGGATGTTCTCGGGAACATACAGCGGAATTTTTGTTCAAGGTGGATACCATTTGTGCTCTGATACCATGTTGAAAAACATGGCATCCATGGAGGATTAGAGAGAAAAGTTTAAAGGTCTATTATATTGAAAGTGCTAAAAGGTTACAAATGAGAAGAGATGATTACAAAATAGGTCTAGCATCTACCTTAAATACTAATAAACTAATGGACCTATGACCTAACATTCTAATGGGCCTTACTATAACTAATGGGCTTACTACGAATATTTTAATAAAGTTCAGCATTAGAACGATCACGATCATTGGGTCTCCCTCATGGGGCACTATTCCCTCAAAGACTTTGGGAGAGAAGTTGATGTCTGGGTAGGTGCTTGCACGACGACAACAGGGGTACTAAGCTATGTGCATGATCGGTTTGACCACGGATCTCACGCCAAACTTGTCTCCCCATCTCTTGCAAATCCTCTTGACTTGAATCAACTATGAGTTCCTTAAATCTTAAGTAGTAGGTTGACCCCACAAAAACTAACTTAGTTTACCGAAATAAGCAACCACCATTAAAGATGTTCTAACATTTCTTCACTCAGCCCCTCAAATTATCGATATCTGTTCGATCATTGAATTTTACAACTTAACATCAATTAAGACCTTGAGTTTTACAACTTTGTACCAATTTGGAAACTCAAATATAATTTACGGGTATAAATTAATATTAGTATTAGATTTAATTTATATACACAGTCTCCATTCACGATTTTTTATAACGTTGATTAATCACGAAACCACATATTATAAAAAAAGTTTGACTTTATCTCAACAATTATACAATGAATTTTTATAAGCTTTAGTGTAAAAAAATTTACACCAATAGTGTACATCACCAATGTTTTAAACAAAATATTACTCGAAGAAACAAATTTTAGATTTTTTGTATAAATTCACACTTAGTGGTAAAAGCTAGTCTTACATTCTTAAGGTGCTAAGTACGATTGATTAATAAAATTTTCCCTTCTCCAATTTTTTTTAAAAAATGTATAAATTTAATTGATAAACCTTTTTTTTTTGGTCCAAATTGATAAACCTTCTTATGATCAATAATTAATTCATCAGAAAATTTCCCCCTTTCCCTTTCAAAATCCCGCAGAAGCTTCCACCAAAAAAAAAGAATCCCGCAGAAGCCTCCTCCAATTTTACAAAACGCTACTTCATTAAAATCCAATCCAACGGCTCGCTTTCAATCCGTTTCCACAAACAATGTCAACCATTAGATCCTCCAAAAAACAAATCCAAAATCTTCTCTCTATTCCATTGTCAAAAAAACTCTATCTTCTCTCCACAAACCCTAACCCACTTTTCTCCAACTGAACTGAAAACAACTGTGTATGTAGCTTTTCACTTTCAAACAAACACTCACTCACAACAATGAGAACAAAGACTCTCGCCAAACGCAGAATTACTACTGGTAATTTAACGCCTTCTTCTTCTACAATTCCTTCTCTCTCCGGTTCCATCACTCAGGTACTTCTCATTTCTCTTCAAACGACGCGTCGTATTCTTTTTTTCTTTGTTTTTCTCTTTTAATTTTAAACTCTTAATAACAGGATGATGTAGTTGTTGAAATTGTTGATCGAAATCCACAACTTCGAAAAGACACTGTATGGAATCGTTGGGTAATATTCTCACAGGACAGAACAAAACGACCTTCCGATTACAAATCGGAACCGCCGTTTTACCCAACGCCGGATATAAAAACTTGTCCTTTTTGTATGGGTCATGAGAACAAGTGTGCGCCGGAGATCTTTCGATTTCCGCCGGATGAACAAGAATGGACGGTTAGGGTTATCCAGAATCTATATCCTGCTCTTTCTCGCAATTTACCGGATCCGAATTGGACGATTGATGCGCCGTCCGGTTTGATTTTGGATGGGTTTGGGTTCCATGATGTGGTGATTGAAACTCCGCTTCATTCGATTCAGCTTTTTGATTTGTCTCCTGAGCAAATTGGACAGGTTTTTGTTGCTTATATTGACAGAATTCGACAACTCGCTAATCATCACTCTATCAAATATGTCCAGGTAAATTTTCGTATCACGATTCTTTGCAGTTACAGTAAAGTGCTGGATTTTGAATTTAGAGTGTAAATAAATGTGTGTTAGAGTGAGAATGGATAGATTATTTTAGGTGTTGATAGACAAAAAATTCCTACATTATAGTGCAAATGTAGGGAATTGCAGTTGCTTAAATGAAGTGAATCTCATTTAAAGTGGATATTTTTTGTTTCAAATTAATTTAGGGAAAAATAAAAGAAAACTGGAAGGTTTAGACTTGAGAGTAGTTATTTTTTAGTAGAAAATTAGGTAGTCTGAGAATAGTGATTTTGTTACTAGTTGGAGAAATTTAGTCTTTTGCACACGATGTGTGATATCTGTCTGATGATTTTGCATTTTAAAAGCTACTGTGATGATTCTGAAGATCTATTTTGTCAATAGCGCATTATAGTTGCAGAGCGGAGCTGTTTGACTTTGATGTAGGGGTCATGCTTTAGTGGCCATAATGGCGGCCTTGGTAGTTGTCGCTATTAAGCTAAATAAATCGATAAACACACATTTCCTTATGATCAATGTGACAACAATCTAAATTTAAATTGAATAAAGGTTTATCTATTCGCCTTTTAAAATGAAAGTTGATAAGCTTTAAAATTTTTATATGATAATAATGACCTCACAATTTTTATTGAGAACTAAGGTTTATCTATTCACCATTATATAACTGTTCATATTCTTCATATTCTTCTTACAGCACCTGCTCTTGTAATTATCATATATAAACTTGATTTTATGAATCTTTGAAGGTGTTTAAAAACCACGGTGCTTCAGCTGGTGCATCAATGAGTCACTCTCATAGTCAAATTCTGGCGCTGCCAATTATTCCACCTAGTGTTTCTGCCCGTCTCGGAAGTATGAAGGATTCTTTTTATGAGACAGGGAAATGTTGTATTTGTGAAATTCAACAGGAAGATCTTTTGATTGATTCGACTACCCACTTCTTCTCATTGGTTCCTTATGCTGCTGCATTTCCTTTTGAGCTATGGATTGTTCCCGAATCACTCTTCTCATTTTCATGAATTGGATGCTGAACAGGTAAACTTGGTTATTTGAAAAGTTCTGTTGATGCTTAAATGCAAAATTGTTAGTTTGATTAATTAAATAAATATAATACATTTCACATGTATGGCACATTGATTAAATGCTTAATTTTAGTTGTTTTATAAGACCTGAAGCTGGATTATTCTGGTTTCTGCAGCACTTAGATGTTAGATCTTTTATGCGGGTGATTATATGTGACAAACAGATGCAATAAGTAAATATGAGATTGTGTTGGATTGTTAGTTGCTTGTGTTGCTATCATGGTATTTTAGAATATAATTGTATTTATATGTTTATGTTGTGCTTGGATAATACCAGATTGATACAAATTGTTGTGGTATAAGTAACAGACAAAATTGTTGATTAATAATCATAAATACCAATTATAGCAACATGGGCTGTTATTGCTATGTTACATAGCATAGCACAGATTAAGTATACGGTGTATTAGATAAATTTTGTAAAATTCCAAAATGACAACTAGTGAAACTAATGAAGACACAATAAAAATGGAACTCCATTATCAATTTATCATCTAAAGTTAACCAGAAAATACATGAAATCATAATAAACTATTCCCTTGTTGAGTAAAATTATAAGAGTTCAGCAGTCAGGCATTACCATACATATGTCAAGGTTTGGGAGGTATGCCTAGTGGCAGTGGCTGAGAAGCATGAAATATTTAAACAGTCAAACAGAGAATAGGAAAACTGAAAAATACAAAAACAACATGAAACTGCTGGCTGGGAAGATTCATGTTTATTAGTCTGTGAAAAGAGAAAAGAAATATAGCACAAGAAGGGGGAAAGTTCAACAGAGGCAAGGTATGAATTTGACACAGTCTATATGATTGATTGCGACCTCCCTTACTCACGTTCTCTCTGCTAGCGATCCCTTCCTCTCTTCTCTGTTACCCAGGCTCTTATATGCAGCCTTCCTCTTTGCTCTGGTTTTGTTCCTCCATTTCTGTCTGTGAAGACTGCTCTGGTTTCGTTCTAATCTCTGTTTTAGTCAAGTTTCTTCCTGTCTATCTTATCTTTATCTCAGTATGCCTCTTAGTGTTTTTTTCCGTTTTATTTTAGTTTATTCCCTGTTTTATTTTTGTTCTGCAACTCTATCTCAGTTTGCTTCTTAGTTTTCTTGACATTAGTTTGCTTCTTATTTTTGATAATTTTCATGCTTCTAGTATTTACCCCATATTTGTGTACGACATTTCGAAATAGTGGTCATCCCACTACGCTCCGCTATCCGTGCACTGTTATGGATAGCTTTAGTTATTGCTATAGGTTGTGGATTTTGCAATCCTATTTGTTTCACATAGCACAAATTCTTCTTGTATTGCAATATCATATTGCATGGGTTATCAACTATATGGTCTAATGATTGTTCGTTATATCTTGACATTCATATTGCAGGCAGTTGATCTTGGTGGTTTCTTGAAGCAAATGCTTAGGAAGATAGCTTTGCAGCTAAATAATCCACCTTTCAACTTTATGATTCACACTAGTCCACTGCATGCTAATGAGTCAGAGTTGGCATACACTCATTGGTTTATACAGATAATACCTCAACTAACTGGAACAACGGGGTTTGAGGTTGGAATTGGGTGTTACATAAATCCTGTTTTCCCCGAGGATGCTGCAAAGGTTCTAAGAAAAGTCAAAGTTCCAGATTCAAACACGTCTCAGGATTATAGGGATGCATTCACCACTACAAGGGTAATTGAATGGTAGAATATTATTGGTAATTTGTGATTGTGTCAACATTATAATCTTATTTTTTTTTCCAGGTTTTTGCCACGCGGGATGAACTAGTGGAATGGGCTCGAGCTATTGGGAGAGAACATGGGTTTATTGTTGTCATTGTGAAGTCAGACAATGGAGGTAAAGGAAAAAAACGCAAAGGAAGGAAAGTATTTTGTATCCTTGGTTGTGAAAAGAGTGGAAAGTATAGGAAATTCAAAAATGCATTATCTCAGAAGGTGTGTGGAACTAAAAAATGTGAGTGTCCTTTCAGACTAAGGGGAAGACTTTTGAAAACCGGTGGTTGGAAAGTTAATGTTATGTGTGGAACTCACAATCATCAGGTAATTAAGACTGTGATGGGTCCTGCTTACGCTGGTCGGCTTACCGACGAAGCAAAGTCTTTGATTGATGAAATGACAAAGAACATGGAAAGGCCTAGAGATATATTAATGGCATTGAAAGATCGTGGTGGTGAGGTTAACGCTCGTACTATTAGGCAAATATATAATGCACGACAAGCGTTTCGGGTCGCTCACAAATGCATCAAAACTGAACCGGAAATGTAATGTTCAACATAGATATTTTAGTGGATTGATTGTGTAAAATCTAGCATAATTACTATTGATTTTATCACTGTTGTTAAGGTTTAATTAGTATATATTGTCGTAATTTTTTACATCATCAACCGATGAGTGATTTTTAGATCTCCTTTAATAGCCTAGATAAGGAGATTGGAGAGGACAAGTTTATCGTATCTTACTTGAATGCACTAATGTGATATGATACACTAATCAAATTGCCTCTCATACTATTTGGCCTTTGTAAATAGCTATCCTTAACATAGGCCAAAAATATTTCTTGTCTTTATTCTCATTTCTTTAACGACAACGACCAAAGACAACTCCAGTTGCAATCATTCAGCATTATTGCTCCATCTTGAGCCGTATGTTTTTCTCAGAGATTATTATGCTTGGTTTTAGCAGTTTCCTCTTCCCTTTCTAAATTGCTCAATCTCACTTTCATCTTTCATGTACTATTCATGGTGTGGTGCTATCTTTTGCTAATTTGTATGTGGCAAATAGGATATTATTCAGTGGAAATAGTCTATCTTCCTCCGATAAATAATTGAGTGTATATAATATAGCCTTTCAAAATAATACATGAAGGGGCAAATAGGATTAGCATTCAATGGCAGTTGGGAAGTTATTGAATTTCTTAGATTACACATTAGTAGTCATTGGATTGTTTAGATTATTTTTTTTCCTACTTTTTTGTTCATAGCTCATACTAATTCAAAAAGCTCATTACTAAATTGATTAGGCAAGAGAAATGCCGTCTTTTTTTTTTGTTTTTTTCCTTCTCCCGTTTTTATCTTCAGTTTTTTTTCTTCTTCTATATTTTAATTAACGTTTTGCATTTTTTATTTTTTAACGAGTATTTTACAATCTTCAAAGATTTTAGTATTTAAATATGCGAAGTTTGTTTTGTCAAAAAAAAAATATGCAAAGTTTGTTCTTCAATAGTCGATTTGGTGAAACAATGATTTAATTTCATGAAAAAATACGTAAAGTGAGATGCTAAATAGTGTGTTTTGGTGTACTTTAGAATTCAAAAAAAATCTAACTATTCAATTACCCAAAGTTCTTTCTCAATAACTGGTTTGTTCAAAAATAATAATAGTTTTGTGACAAAATACAAGGTGCGATTAACGGTGTATTTTGGGGTCTTGAAATTTTTTTAGATGTTCAGATACACGATGTTGATTCCTCAATAACTTGTTTGCTTAAAACAAAAAAAAAGTTATGAAAAAATACGTAACGTGTGATGCTAAACAGTGTATTTTGAGTCCAGAAAATTTTTATACGTTCAAATACCCAAAACTCATTCCTCAACCCGTTTGGTTAAAAAAAAAAATTCGTGACAAAATACGTAAAAAACTGCTAAATAGTGTTTTTTTGGGTACTTTAGAATCACAAACAATTTTAATTATTCAAATATGTGAACTTTATTTCCCAATAATAATTTTAACTTTTTGTATGTGCTTCTATTTTATTGGTGATTTAAAATCAAACTCTACATGATACCTACATACGCGTTTCACTTTCTAATTGTGTTGTCTTCTTTTCTTTTTAATTATAAGTTAAGTTTTTATATTTACATTTGATGAACATAGATAACGTTATTAAATTTTTTTAGACTCTTTCTTCTAATTATGTACGGATGTTCAATTTCAATGTCTTTGTTAATGTTCATCTTTAATTTAATATTCTTTTTATCTAATTTATAGTTATAATTTTAATTTTTTCCAGAAACTTCAGCCACATTTACGATAGAACTCCCCATCATATTCTTTCAACTTTGTATAAGTGCTTCTATTTTATTTGTGGTTTTCATCCAACCCTGGATGGTACCATGTGTTTTACTTTTTATTTGTGTTTTCTTCTATTTCAATATGATTAACTAATGAAGAAATTAATGCTACAAAATAAATTGAGTATTACTACTCCTCCCCCATTCCTACGTTTTCTCCCACCTACACCATTCTTACATCTCCATCCTCAAAAATGGATTCAGCCATGGTTACTCATCACCATAACACAACCCACATACCTCAATTGTTGCAATTTATTTTTCTCCATTTTATTCAACCAACACCACCACTTCATCTTCATCCCCAACCCATACACAACAACATCTGCAAATTACCCCACTCCGTATACACCACTTTTTTTCTCCTCGTTGTACACCACCTTTTCCTCTATATCCTTATAAACGGTGGCGGAACTTGAGTGAAATTTTTGGGGGAGTCAAAAATAGTCAAATAATTAATTTAAAAAACTATATATACAAACAAAACAAATTTTTTTAAAAAATAATAAATTTCTTTTGACAGTGGAGACTCAATTTTTTTTTTGACAAGATATAAAGACTTAATTAAGAAATTAAAATTTTGTAGTTTTTGAAAAAAAAAACATTTATTCATTAATTCTTTCTTTCTTTTGACAACATTTATTCATAAATTATGAATACTGTATAACACACATGCACACAAACGGGTTGGACAATGGAAAGTGGATTAAAGTAGCTATTAATATTATTAATATTTTTTTGACGGGTGCCGTGGCTCTCCCCGGCTCCTTAAAAGATCCGCCAGTGCTTATAAACAACAGCCTCAATCTTATTCAACTCCTTTGATAGCATCTACAATCTTGCAGTTATATTTGCATGACTTCCAAAAAGATATATAGATGAAATGAGAGATATTGATGAGAAAGTCCAAGCCTCTCATCTTTGTATCAGAGAAACAATCCAAGAGATGAGGGAATTATTGGCCTAAGAATTCCGTATGGTGTTGCACATGAATTTGCAAGAAAAGCTGGAGGAAGAAACAAAGAAGCAATCAGATGAAGAAGAACAAGAAAAACATTTGTTGATATTAGAAAATGAAGGGGAAAACAGATGGGAAAATGGCTTCTTTGTACTTCCTTTAGTACACCCTCCGCCATTGGATCTAAAATAGTTAGCTTCCAAACAATATGCACCGTTCATTCATATAGATTGGCACTAATTTGAAATTTACGGAACATGTGTTACTAACAATGTATCGTTCTTTTTTCGTTTTAACAGAAATGGTTAATAATATGTCACTTTTGAAATATTTGTGTAACAATAAATAAATCGAAGACGGAAATTAAAGTGATACATAATAAACTATTTATTGAGACGCAATAAAAAAGCGAAATGGCATGTACGTGAGAGTTTGTCTTTTGCTACTAGTTACCAAGGGAATAGGGAGTGATAACTATTTTTCGGTGTCATATTTTTTAGTACAAATAAGCCCTCGACTAATAAAGTGGAAGAATGCTAACATGTAAGGGATAGTAATCGGAATTTTGGTTTTGCTTTGATGTATTGTTTGGAATTTATGTCGAGAGGCTTTAATCATTGGACACAATTAAGATTTTTGATTGTATTTGATGATTGAGGCTTTGAACTTCGTCTTTAGTTGATTACGAGTGAAGTTACTGTTGCAATCTAGGGTTCTCCTGCATGCTTGATTCTCTGTCTTCGTGTGGAGTGGTTCTTGCTCAAGGTACTTCGGAGGGTGTTTGATGTTTATTTGCCGTGGTTTGAAGTGTCTTCATGGAAGATGCTTGGAGGTGATCAAACTCTTGCCAGATTTAGGGTTTCCAGCTTTCTATCTTTTCTTTTCACGCAGAAGTGTTTCGAAGTGGATGTACTTTGAAGTCTTTGTTGTACTTGAAAGTTTGTCGCTTAGATTGCCTTTGGCTTGACCCGGTTGGTTTAGATTGGTTTAGTGGGCTTCTGGTTTTGGGCCTTTGTGGGTTTGCCTATTGGGTTGCTTTTTGTTGCTGATTTGGGTTTCTCTATGTGTATTTGTTTGGGCCTGGACCATTTTGTTGTTTAATGGAATCAATACCACTTGACCAAAAAAAAGAATTTATGTCGAGAGCGATGGACTCTATCGTTGGTGCCTTTAGATCTGTGGGGGTAGAACCCGTTGAGATCAGTTTAATGAAAGGACTAGATTGGTTCTTAGCGGCTACAATTTTTGGTCATGTCCATGATTAGATCCTCTCTTTTTCGACAGACAAAATTCTTTTTCTTATTAGTAAAATTCTTAGAATCACAATCTGCGTGACTTGTTAGCAAATCATAAAGATCATGCTTTTGAGCCCCACTATTGACATACATAGCCTTGTGAGTTGTTAAGCACAACTCGTGTGACTTTTTCTTATTACTTTTATTGTTGTTGTAAATTGAGGAATCATGATTATTCAGATTCTGGCCGACATGGCCATCAATAATCATTTATGCTGCATGAAAAAAATAATAGAAGTTCTATCTTCCTCTTTCTCCGAGTTCTATCTTGTTTTCACATACTCATTACTTTTCCATTTTCCCCCCTTTCTTATTTTTTATATTTATCTTAACCGTTATAGTTTATTTTCTAATTTTATGTTTATTGTTTTGGTTTTAGGTTTTATTTCTCAAGTTCATTTTTAGTTTACAGTCTTTAATTAATATTACTGTTTCTATTCTTCAAGAGATTAAATATTTCCTAATAAAAAATAGGTTAACATTTTGATAAGAAATGACATATAATCATATAAATAAATACTAATTGTCTAAATTATTTAAATACTAATAGCATATTTATCGGTGGTCCGCTAATGAGTTTGATTTGCATATAAAACTACTTTTTATCTTTCATTTTCAGCAAACTCTTTTTTAATTCAAACCACCGTCCCTCCCTCGATCTTTTGTTGTGTGTTGCTGAAACCCTTGTTATCCCTCACTCTCTTCCTCGAACCTCACCCTTGTCCTCTCACACTCACTCCCTTAGTTGGCATCACCCTCTTCCCGGGTCATTGTGGCCATCTCCCTCGCCATTGCCATCTCGCTTGCAGTCACAGTCTCGTATTTGCTTTCCTCTATTTTTCTTGAAAAGGTAAACCACTACACTCCCCATTTTCATTTCAACACTTCTTATATTATTCATGTCCAATTTCTCTTTTGTATTTACTCGTTATTACACACAAGTGTCAACCATCTTTACCATTTTTTAATAGTACTACACAAGTCCCTCCTTATAAAAACACTAAATAGTTGATATGCCACTCAACTTCCAAATAAAACATATTTATTATTTTTAATAACCTTTGTGAATAATTTTGTTTCTAATAGTGTGGTTCAATATTTTTCAAAAAATCTTTTAATACGTACACATAAATCTTTTTGCTAATTTTATTTTTTGAAATCTTAACTAAACTTTAAGGGCGTGTTTGGGAGGAAAGTTTTGAAGGGTTTGTTTTTCTTTTCTAAATTATGGATACTATAAAATATTCTAAAAATAAACAAAAAGTAATTGAAATTGAAATATAATTCTTCAACAAACTATAATGTGTCTGATAGACAAGACACGTCAGACAACTTGGTGTAGAAATTTTGGGGTTATTCCTACTAAGGGAAATTTGTTCAGCCCTCCCCCACCGCCTTCGCTTCCTTATCATGTATATCAGATCCCTCTCACTACGATAAATGAATTGTGGGTTCCTCTCGCAGGGGTATTTTGGGACCCAAGAAGATGGTTCCCATCGTAAAAATGACAAAAGCAGGCGATCAGGATCGTCAACGTTATATGAGTATTAGGTATGCTCATGCACCCCATTCAAGAATGCTCCCAAAAGGATTATTGAGGCACCACCACCTAGTCCAGTTGTATTTGTTGAGACCATTTTTTGGCAAAGAACGAATAAAACCTTTTATGCAAATTCTTGGCAGGAAATAGGCAGAAATTCCTTCTCCGACTAATAAAGGCATAATTAGTTAATTATATACACTATCTATCTATCTATCTATCTATCTATCTATCTATCTATCTATCTATCTATCTATCTATAACAAAATTTATCCTATTGACTATAGTACTGCACTTGTGTCGTCTGTTTCTAAGTCTCCATGGTGTCAAACCAATGGACTTATAAGAAGACACTACAAGTTGAAAGCATCCATGATGGCTAGATGAGATGGTTGCCTTCTATTCAGCTTCGAGTTGGTTCAATATCGTTAAGTGGGTTGATAAACAATAACAACTTGACAACTAATTTATAAACTATCACGAAACAATTAAACATGAAGGTTTGACAAATTGTTTCGATTGATACCAACTCTAAAACGGTTGTGATGTTGCGGGGAACAACTACTAAATTGTCTAGACATGATCTACTCGCTAGTGGCAGGTTTTCACTGCTCGCTAGGCCATGATTTTTGAAGTATTTATTTTGTTCTTTTATTTTTTAGGACTCGAATCTGAATGAGGGAGTTGACCCTTACTAAGTCATGCACTTGGTATTTCTAGTAATTTTGTGTCTAGTAGTGTGAACAAATAAAGATTATTTAGAATTGTGATGGTCAATATAAAATTTAATCAAACATAAACTCCAAAGTTTTGATTGAGGTGGATTTAATGAGATTATTGTTTTGTATACCCTATATCTCTTATAGATTAATTTTTTTATGGCGTCGTATGTTAGCTTGTAAACGAATAGATCAAGTTTTATTCATAGATGAAAACAGAGAATTGATTACAATGGAGAGTGAATCAATATGCTCTTACCGAGCTTTTGATTCCGTTACAATTTCACAAAAAATCTAACTGATTTAACAACAACTATGAAATCAGTTCAACTGATTGAACTACCATTACTAATCCTTAACTATTACAAACAGCTTTGCAATGCTCTCTAAGTTTCCTTGACCTGCAGTAGCAGGTTTACAACCTGCAGTATCCGATTGCCTTTCAATCATAGAATTATTGCTGTTCTAGTGGGTTGCAGGTTACCATTTAACTACTTATCTATTACTCCCCAGTGAAGATCAAGGAGGGATTTAACATTGAGCTTGTTCCCGAGAGTTAGAAAAGCTATTGTGCCAAGAGGTTTGGTTAAAATGTCGACAAGTTGAAATTTGCAGCAGGAACATGTTTGATAAGTAGAGACTTTCCAGCAACCTTTTCTCTAACAAAATGCAGGTCCAATTCGATGTGTTTGGTTCTTGAATCTAGAATGGGTTTATGAGCAAGTAATACTGCAGATAAGTTGTCACAAAGTAGTGTAGGTAGCTGATGAGGTACTCTAAACTCAGTCAACAATGTATGGATCCACATGAGTTCTGTTGTGGCTTGAGCAATCTCTCTGTATTCTGCCTCTGTACTGGATTTTGCTACCAAAGTTTGTTTCTTAGCTGTCCAAGAGATCAAATTTGGCCCCAAAAACACACATAAGCTAGTTGTAGACCTTCTGTCATTTATATAACTCCCGCAGTCAGTGTCATAGTAGATTCTCAGAGATAATTTCTTGTATGGAGAAGTAGCCTGCAAGTGCATACCATGATGCAATGAACCACTTAGGTATATCAATAGCCTTTTGACAGCAAGCCAATGAGACTCAAGAAGTGTAGCTCAGTCAATAATGTATGGATCCACATGAGTTCTGTTGTGGCTTGAGCAATCCCTCTGTACTCTGCCTCTGTACTGGATCATGCTACCAAAGTTTGTTTCTTAGCTGTCCAAGAGATCAAATTTGGCCCCAAAAACACACATAAGCTAGTTGTAGACCTTCTGTCATCTATATAACTCCCGCAGTCAGTGTCACAATAGATTCTCAAAGATAATTTCTTGTATGGAGAAGCAGCCTGCAAGGGCATATCAATAGCCTTTTGACAGCAAGCCAATGAGACTCAAGGGGTGTAGCCAGAAATTGACACAATTTGTTTACTGTGAAGGCTATTTCAGGCCTTGTCAAGGTGATGTACTGGAGATCTCCAACTACAGATTTGTTTAACAGAAGTAGGCTCATCTAGTGCTAACAAAACCTTTGGTTTTAATTTACCAGTTCTGAACATGGTAGTCATAGGATGAGTTGAAGATGTATTAATGGGAAGTTGAGGTACTGTAGAGGTGACTGTAGGTTCAGTTGGGTGAGATAATGTGTTTACCGGTGTATTGGATATAGTAGTGGGAGGGTGAGTAGTGGTAGGAACAAAGTGAGGTAAGGGTGGACTTCAGTGATGAGGTATAGGTTGGGAACCATCTGTGATGAGTGTAGGTAGAGGTGGAGGCTATGATGAGTCACTGGTGTCATTTGTGGATAAGGAAGGCTGTTGGGGTGGTACAGATGGTAAAATGACAAGTGAATTGGAGTCTGAGAACTAAGGTGAAGTATGATTAGTGGTATTCGTGGTCTTGGAGAGGTGAGGATAAGGAAAAATTGTTTCATCAAACAATACATCTTAGTAATGTAGATTCTTCCTTCAGAACTCAAACATTTGTATCCCTTATGCTGAGGGGACAAGCCCAAGTTCATACACTCAACACTTTTAAACTCAAGTTTATGTTTATTGTATGGGCAAAGGTAAGGGTAACAAGTTCAGCCAAAGACCTTTATAGACTGATAGTCAGAGGTTTTATGGTACAAGGCCTCATATGGTGAGATGAAGGAGGTGTGACTAGAGGTAGCTAGTCTGTTTATGAGGTGTGTGGCTGTTGTAAAGGCATCATCCCAATAGGACTTAGGAAGGGAGGCATGGGATAAAAGAGTAAGACGCATCTCAACAATTTGCCTATGTTTCCTCTCAACTGTTCCATTCTGGTGACTGGTGTGAGGGCAAGTTAGGCGATGGAGAATACCTTGGGTAGTGAGGAGGTTAGTAAAGGGCCCAAATTCACCCCCAATATCTGTTTGGACAGCCTTAATGACAAAATTGTGTTGTGTGTGAATCATAGCTTGAAGCTTAGTGAAAGCCAATAATGCATCATATTTATGCTTTAGAAAATATAACTAGGTAAACTTAGTGAATGCATCAACACATGCAATATAATAACTGTAACCAGATTTAGATGGTGATGGGGAGGGTCCCCACAGGTCAGAGTGCATCAATTCAAAAGGATGTGTGTGTTCAGTGGTGGATGCAGGAGCAAATTGCCTATGAGATTTACCAACACTGCAAGACTTACACAACACAAGATCAGTTTTAATAGTGTTCCGGAGTGGACTCAAGGCCCAATGCTGTCCAATAGGCCCAATAAGGCCCAATACTGTAGCTATAAATATGGCACGAATCCCAGGGAATGAGGTACGTCATTATTACTTGTGGTCCTATTCACTGTTCACTGCTGACTTGGGCGTCGGAGTGCTTTCGCAGTACCACCCGCGACCACCTGCATTCAAGGACATCAACACCATCGGCCAGGAGCTAAAGGACTACATCAGCATCACTACTCTATTGGTCAGGTACGATCAATTGGCGACCACAGTGGGAGCGAGCTAGACACTTCCACCATGCAACCAAGGAAGCACGCCACACGAGCTTCGTCGCGAGCCGACCGCCCGGGCGGAACGCTTCCACAACAAACCCCGCAGGCGTGCCACTAACCATCCACGAATCACTGGACAACCTCGCCAAGAGCCTTGATGCACGGCGGCGGAGACCACCGATCTTAGAGCGAATACAACGGCGACCCAACAAGCGACTACCGCCGAGTTGATTGACGCAGGATTGATGCATCCTTGCCCGACACGTAACTCGAGCCTTCCTTCAAATCCTGACGAGAACAAGAATCGATCATTGCCGCAGATCGAGATGCGCTTTCCCACTATGAAAGGATCCATTCCAGCCCGCCACGGCCCGGCGGTGAAAAACCTTCGAGTCAAACGCGTCCTTCCCACGGGCACCTAACTCCATCCTAAGGAAGGAGCGGCCCCTCGTGGAGGCACATCACGCCGATCCTCGCACGAAGAGTCCGGCGCGTAGGTCCCCGCTCGAAGGGCGTGCGTGGTCGCTGCTTCCCGTTCTCACGACCGAGATTACGCAAGTTCTAGCTATAATCCGGAATCGGACCGCTTTCGCCCACAAGGTATTCCTCGTCACGAGTACTCGGTTCTCGCGGATCAAGAGGCGGTCGTGGAACTCTTATGACGAGTGGATAGCTACCGTAAAGGGAGATCGGGGCGTCTCCCATCGGTCGAGAAGCGAGGAGCCCGCGACGACAGAGAGGCGATCGTCCCATACGCCTCCGTTGTATGGTCAAATAGCTAGCGGAGGACTATACGGAGCGCCGCCAATGAAGCGGACCATGCCTTGCGCGCTTTTTGGGGCGAGAATTAGCGACCGGTCATGGGCCATTCTCGAGGAGATTAAATCGTTACCGTATCCCCGAGAGACTGAGGAACCCCCAATTTGAATAAATTCAACGGTAGTGGGGATCCGACAAACACTTAAGGTACTTCAACAATTCACTGCGGCTATAGAGAGCTAGAGCGACCATGAAGTGCGAGACTCTTTCCACATCGCTCGAGGAGCGAGCAGCTGGAGTGGTGGGAGAGCTCGCCGCCCAACACCATCTCTTCTTGGGGCGGCTGGTCGAAACATTCTTGGCCAACTACACGGCGGATGCCTAGAACGGCATGAAGAGCACTTGGATCACGATTATCCAAGGGACAATGAATCATTGAGACGATACATAGAACGATTCAACGTCGAGGCCGATCAGTGCGCAACTGACGGACGGGAGATAAACTAAAGTATATCAAGCGTGGTATCGAGGCCGGACCACGACTTTGCGGTAAGAGTTCGGCCTAAATCGTTACATGGATCGACCATGTTCCTACGAAGGGCCAACGATCATATGGCCTATGAAGAAGCAGCATTACTCGCTAGAAAGTGGCCCATGCGCGCCCAGGAAGAAAGCGAGATAGGTCGCTTGAAGAAACAAGACAGTCCTTGTGATAACGGGGCGGACTAACGATCTGTGAATAAATGGCAAGCGGCGCTCTTTTTCCACTAGGGTTTTTTTTACGAGGCCCGACCTTTAAAAGTCGTACTTTGTTATTTATTTCGCGTGCAAGAATGTATGATTGGTCGCTCGCCATGCGAGTAGCGTGCGGCCAGAAAGCGCCATAGGTTCCCAGAGCCGCCATCGAATGGCACAGCGTAGACCCGTGCGATGCGCAAAGAGCGTAGGCCCCGAGCGCCTACTGGCCAAGTGCCCCGGCGGCCTTTACAACCGAAAGTGCCACCGTGTTGGCACGATCGATCGCCATCGAATGGCACAGCGTGACCTCGAGCGGTCTACAAAGAGCGTGGGCTCCGGCGGCCTACAACCGAAGCGCCACCGTGTTGGCACGATCGATCGCCATCGAATGGCACAAGCGTAGACCCGTCGCGGTCTACAAAGAGCGTAGGCCCCGAGCGGCCTGGCAACCGAAAGTGCCACCGTGTTGGCACGATCGAGCCGCCATCGAATGGCACAGCGTGACCCCGTCGCGGTCTACAAAGAGCGTAGGCCCGAGCGGCCTGGCGAGTGCCGGCGGCTTCTAACCGAGAGTGCCACCGTGTTGGCACGATCGATTGCCATCGAATAGCACAAGCGTGACCTCGGCGGTCTGAAAGAGCGTGGCTCTCGGCGGCCTTCAACCGAAGCGCCACCGTGTTGGCACGATCGATCGCCATCGAATGGCACAGCGTAGACCGTCGGCGGTCTACAAAGAGCGTAGGCCCCGAGCGGCCTACACCCGAGTGCCACCGTGTTGGCACGATCGAGTGCCATCGAATGGCACAGCGTGAGACCCCGAGCGGTCTACAAAAGAGCGTAGGCCCCGCGCGCTACTGGCGAGTGCCACCAGTGTGGCCCGAGGGTCAAAGAATGACCCACGAACAAGCATGGACCCCGGCGGTCTACAACGGGAGTAGGGCGTCGAGCGACCTACACAAAGGCAGCCGACAAATGGCCTTCGGCGAATGACGATCAATGAATGGTCTACAATAAACATAAGTGGCGGTGACCACCTCGGACTTAAGCGTGGTAGCGACCACGCACTTCAAGAGATGGAGATCGATTGTGCAAAGCAACCCGCCGCTTACAACATTACTCGAAGCCAACGATCTAAGCCTTCGCCCGCCCTTAAGCGACCTAGGCTTGGGGGGCAACTGGTCCGGCCAAGCGCCATCGGATGGCCCGAATAAATACAGCCCAAGGAATGGTCTGTAACGAACACGGCCAGAAGAGACCGACTACAACTATCGCAATGAGGGCCGCCTAGATCGAATCTAGTAGACCCGTTGCCAAAAGTCGCAAAACGCGTCGAACAAGTTCGCTACGATAGCGGCCCATCGAGGTCACGATCAAGCCGTTTCTGAAACAATTCAATAGGCAATGCGTGACAAAACTCGAACGAATTTGAGCGACCTGAGAATGATCGCACCTCCTAAGACGAGCAAGATCCGAGTAGCCTTCGTAAGCTAAGGGGGTCGGCCGAGTCCCGACCAATTGGATCGCATTCCCACATGAGTGGCAGCGTCCTCACCCCATCGGTTTACGACTAGTCGCTCCCTGTAGGTCGGCCGCGCAAGGCTAGACAGGGGGGCAACGAGTTAAGCCTCGAATAGGCTGCGCTAAGTCACTCCTGATCACTCGGCCGTCCACGGCACCACTCGGGGGCAGCAAATCAAGCCTTAGCCCGCCCTTAAGCGACCCAGGCTTGGGGGCAACTGTTCCGGAGTGGACTCAAGGCCCAATGCTGTCCAATAGGCCCAATAAGGCCCAATACTGTAGCTATAAATATGGCACGAATCCCAGGGAATGAGGTACGTCATTATTACTTGTGGTCCTATTCACTGTTCACTGCTGACTTGGGCGTCGGAGTGCTTTCGCAGGTACCACCCGAGGCGACCCAGATTCAAGGACATCAACACCATCAGCGACCGAGCTAAAGGACTACATCAGCATCACTACTCTATTGGTCAGGTACGATCAAATAGGAATAGCAATGTCATACAGTTTTAGAATTGAACTAACTGCATGTACATTATCATGTCCTAACCTAGAATTCCATAAAGTGTAGTTTTTGACAGCATTTCTAGAACTAGATACATTTTCATGTGAAACAGAAACAAAGTTTGTTGAAACAGTAGATTTATAAAGGGACTTATCCAAAGAATGGATCCTAATCCTAGGTTTGATGGCAACATGAAAAGGAAATTTCTTGAAGGAGTAGAGTCCATCACGACCTTTTACTCCTTTAAGAAGGACTTGCTTATTTACCTGAGATTTCACAAGGCATAAATTTGGATGAAACTCAAAATAAACCTTGTTATCTTTAGAGAACCTAGACACATATAGTAAGAAGTTATTGTCTTCTAGCTTGATTGAGAGTTTCGGTGCCGCCGTGAAACCATGAGGGTGACTCGAGAGATTGGAGCTCAACGAGAACACATTGTTGTTGTTGGTTCCGGTGTCTTTGAGCTTAATTGGGCATTTCTTCCGCCATTGACAAAGCTTGAAATCTTGTGCTAAAGCGATGGAACTCGAATCGGTGTCGGTGATTGATACCATAAACGAATAGATCAAGTTTTATTCATAGATGAAAAGTGAGAATTGATTACAATGGAGAGTGAATCAATATGCTCTTATACTACTGAGCTATTGATTCAGTTAAAACTACACAAAGATTCTAACCGATTGAACAACTACGAAATCAGTTCAACTGATTGAACTACCATAACTAATCCCTAACTATTACAAACAGCTACTTTACCAAATGAACTTTAACCTGTTGACCTGTTGTAGCAGGTGAACCTGTTGCCCATCATGTTTAAAATAACAAATTTAATGTTCTAATGATTCTTATGTATAATTCAATGCTTGAAAGAATCTTGTTGCACAACCTTTGATTCCAAACATTCCATATTGTTGTAATTTTCATGAACTTATTTGGATATATGGTTTGTTGTCTTAAATAGCTTCATTTAGTTGTAGGTCTGGTAAACACGTGTCAATAGTCAAAGTAAATTGAATCTTTCAAAGTGTTAGACCATTTGACGCATTGTTGAGTCCCATGTAAATCATGTCGTGCATTCTTAAAAAGATGCACCTATTGTTTATCATGTGATTTCTTTTGGTATATAAAATGGGTGAAAAAGGTTTCTGATCATCAGTACAAAATTAACATCTTTCAAAGCAAGTTTTCAAATGTGCGCTAATCATATTATTGTCAAATTCTGATATGTGCTTTCTAAAGAACATGTTCCTGTGAAAATCTTTTAAAGTAAGGATTTATTTTCTCAAGTCTGAAATATGATTAACTTAATATCTTGAGGAGGAAAAGTGACAAAGTCTCATGTTGATCATTTAATCTAAGTCATAATATGTCCTTTATCAAATTTGATTTTGGTGCATATTTATTGTAATAGCTGGTTTCCAAAGCCTCTAATGTGCACTTATAGATCTAAAGACAAAATTTTGAAAGAATCAAAGCTAACTTGCATATCTTGAGAAGCCTATACTTTATTTGATGCCTAACTCTAGGAATATGATATTGATTTTACAAAATTTGAGACTCTGATATAATCTTTGCAAAAGATCATTCTTCAACATGTTCTATATTGATGTCCAATCATTGGACTTAAGATTGGAAGGTTTTCAATATGGTGTTTCTCATTTTTGTTTCTCCATGCAAAATTAATTGCTTTCTTGATGATGTTTGATATTAAATGAGCACTAAGTGCTAAATCCGATTAATGGAAAATAAAACTTTTCACTCATGCTTTTGAATATTTATTTAACAAATTTTAAAGAAGAAAGATCTGTTTCGAAATAGATATATGATAATATTGTTTCACTTTCATAGTCCCCACTCAAAAATAGACATGTGAGCTCCATATAGCATATGAATGCAATTTTATGCAAAATGAGTCTTACTTGCTGCATACTCTTGTTGTGATAGATGTTTTAATAGTGTTTTTTTAAACAATGAAACTAGTGAAAATAGCATCTATGATATATCACACACTCTGACAACTTTAAGTAAGCTTAAGAATGTGCATTATGTTCACTTGTGTGGTTGCAAAAATTTCAAAGAGTGTATAATTTTAATTTGTGTTATCACTATCATGCATTATGTTTTATATGACTTTGTAGAACTAAGTGTGGTAAATTGGTTATCCTCCATTGTTTATTTTTGAACTAAAGAAGGTATATGTTCTTCAATGTTTAAGCATGCTAAGTTCAAATCTCTTTATCTATTCCTTGAGGATCAAATGAATGTGCTGAATTAATTGATACAGTTATATTGCTTTCAATTACTATGATTCCTTATGTCTACATTACAATATTAACTAAAAATATTTCTCACATTAGATATGCTTATCATGTTAAATGCAAACTACTTGAGTTTGATATGTTGATCCTCCTCCCCTCTAATTCTTTTTGATTGATGTCAAAAGGGGGAGAATAATAAGATAGGTATAATAATAATAAAGAATGATTAACCTGATGCATAAGTTCGGGGGGGGGGGGTTAATTTGATAGTAAATCAACATTCTTGCATGTATTATTATATCAATCCATAAAACTTAAGTTTTGTTCTTAAAGGTTTGTCATCATAAAAAAGGGGGAGATTGTTGAGTTCAAATCCTTTTTGATATATGGTTTTAATGATAACAAACCTTATGAACTAAATCTTAAGTACTCTCGAATGGTGTTCTACTAATGGGTGCTCTTAAGTTTGTTGAAAGAACAAGTTTCCTATAAGTGGACATGCTAGAAGTAAAATAGATCAATCCAATGCATGTCATTGTCAACAACTGAAGAGGAGATAGAAGGCCCCTGACGCCCAACTTTGAGAGGAGTCCAAGTGCCATTCTCCACCTGCTCGGCAATAAGGTGAGTCAACCTATACACAAAACAAACAAATAAGGTGAGATGGGGTCGCCTTGGCGAATACCACGTTGGGGAGCGAAGTATTCCGATCTAGTGCCATTCCATAAGACATTCGTCTTGACTGTGGAGATGCCATGCATGATGATATTCTTGATATTGACTGGGATGCCAATCTCATCAAGAACCTCCTCAATGAAACTCTACCTGATACGATCATAAGCTTTGGCCAAGTCCACCTTCACTACAAAAAAACCATTCTTCCCTTTCATTTTGTTCATGCTATGAAGAAGCTCCTGAGCAACAACAATGTTCTCGTGTATGCTTCTAGTGGGGATGAAACCTGTTTGATATGGGGAGACTATGTACGGCATATGAGGCTTGAGGTGATTGACTATGATCTTGGTAATCACCTTGTATGAAACGTTACAAAGCGAAATAGGCCGAAATTGAGAAACAAACTCATGCTTTGCAATTTTTGGGATAAGGCAAATGTCTCTGGCATTGACATGCCCAAGAGTGGCAAGCTCGGACCATACCTTGTGAACAAAATCATAAAAATCCTTAGAATTGAGATGCCAGTTTGCATGGTAAAAACCTGCTTGGAAGTCGTCCTGTAACACCCCTTTTTTTCTAAGCGGAAAATTTAACACCAAAAATCAGAGTTTCAAAAACATTTTTCACTACACCCTCAAGGGACACTACATTTTTCACCAATAAAACATTCACGGGTGATAGTAAGATTCACCATTACGAGTAGCGTAATACGTAACACGTAATAAATGGGACGAACCCTCAAAAACACCTGTTTAGTCTACATGACAGTAACTCTATCACCACGCAGCGGAATAAGATAAGGTTTCAAGATAATAATCATGATATCACAAAATAAAATCCAGCGATCAAATAATAAAGACAACTAATAAAACTAGCGTTCATCCCCTTCGAGTGCTTCGTATCAGAGCGACGACACCGACTCGACTGGCGAAGGTAGACAAGCCTTCACATGCGATTACCTGCACGTTACCAACATAGGGGTAACATTCAAACAGAAGGGGTGAGATATCTAACAATGTATGATAGGCAATAAGCTAGAGTTACAACAGCTATATCTACCACTTTACAACAACATCAATATACAACTATCAAGGAACATCACCAATGACATGAGTAAATGAATGAGATGCAACCCACACCAACAGGTATATGCATGCGGTACCGTTCATCACCATAAAATAGCCAACTAGGGCATCATCACCTATATCGTCACCAAGTTTATTGAGCATCATCATCATCACCTATAGCTCTAAGGCCAAAGCCTTCAATCACCAAAATAATGCTTATGAGATGTATGCGACACCATGAACAATGCACCAGAGACAATCAACAACCATGACCATCTAAATTGACACAACAACACCAACATCAACAACTGGTCATAGACCCATCACCCATCACCTTAGTCAATAAAATAGACACATCACCTGTTATCGCATTACCACTAACACCGAAAGCACCAATAAGTTTACAAACAACATCAATATACAACAACATCACGGGTGCAGGGTTTCCTACAACAGTGCACCAACTTCGGCGAATTATTTAAAATAGCAAACGACATCGAAAAGTTACAAAAGACCACTTGTTGGAAAGCTGCGGATGAGTAGTTTCTGAATATATCTTTAGAGTTTCAAAAAAATGAGCCAATTAGTACAGTTTTTAGAAACAATCCAAATGGTTCTCAGACTGGACAGACTCTGTCCTTCCACTTCAAATCACTCTAAACTCACTTAAACTTGACCAAATGGAACAAAACTTTAGCCCTAACAAAGCAATTTGAGTATAGTTTCTAATGGGACAAGAATCGTTCAAAACGAAGTTCAATTGAGGACACACGACCTGAAACACTGAACCTATACCCGGTTTAATTCCAAAAATTTGACCTGACTTGGGACACTCATAACTCGAGCTACACTACTCCAAATTTAACCAAACCAGTGCGAAAGTGACCAAAATTAAGTCTATTTTCTAACGAAATAAGTCCCTTAATTTTTGTACAAACAGAAAGTTCCCAGTTTTAAAAACACAGAACCTAGGTCCAGAATGCTTCTAGACTATTACCCTAACTTGTGGAGCCTATATCTAGAGCTACACACCTCCAAATGCGATCAAACCGGTGCCAAATAAACAAGCATTCAATCTAATTTTCAAAATGACAGACCACATAATTTTTCAATCAGTATAACGTTCTCAGTCACTGAAATACCGAACCTATATCAGAACATCTCAAAACAGTGAATTCAACAACACAAATAACCATCACAATTCAGCCACTAATTCAAACAACATTCATAATTCACCAAATACACACCAAACACAATCAAGGAGGCAACATAGAGCCTATCTCCCACTTAACACCCATCATATACCCCATTATAAAGATAGAACCCCACCCTTACCTTAGCTTTTCGCCGAATTACGAGATACTTCCCACGAAACTCCAAAGAACCACAACAACAAGAGCTCCCTCTCCTTCTCTCCTTGAGCGCCGCTCCCTCTTCTCTCTTTCGCGATCTCCCTCTCTTTTTTCTTTCCTTTTCATTTTCTCTCCAAATGTGCATTGGCTCTAACCCTAGCGCCTATATTATGGGTTCTTGGGTCACGGGCCTCTTTCTACCACTTACTTAATTACTAAACACCACCCCTTGATTTAAATGAAGTACCATATTATTATTTTAATATGACTATACCAATACAATACCTGAATAATTTAATTAAATAATTAATTAAATTATTTGGGGCGTTACACGTCCGGCCCGAGAGCTTTCCATGCCTTCATGGAGAACAAAGCTTTATCAATTTCCTCATTGTCAACGTCCTTCCCAAGCTGGACGATGTCATCAGTGCTTAATTTGTGAAACCTATACTTATGGGTATAATGGCTAGTGCTAGCATCTTCCTCCGTGAACAATTCCTTGAAGAAGTGGTTAACATGTCTTTTGGTGGCTGCCTCATCAATAAGCCAAGCGCCACTAGCATCCCTAAGCAAGTGGATCCGGTTCTTTTTTTTTCTTCTGGTTTGCAGCTTTAATCTGGTAATATTTTGTGTCCTGTCACCATCCTGAAGTCATTGCGTCCTAGAGCGCTGGAACCACATGAGTTCCTCCTGATAGAGGATAGCATTAAGCTTGCTATCAAGTGTCTTTTGTAATTGAATGAGGAACAAAATTAGCATGACCAATATGGAAGTTTCTCTGGATGCCTCCTATCCGAGCAAGGAGGGGACGTTTTTTCTCCTTCAGGCAGCCAAAAGTGGAATGCTTCCACGAAATTAATTCACCAACCAAAGAGGATAATTTGCTCTCAAAGTCATTCGTAGATCTCCACCAAAGCTCCATGTCTCTCTTAAACTGGTTATGAGTCAACCAAGCACTTTCGAATCTAAATGGACTCTCACACCTATCATGAACATTACCATGCAAACAAAGCAGACGAGGGTGATGGTCAGAGAATTGTACCCGGGGAAACACCTTAACAAAGGCTTTAGGAAAGGTGACTCGCCATCGGTCATTACACAAGGCCCTGTAAAGAAGATTAAACAAACGGTCAACCAGGCCACAATGAGGACCCCTCCAAGTAAACTTTGGACCAACTGAGCCAAGATCAATCAAATTGCATCTTTGAATCCTGTCTTTAAAGAGCCGGTATTCGCCATGATTTGGGATTCCACCACCTTTCCTTTCACTAACGTCAACAATATCATTTAGATCACCAACAACTAGCCATTGATTGTGCTTGTCACGACTAATATCATGGAAGGAGTCCCACAGTTCTCCACACAAATCATCATGAGGGCTAGCATAAGTTAGTGAAAAAAACCATTTCCAACCATTCTGCATTGTCACTTGAAAATGGAGGAATTGGAAGTTGTTTGAAATTTCTCTAAGGTCCACAAAATTGGTCTTCCAGCCTGTAACTATACCACCAGAGAAACCTCTATTCTCAGCATACACAAAACCATCATAGCCAAGCCTCCTAAAGGTATTTTCCAGGCGAGCTGGGTTACAACGGGTCTCCATGATCACAAAAACCTCCAGTTTATGCAAGTCAATAAATTGCTTGCAATTCCGGAACAACATGGGGCTGGCAGCGCCACAACAATTCCAGATAAATAATTTGTTCAAATTCATTAAGAAACTAAATGTGGAGGGACGACCAAGACACTCAAACACGGGAGACAAGACGAAATCTAAGATGGGGGGTCTCAAGGACCACCTCCATCTCAGAGTCACTAACCATTGATTCCCCTTGGTCATTTGCATCCAAAATTTCTGAAGGTTCCATCATATCAGGTGAGTTATAAAATTGGTGGTGTGAGTAGTAGTAGGTCCATTTATATCAGGTGGTCTCGGTGGGTGGTGTTGGACCAGCCCACTATTTTTTATGATGATCATTGGATCCACAAGTCCTTCGTTAGTGGGCCCAGAGGCGTTATTGGTCTGGTGGGGCCCAACTGTTAGTTGGTTGCTAATGATATGTGGGAGCGCATGGTCCACAATTATTTCCTTTTGCCTCTGACGTGCGCTGGCCGAGTGTGAAGGGGTTTGATTGACAGGTGCCATAAGTGCCACATTATGCTCTGAGGTTGCCTGCTGGGAATTGACTCGTGGGCCTCGTGTCTCTTTCTGCATAACATGGTTCTCAGTGGGGACCCCATGGAATTTACTAGCTTGACCTCCTGATTGGACAGTGGCCTTTTTTCAGTGTTGGCATTTAAAGTTGCCAGAAGAACGCGACCACTACCACTGACCGGACCACCACCACTAACCGAACCACCCTTATCTTTACTTTTTTCTTCCAGTGTTGTTTTTGAACCACCGTCCATGGTCCATCTTCTTGGTTGATGTTACCATCATTGTTCCCCTCTCCACCAGGAGTTGCCCCCGTCACCTCCCCGGTAGAAACCTCAGTAGCTCTCTTGTCCGCACATTGGTCCTTGTGATGTCCAAATCTACCACAAGCCATGCAGAGCAGATGGAGACCTTCATATTCAATTTTGTAAATATGTTGTTTTAGCTCAAACATAGCAAGTAAGGGTGCATCCAAATCCACCTCAACGCAAAGCCTTGCGTTCTTCCCACGCCCAACTAGTTGAGTTGTCTCAGCCACTTTGACTGTTCGTCCTATTCGATCCCCCAAGAAGAACAGAAAGTCTGAGTGATGGTATTCCACCGGAAGTTCTGGTAACCGGACTTATACAGCAACCTTGTTGATCTCTTCTTTTTCTGGCCTAAAGTTTGGCCTCCACTCGCGGACTGTGAGATAGTGATCGTAGATGAACCATGGCCCATTAGTAGGGGCTCGAGTATGATCATCAAGGCTGGATAAGTATACTAAGAAGAACTCACAACCAAGGTCCATGAAATTCATAGTACCTTTTTGAACCCACATCTAATTTAATCGGTTTTCCAGAGCCTTGAAACCGATTCTTCGCTAAAGTAATTTGACAAGCAAACCTTGCTTCAAAGGCCTACATAAACGTTCTTCGGCACTTGGAGGAACAACAATCTCAGGGCGCTCATGTCCACAGTACTTCTTCTCAATAATTTGCAAATACATAGCCCTATATGATTATCACCCATAACACCTTTAATTGGCTCCTGTTGCATTAATTGTTAAAATAAAAAGACATAATTGCATTAATTGTAGAATGACCGTATACAATTTCTTATACATGATTTAATTGTTGTCTTTTGGTTTTCAATTGCAACATTTAATAACATTCATTGTTATCGATGACTATATTTACTAATATTTATATCATCTTTTAAAATTTTGTCAACTAACATTTTGTAAATGTAATTATTTACCATATGTTGCATTTATTGTCGAACAACCCTATACAAATTATAATGAAAACATTAATTGTCATCTTCCCTATTCCCATTGAAGCTTTGATTGTCATCTTTTCTATTTCCAATGCAAGTTAGAATTTCCAATTTCCAAGTTCGTGTCAGTTACTAATCTCTTTGTATCTCAATATCATCTCTTTGTATATTTAATGAATAGACATAAATTAAAAAACTAAACACAAAAAATTAGAACAACTCATTCAACGCACAATTATCCTCCTAGTGGTGTGTTCGAAAGAAAGCATCTAGCCACAAGCCTACAAATGCTAACGGGAAACTTGAAGAAAGTTGTAGTTATGTAGTCGATCTGAAATATGAAGGGAAAAACATTGGAATGCTTAATAATCGAGAAAATGGAAAGACTACACTACTAATATTGGAATGAAAACACAATTTGTCCTTCAATATTACTAACCCAACCAATACATTTATTAAATGAGTCTTCTTTCGAAATCAAAATAGATTAAAAACCTAGAGAAAGTTTAAGATATTTTTAGGACTTTGTATTGGTTGTACACAAATAAGAATTTTCTCAGCCCATATATTTTGGAGGACAGCAATGACGGCCAACTTTGCAGCAGGCATGACTAAGCAAACTAAGAGTACTTTGCAGCACCCCTTTTACTAGTTGATGTTCGTCGTAATGCGGAGGATAAATATCACTTTCAGCAGAATCATGACGAGTACTTTGCAGCACCCCTTCAACCAAAGTACTCACAATCGCAAGGAGCAATAACGTGAACTTCAAAACTTTCTTCAACCAATTTTCCATTCTAACTGCAAAAACTCTAAAGGAAACGAAAGCGATTATTTGCAATGGTACAAGAAAAAAACCCTATCTAATATAGATTTATACAACTTAACCACGTATGAAAATACCTATTTAGCCATTTGACAAAAGTGACATTTCAAATGTTTGAGGATAAATATGTAAATTAGTCACTAAAAGACAAATAATATCATTACCCCCTCTTTCTTTTTCTTCTTACACTCTCTTTCTTCCTTTTTTTTTCTTTCCTCTTACACTCTCTATCCTCATTTTTACTTATCTCTTACACTCTCTTTCTTCATTTTTCTCTTCCTTTTTACCTTCTCTTTCCTGCTTTTCACTTTTATCTTTTCTCCTACGCTCTCTTTATTTCATTTTTTCTTTTTACTTTACTTTTATTTTTCCATAAACAATTATTCTCTTTCTCTTCACTTCACTTTTGTTTTTTTTAACTAAATTTCTAAATTTATACAAACACTACTCTACTTAATTTACTCTACCAATATTATCTTCTCTTTTCTCTCTGAAATGTGAAATCTCTTTTCTATCACCTCTTATTGATAATCTAATAATCAACTAAAATAATCTAATCTAATCTAATATAGATTTATACAAGTTAACCACGTATGAAAATACCTATTTAGCCATTTGACAAAAGTGACACTTTAAATGTTTGAGGACAAATATGTAAATTAGTCATTAAAAGACAAAAAATATCATTACCCCTATTTCTTTTTCTTCTTACACTCTCTTTATTCCTTTTTTTCTTCCTCTTACACTCTCTTTCCTCCTTTTTATTTTTCTCTTACACCCTCTTTCTTCCTTTTTCTCTTCCTTTTTACACTCTCTTTCCTGCTTTTCACTTTTCTCCTACACTCTCTTTATTTCATTTTTTCTTTTTACTTTACTTTTATTTTTCCATAAACAATTATTCTCTTTCTCTTCACTTCACTTTTGTTTTTTTAACTAAATTTCTAAATTTATACAAACACTACTCTACTTAAGTTACTCTACCAATATTATCTTCTCTTTTCTCTCTGAAATGTGAAATCTCTTTTCTATCACCTCTTATTGATAATATACTATTTCTCTTTTACTATCTACTATTATATAGTATTAAACTAAAATAATCATTTGAAACTACGAGATAACTGCACTAATATATAAAAAAAACACGGGATAACTGCTGTGATATATAAAAAAACACGAGATTAGTATTTGACATTGGTAATTATAATTTTTGAAGACTATTATAAACCTACTATCTAAAAAACAAGAATGCTTAATGGCTATTTAAACTACTAATCTAATCTAATATAGATTTGTACAACTTAAGCACGTATGAAAAAACCTATTTAGCCATTTGACAAAAGTTACACCTAAAATGTTTGAGGACAAATATGTAAATTAGTCATTAAAAGACAAAAAATGTCATTACCCTCTCTTTCTTTTTCTTCTTACACTCTCTTTCTTCCTTTTTTCTCTTTCCTCTTACACTCTCATTTCTCCTTTTTACTTTTCTCTTACACTCTCTTTCTTCTTTTTTTCTTTTTCTTTTTACACTCACTTTCCTCCTTTTCACTTTTCTCCTACACTCTCTTTATTTCATTTCTTCTTTTTAATTTATTTTTATTTTTCCATAAACAATTATTCTCTTTCTCTTTCTCTTCACTTTTATTTTTTTAACTAAATTTCTAAATTTATACAAACACTACTCTACTTAAATTACTCTACCAATATTATCTTCTCTTTTCTCTCTGAAATCTGTTTACACTCTTATTGATAATTTTCTATCACCTCTTACTGATAATCTACTAATCAACTAAAATAATTAATTGAAACTACGAGAGAACTACAATGATAAATAAAAAACACGGGATAACTGCACTGATATATAAAAAAACACATGATTAATATTTGCCATTGATTATTATAATTTTTGAAGACTACTATAAACCTACTATCTAAAAAAACAAGAAGGCTTAATGACTATTTTAACTGATTAATACCTAAAAAAAGACAAATAATTGTCACTGATATATGAAAAACACGGGATAGATATTTCTTATTGATCATCTACTATATATCTTTTACTATCTTTTATGATCTACTAATCAACTCATATAATCATTTTAAACTATGAGATAACTGCACTGATCCATAAAAAATACGAGATAGCTGCACTGATATATAAACAAATATGGGGATAACTGCAATGATATATATATATATATAAACATGGGATAACAGAACTGATATATAAAAAACTCGGGATAACAATACTGTTATATAAAAAATACTGCACTGATATTTGTTCTGGGGTGTATCAACAACACCAAGAGGTGCCAATAGAAAGGGACCAGCGGTCCAACACACAGGAAATGGCCCAAACGGCCCAAATCGGCGAGCCTTGCGGTGAGAAACTTCGCTCGGCCCCGTTGCGCATATTTCGGCCGAGATGCTCCATCCCAATAGTATAAATACGCCACTCGCATGTGGCTTCAGGTACCACCCGAGGTGCTCTGCGTGCAGCCCAGACCGGTCCTTTCCCTCATCAACGACCGAGCGTAGGAGCCACGAACGACATCACTTCATTGATCAGGTACGATCAATGGGCGACCACAGTGGGAGGCCCGAGCGCTATCCCATCTCGACTATGGCTCCACGCGACCGGCCCCTGACATGGGCCTCATCACAACTAAATCCCTTTATTGTGCTTGATCCCGCGAGATTCAGTGCACGCTCAATCGGCCCAGCGGTGGCGATACAGGGTGCATGTCGTTCAAATACCGACATCAAAACCAGCAAAGGCATTTGAGAGATACTCGTTGGTGAAGGGTCTCATGTGCATCACCATTTCAGTCGATTGGGGGCCTGAGCGGCGATTCCAAACTGATCTGTGCGAAGTCACTACTCCAAATTGAGATTCACAGGTCGGTTCTTCCCTTCAGCGTCCACCCGAGCCGGCCAACTATCAGCGAGTTCGGTTCGCCACTTTCGTGCGAAGTTCCGATGCAAGTTCAGCACCCTATCTCGAAAGCGAGGACGGCTACGAACTCTGATATATGTTGCCGAGCTAGTGGTCAGACACTATACGTCGAGGTGTTTGCGTTATGCTAAGGGGTAGAGAATTTGTGGATCTCGCTGAAACATAGTTCGGTCTTCAATTTGCATAATGAAGTCGTTCTTGAGCACATTATGACCATGCTTGTGGAGCGACCTAAGATGTTGGCCGACCTGAAGAGCATGGACGATCCAAAGACGCCTAAATGAATTTAAGCGACCTGAGAATGATCGCACCTCCTAAGACGAGCAAGATCCAAGTAGACTTCGTAAGCTAAGGGGGTCGGCCGAGTTCCGATCAATTGAATCACCCCCCGACACATGATCGGCTGTGGCAGCGACCACATGCACTCAGTGGCAGCGTCCACACCTCTGCAGTGGCAGCGTCCACATGCTCGGCTGTGGCAGCGACCACATGCACTCGGTGGCAGCGTCCACACCTCGGCTGTGGCAGCGTCCACATGATCGGCTGTGGCAGCGACCACATGCACTCAGTGGCAGAGTCCACACCTCGGCAGTGGTAGCGTCCACATGCTCGATTGTGGCAGCGACCACATGCACTCAGTGGCAGCGTCCACACCTCGGCAGTGGCAGCGTCCACATGCTCGGCTGTGGCAGCGTCCACATGATCGGCTGTGGCAGCGACCACATGCACTCGATGGCGCTGCCCACACCTCGGCGATGGCGGCGTCCACATGCTCGGCCGCGGCGTCCGCATCACATGATCGGCTGTGGCAGCGACCACATGCACTCAGTGGCAGCGTCCACACCTCGGCAGTTGCAGCGTCCACATGCTCGGTTGTGGCAGCGTCCACATGATCGGCTGTGGCAGCGACCACGTGCACTCGATGGCGGCGTCACACCTCGGCGGCGCGGCGACGCGTGCTCGGTTTGTGGCGGCGACCACATGCACTCGATGGCGCCGGCCCACACCTCGGCGATGGCGACGTCTGCAGGCATGGCAAGAAAAACCGGACCGCGGTACCCGCCCGAACCCGTCCCGATTTTGTCGGGGAAAACCCGAGTTGAACGGGGTCGGGGACGGGGATGGGTTTTCCCCGATTTACTAAGTCGGGGACGGGGACGGGGATGGGGAGTATGATACCCAGCCCGAGCCCGAGCCCGAACCCGCCCGCTAATTGTTCAGCTACTTAAAATGCTGATGATGTTAAATTACTTAAATATCCCACATATATATATATATATATATATATATATATATATATATATATATATATATATATATATATATATATATTACTCCAAGAATAGAAACCCTAAAAGCAAACCTCCCTCACGGTCTCACCCTCAAACTCTCCGCCTCTCAGCCTCTCTGACTCTCTCCCTTCCTAAACTACACCGTCAACCTCCTCCTCCCTTCGTGAGCTATCAGCCACCATCAAGCACTCTCTCCTACTCTCCCTTCGCGACCAGATCTTCTTATCTTCTAGGTGAGATTTCGTTTATGTCTTTATGTCTTTGTTTTCTTCGTTTTTTTCTTCTTCCAAAGAAGAAAATGATTTTCGCTTTTCTTCTTCTAGTTGTTTGGATCTGTAATTTGTGATTTCTGCTTTGGATCTTGTAATTTTTTTATCTTCTTTTATGTTTCGATCTTGAGTCTTTGAGTAGTATGATGATTTGTCTTTTCTTCAATTATATTTTGTGGGTTGTTTGTGACAATGTGACATTTGGAGCTTTGGTATTTCGATTGAATGTTAAATTGTTAATCACGATTATCTTATGTCAGTATTATATGAGTGATGATTTATGGCATTTGAAGGACGTTTCTAATTTATTTATTTTTTGGTTTAGGAAGGGATATTCTTGAAATAGACCATCCAAAGAGGTCCTTTTGGAACCAAGGTTAGTATAATTTCTTTTTATAAAATTATATGCAAGTGGAGGTTTAACTTGTTTTAACTTGTTTTCACTTTGAGGAAAAAAGTTTATCAATCTTCTTCATCACTTTTTAAATATGTGTATTTGGATTTCTTTCATGCTCACCTTGATCATTGCCCTTCAATTGTCATGTGAAATTTTTAATGGGTTATCAAATTATAACAAATAACAAAGAACGAATTTTTACTAAAGAATTTCAAAGAATAGGAAGATTTGAGGTTCGGACTTAAATTTGACCATCTCTATCATGACCTATGCAGAGGAGAGATTTTTGGCCCTTCTTCTTCTTCTCAAGGAGGTGCATTTTATTTATCTCTTTTGGTCATTTGTAGGAGACTCGATCTATCTTGGATTTTTCATTTTGGCTCAATACAATGTTATCTTTGAAACATTGTATTTCTTTTTCACTTCAGGCTGATAGTTTGGAAGAGGCCATAAACATTGTCAACAAAAACAAGTATTTTTCTAACAACTATTTCGTGTCGTTTGCTTTTGTTAAACTGTCATTTATCTCTTACTCTGGTCTCCTACATTTGAGCCAAAAAATATGAATTCCAAGCCAATATATGCATTGGTGTCTCAGTATTTTTCAGCCAAAAACTTTGCATTTTTCTACTAGCTAGATTCTCTTTGCCACATTTGATTGTCACTCTAATGGATAATCACTTGTGATCGCATTTGAATTAGGTGGGCATCAACGTTCCTATTCTGTTCCTTTGCCCTTTTTCTCATTTCTCGGCAACCAAGGCATCATTTGCGAGGCGATCTCAATTTCTATGGTATTTATTTAAAAGCTAGCTAGCTCTTTATCTTCACTTGTACTACTAGCTTTGTACCACGGATTTGGATTTGGATTTGACACTATTTTTGTATGACAGGCAAGGCGAGGAGTTAACTATTTGACACAATTGTTTGTTCTTGTTTGTTCATGTCACAGATATACAAAGGATGGATGTTCATTGGTAATTCCGCCTTCTCATGTAAAGTATTGTATGGGAACATTTCACATTGATAAAAGTTAACGAACAAGACAAAGCTCAATGTAATTATTGCAAGAATCTGCTTGGTGGAAGTTTAAGAAATGGAACAGAAACACTTGCATACACACATGAATATATGTATTCAAAAAAAGATTGTAGAGAAAAGCAAATAGGTTGCGTGTGCTAGAAGTTGTAACACTTGTTTACTTGTTAGTCCGTATTTTGTAATGTTGGTTGTATGGTGACAAATTAGTATGAACTTATTTTGTAACCAAAAAGTTTTAATCTTACTTTGAACACCTTTAATGATTATGTTTCAATGATTTGGAAATAGGTACGTATAATTAGGTTTGGAAAAAATATTTTTCCCAATGAAATCGGGTTTGGGGTCGGGTTTCTTCCTAGTGGGATGAAAATTTTGCTTTTTACTCAACATAGGAGCGGGGACGGGGACGGGCGGGGAAACCCGATCCCCATCGGGGGCGGGGATGGGGATGCGTATTTCATGCCCGGCGGGTTTTGGGGTCGGGGTCGGGGATCGGGTAGTTTGTCGGGGTCGGGGACGGGGGGAGTAAACACCGGCCCCGCCCCGCCCCGTTGCCATGCCTAGCAGCGTCCACATGCTCGGCTGTGGCAGCGGCCACATGATCGGCTGTGGCAGCGACCACTTGCACTCAGTGGCAGCGTCCACACCTCGGCAGTGGCAGCGTCCACATACTCGGCTGTGGTAGCGACCACATGCACTCAGTGGCAGCGTCCACACCTCGGCAGTGGCAGCGTCCACATGCACTCAGTGGCAGCGTCCACACCTCGGCAGTGGCAGCATCCACATGCTCGGCTGTGGCAGCGACCACATGCACTCGGTGGCAGCGTCCACACCTCGGTAGTGGCAGCGTCCATACCTCGGCAGTGGCAGCGTCCACGTGCTCACATACTCGGTAGTGGCAGCGTCCACATGCTCGGTTGTGTCAGTGTCCACATGATCGGCTGTGGCAGCGACCACATGCACTCAGTGGCAGCGTCCACACCTCGGCAATGGCAGCAACCACATCCTTGGCAGTGGCAGCGACCATCTCCCGACTTAGCGTGGTAGCGACCACACACTTCAAGAGATGGAGACGGTTGCGCAATGCAACCCTGTACGCCTAACGTGACACGAGGGCAACGATCTAAGCCTCAGCCCGCCTTCAAGCGACCTATGCTTAGGGGGCAACTGTTCTGGGGTGTATCAACAACACCAAGAGGTGCCAACAGAAAGGGACCAGCGGTCCAACACACAGGAAATGGCCCAAACGCCTAAATCAAGAGCCTTGCAGCGCAAACTTCGCTCCCGACCGTTGCGCATATTTCGGCCGAGATGCTCCATCCCAATAGTATAAATACGCCACTCGCATGTGGCTTCAGGTACCACCCGAGGTGCTCTGCGTGCAGCCCAGACCGGTCCTTTCCCTCATCAACGACCGAGCGTAGGAGCCACGAACGACATCACTTCATTGATCAGGTACGATCAATGGGCGACCACAGTGGGAGGCCCGAGCGCTATCCCATCTCGAATATGGCTCCACGCGACCGGCCCCTGACATGGGCCTCATCACAACTAAATCCCTCTATTGTGCTTGATCCCGCGAGATTCAGTGCACGCTCAATCGGCCAATGGTGGCGTCTGAGGGTGCATGTCGTTCAAATACCGACATCAAAACCAGCAAAGGCATTTGAGAGATACTATGTGCATCACCATTTCAGTCGATTGGGGGCCTGAGCGGCGATTCCAAACTGATCTGTGCGAAGTCACTACTCCGAATTGAGATTCACAGGTCGGTTCTTCCCTTCAGCGTCCACCCGAGCCGGCCAACTATCAGCGAGTTCGGTTCGCCACTTTCGTGCGAAGTTACGATGCAAGTTCAGCACCCTATCTCGAAAGCGAGGACGGCTACGAACTCGATATATGTTGCCGAGCTGCTAGTGGTCGACACTATACGTCGAGGTGTTTGCGTTATGCTAAGGGGTATAGAATTTGTGGATCTCATTAAAACATAGTTCGGTCTTCAATTTGCATAATGAAGTCGTTCTTGAGCACATTATGACCATGCTTGTGGAGCGACCTAAGATGTTGGCCGACCTGAAGAGCATGGACGATCCAAAGACGCCTAAATGAATTTAAGCGACACGAGAATGATCGCACCTCCTAAGACGAGCAAGATCCAAGTAGACTTCGTAAGCTAAGGGGTCGGCCGAGTTCCGATCAATTGAATCACCCCACACATGGTCGGTGTGGCGGCGACCACACATGCACTCGATGGCGGCGTCCACACCTCTGCGATGGCGGCGTCCACATGCTCGGTATGGCGGCGACCACATGCACTCTGCGGGCGGCGTCCCACACCCTGGGCCGTGGCGGCGTCCACATGATCGGGCCGTGGCGGCGACATACATGCACTCGATGGCGAAGTCCACACCTCGGCGATGGTAGCGTCCCACATGCTCGGTTGTGGCGGCGACCACATGCACTCGATGGCGGCGTCCACACCTCGGCGATGGCGGCGCCCACATGCTCTACGTGGCGGCGTCCACATGATCGGTACGTGGCGGCGACCACATGCACTCGATGGCGCGGCCCACACCTCTCGCGATGGCGGCGTCTACATGCTCGGGCGTGGCGGCGCCATGACGATCGGGCGTGGCGGCGACCACATGCACTCGATGGCGGCGTCCACACCTCGGCGCATTGCAGCGTCCCACATGCTCGGTTGTGGCGGCGTCCACATGATCGGCCGTGGCGGCGACCACATGCACTCGATGGCGCTGGCGTCCACACCTCGGCGATGGCGGCGTCCCACATGCTCGGCCGTGGCGGCGACCACATGATCGGTATGGCGGCGACCACATGCACTCGATGGCGGCGACCACATGCACTCAGTGGCAGCGTCCACACCTCGGCAGTGGCAGCGTCCACATACTCGGCTGTGGTAGCGACCACATGCACTCAGTGGCAGCGTCCACACCTCGGCAGTGGCAGCGTCCACATGCACTCGATGGCGGCGTCCACACCTCGCGATGGCGGCGTCCACATGCTCGGCTGTGGCAGCGACCACATGCACTCGGTGGCAGCGTCCACACCTCGGCAGTGGCAGCGTCCACACCTCGGCAGTGGCAGCGTCCACGTGCTCACATACTCGGCAGTGGCAGCGTCCACATGCTCGGTTGTGGCAGTGTCCACATGATCGGCTGTGGCAGCGACCACATGCACTCAGTGGCAGCGTCCACACCTCGGCAATGGCAGCAACCACATCCTTGGCAGTGGCAGCGACCATCTCCCGACTTAGCGTGGTAGCGACCACACACTTCAAGAGATGGAGACCGATTGCGCAATGCAACCCGACTGCTTACAACGTGACACAGAGGCAACGATCTAAGCCTCAGCCCGCCTTCAAGCGACCTATGCTTAGGGGGCAACTGTTCTGGGGTGTATCAACAACACCAAGAGGTGCCAACAGAAAGGGACCAGCGGTCCAACACACAGGAAATGGCCCAAACGGCCCAAACTGGCGAGCCTTGCAGCGCAAACTTCGCTCCCGGCCGTTGCGCATATTTCGGCCGAGATGCTCCATCCCAATAGTATAAATACGCCTCTCGCATGTGGCTTCAGGTACCACCCGAGGTGATCTGCGTGCAGCCCAGACCGGTCCTTTCCCTCATCAATGACCGAGCGTAGGAGCCACGAACGACATCACTTCATTGGTCAGGTATGATCAATATTTAAAAAAACACCAGATAAATGCACAATTGTTTTTAAATGATACTTTTACATTTTTTAGATTTTAATATTTATCTATTTTTTATTTGAAACTCCTTTTTTGTATACTTTAAATTTGTTTTTATTTTCACGGGGCAATTTTCAGACTATTTAATTACGGTCTAAGCTCATTCATAAAAAGAACATGACTGCACCCGTGCGTATGCACGAGTATCCTACTAGTAACTCTATATATTTATAAAAGTCAAAGGATAAGCTCAAAATGGTTACTCTTAAACAACTTTTTGAATTCCTTTGGAAATTTAATGAGTGACAATATGCAAGTCTTTATTTTATTTACTATTTTCAAATTAATTATCTCGTTTGAAAGAAATGATATGATCCTAATTTCCTATCTTTATTTTGATTATTATCTTCATTTTAATTTCAACTAAAAAATGTTCACAAACAATACAAGCAATGTACACAAAAGCGCTTGGATGAGATGGTTTGGATTTCTTCCATCTGTACCAAGGTTCGGGTTCGAATCCAGCCTTGGGCATGCAGTACTGTTAATTCTCTTTAAGGAAAGATTTTCTGCCCTTGGGGTCCTACTCGACTCGAGGATTAGTCTTTGTAGTTGCGCTTACAAATGATACTTGGTTTATACCAAAAATATCACGTAAAAACTTTTGTAATATCTTTTCTATATACATAAATACTTTATTGTAGGATACCAAAAATCAGTCACATAGGCGGGAAAAAGTTGCTGAGTTGGAGGCTACTTTGGTCATTTTAATCTTTTATATATAAAAGTAGGACCCAGAGTCTGACAAAAAGTTGACATTTAGGCTAGAAAAAGTCGACCAAAACTGTTGGTAATTTAGTCATTCAAATTTTCTCCATAGTAATTGTGTATCATGGTTGCATTATTGTAGAATGAACCTACACTATTTTCGATGTAGCTTTAATTGTTTACATTTTGCTTTCCATTGTAAATTTAAATTGCAGTTAATCCACTTCTAATTCCCAAGCAAACTTTTATTGCGGCTTTACTTTCAAATTGCATTCCATTTAATTGTATTTATTTAGTGGGAATTAGGAGGTCAAAATTTTGGATAACGATAAGTTAAAAGCACTTTGTAATGCAAATTGCACATTTTTTAAAAATTATATGGAAATGGACTGTACTTATTTGCTAACTTAAACATTGGATTTAAATTCTTAACAATATCTTTTATATATAAAAGTAGGATACGGAGTCCGCAAAAATGTTGGCAAACACTACAAGAAATTCGGGGATTACCGGCGGACAAAATCCGCCGGTAATGACAAAAAAACCGCCGGAAATTGGCCATTACCGGCGGATTTTTTCCGCCGGTTAAACTGTCGTAGGTAATGGTTACCTGCGGAAAAATCCGCCGGTAAACACAAATAAAGCCGCCGGAATTTTTCTTTTTTCTTTTTAAAAATAAAAACCGCCGGTAATGTAAAAAAGCCGCCGGTAATTTCAAAAAAACCGCCGGTAAGTACGTAAATTCCGCCGGTAAAGTTTAAAAAAAAAATTAAATAACAATTTTGAACATATCATTTTGACTAAATATTATTAATTGTAGTAATAGTAATTTTAATTATAATTTTTTACCACGAATTAAATTTTAAATAATAATTTATCATAATAATCCTTTCTTTTCTTCTTTTTCTCCTTTCCCTTATTCTTCTTCCTCTACCTTCATCTTTCTCAGTTATTGTAACCTGTGGTTTGTTCTCCCCCATGTTGTTGTTGTTGTTGTTGTTTCCCTCTTGTGATTGCTTTGAGCTCTTGGGATCCATGAACAAAGACACAAAACGGAAAGGAGAAAAAGAAGAAAAGAAAGGATTATTATGATAAATTATTATTTAAAATTTAATTAAATGGTAAAAATTATAATTAAAATTACTATTACTACAATTAAATGATATTTCTCTGATTCAGAGCTCGATTTTGATGTTATATGAAATGTGGTGTCAATTCTTTCAATTGAGTATGATCTAGTCTCAGAAGTGAATGAAGTCGAAGACGATTTCGAAGATATAGCTATTCACAAGCCAGTTTGCTATTATGTCTCCTTTCAGAGTACAAGAGCGTGTTTTGAACTAACAATCAAGGCTATTCTCATTGTTGATTGTCACCAAAATCCATTAAGCATAACACCTTTATAATGTCTCAAGAGTTTCAAAACTATTCTCATGCTTTGATTCCCTTGTCTAATTTCATAGTTCCAACATCAATACTCCACCTTTCGGTTCTTCGTTTGATGTTTAAAATTAGATTTGAAGGACAATGAAATTAGATTGAAATATAAAAGAATTTGGAATAGAGAATAGTCTTGGGAATTTAGGGACCTATCATTGGATTACTCCCAATAACCTAAGACCAAGTTTCTACTCACTCATAATTGAAAACTAAGTTGCAAGAATAATAATTGACATAATGTAAATGACAAGAATGTAAATGACTGCAGATAAAGTTCAGAAAATAAGAACAGAAAACTAAAGTGCAGAAAAATTAAAGAACAAGAAATAAAAGATGAAGAGAAAATTGCATAAACTTAGATTAAACTTTAGAGTAATTTGCAAGTGACAAGGTTAGATTACAAGTGAAGAGAGGCTCTATTTATAGCCTAAGATCAGTGGAGAATGAGTTCAATTCGCATAACTAGCCATTAACACCATTAAGAGAGAAATTGGAAGAGTTTTGAAACTGTTTCTGAATTCTGAACAGGTTGCACGGGTCGTGCTAAAATGGCACGGGTCGTGCCATGTGAAATACTTGAATTCCTGGAACATTTAAGGGTTGCACGTGTCGTGCTTAAATCAGCACAGGTCGTGCTAAGTTTCGCAGCTCTGCTGGTTGAAATTCCTTGGCCTTTTAGCTTACCACGGGTCATGCTAATTTCAACACGGGTCATGCTAAGTTCAGCAGCTCTTGGAACTATTTTTTTCTCTTTGTTTTGCACCTTTTTAATTCTCTTTTGATCTTTGACCCTTTTCATACAAATTTCCTTCCTTTAACATCTTGTAGTAAAATAGCTCAATAAAAGAACTAAATTCCCACAATTCTTTATTCAATTTAAACACTATACTCTAAATTTTCTTATCAAACTCCCCCCATGCTTAAATCATTGCTTGTCCTCAAGCAAAATCTTACAATTTATTTGGCAAATCTTTGAATGAAAATTATCGGCTTAGCACATGAACTAGAAATGATTTGGTGGTATCCAATAACATTTTCTTCTCAGCTTAAGAAACTTTTCTGTTGAGCTTTATGTGCAGAGAAGATAAGTTTTGTGGTACTAGTACCACAAAACTTATCTTCTCTGCACATAAAGCTCCATCTCATGGTATATCTCTTGTGAATCATCTTGCACTACCACTTTAATCTTATTTCGATCTACCTCAACTAAAATATTTTTCTCAAATTGTGTTTCATGTAGTTTTTTGAATAACCCTCTTAAGCAAGGTGGTGGTTGTGGCAAAGATGACTCAAAAGATTCCCATTCCTCCTTGGTGAATGTAAATACATTTTTGTAAAACCCTTTTAAGCAACGTGGTGGTGGTGGAAAAGATTCCTCAAAATATTCTCATTCCTCCTTAGAGAATGTAAATACATGTTTATTCATATTAACAAGAAAAATAAAACATTTAGTCTAACCGATACCAAAAAATCAATCAATATCACAAGAGTCCCCGGCAACGGCGCCAAAAACTTGATAGGCCGCAAGTGCACAATTCTATCGCGTAATAAAAAGTATCGATCCCACAGAGACTTTCTGATTACCAATTTTTTTTCAGTGGTGATTAGCTAAAAGGAATGATTTTAGTAGAAGGAGTGATTGTTTGATTCAAAATTCAGATATGAAAATAATCTCGGGTTATAGTTTCATCACAACAATGAGGAACCAAAAATAATTCTTTAGACCATTCACCAAATTATATAGTAATGTATTTCAAAGACAAGGCAGTGAATATAACTAATGTCTCCTTTCGGAGTACAAGAGCGTGTTTTGAACTAACAATCAAACCTATTCTCATGGTTGATTGTCACCAAAACCCATTAAGCATAACACCTTTATAATGTCTCAAGAATTTCAAAACTATTCTCATGTTTTGATTCCCTTGTCTAATTTCATAGTTCCAACATCAATACTTCACCTTTCGGTTATTCGTTTGATGTTTAAAATAAGATTTGAAGGACAATGAAATTAGATTGAAATATAAAACAATTTGGAGTGGAGAATAGTCTTGGGAATTACTAGGGACCTATCATTGGATTACTCCCAATAACCCAAGACCAAGTTTACTTTTATTTGACCGGAAAAATTAAAGACCAAGTTTCTACTCCCAATAACCCAAGACCAAGTTTCTACTCACTCCTAATTGAAAAGTAAGTTGCAAGAATAATAATTGAAATAATATAAATGACAAGAATGTAAATGACTGAAGATAAAAGTTCAGAAAATAAGAACATAAAACTAAAGTGCAGAAAAATTAAAGAACAAGAAATAAAAGATGAAGAGAAAATTGCATAAACTTAGATTAAACTTTAGAGTAATTTGCAAGTGACAAGGTTAGATTACAAGTGAAGAGAGGCTCTATTTATAGCCTAAGATTAGTGGAGAATGAGTTCAATTCACATAACTAGCCATTAACACCATTAAGAGAGGAATTGGAAGAGTTTTGAAACTGTTTCTGAATTCTGAACAGGTTGCACGGGTCGTGCTAAAATAGCACGGGTCGTGCCATGTGAAAAACTTGAATTCCTGGAACATTTAACGGTTGCACGTGTCGTGCTAAAATCAGCACAGGTCGTGCTAAGTTTCGCAGCTCCTGCTGGTTGAAATTCCTTGGCCTTTTAGCTCAGCACGGGTCATGCTAAGTTCAGCAACTCTTGGAACTATTTTTTTCTCCTTGGTTTGCACCCTTTTTAATTCTCTTTTGATCTTTGACCCTTTTCATACAAAATTCCTTCCTTTCTTCAATGTAATCCCTGAAAATAAAAACTAACATCTTGTAGTAAAATATCTCAATAAAAGAACTAAATTCCCACAATTCTTTATTCAATTTAAACACTAAAAATACTCTAAATTTTTACTTATCAGCCATCAACCTTGCACCAAATAATTTTTATCTGGAGAGAGGATGGATTGGTAGAGAATGTCAAAGGAGATCAAAGTTACTTCATGGCAGAAGTTAACCATATAACAAAGAAGACTTTCGACAAGCAATTGGCGAATATTGCGCCATGCACATCTTCAGATTCTGGTTATATCCACCAAGACAATGTGTTTTCCTCAGTCAAGCTTCACCCAACCCATGGATTAATTTGGGAGAGGGATGTCATAGGTGAGGGAAGTTACCCTGAAGGTGTGACTCCACCAACTGGGTGGAAAATCATCGACAACTGATTATGTCTGAGCCTAGTGCTTGGGAAAAGATTACGACCTATGTGGCTGAGATTAAGCAAAAAGTGTCTTTGGAAGCCGAGATACAATAGGAAATGGTTGTCGAAACTAGTAAAGTCAATGATGAAGAGAATTTGGTCGAAGACTAGAGGATCGATTGTATTTATGATGACGAGCCATTAGGTTTTGAAAAAGAACCTATGGGTTCGACCAAGAAGATACAAGCACAAGATCCCTTAGAAGAAATTGACTTGGGAGATGGCCCTGTAAAAAGGCCAACATACATTAGTGCTAAAATTGATAAAGAATTGAGAGTTCAAACAATTGAACTTTTGAAAGAATTCAAAGACCGTTTTGCGTGGGATTACAACGAAATGCCAGGTTTGAGTCGAGAGATGGTAGAGTTGAAGTTGCCAATTTGACTAGATAAGAAGCCAGCGAAGCAAACACCAAGAACATTTGCACCGCAGATTCTAACGAAGATCAAAGAAGAAATCGAAAGATTATTCGGAAATAAGTTCATTAGAACGACCAGGTATGTCGAATGGTTAGCAAATATAGTTCTCATTGTTAAGAAAAATGGAACTCTTAGAGTCTGTATAGATTTTAGAGACTCGAATAATGATACACCTAAAGATGAATATCTTATGCTAGTGGCAGAAATGTTAGTCGATTCAGCAGCAAGATTTGAACATTTAAGTATGCTAGACGGTTATTCTGGCTATAATCAAATTTTTATTGCTTAGGAAGATGTGTCGAAAACAACATTTCAATGCCCAGGGGCCTTAGGCGTTTATGAGTGGGTAGTGATGCATTTTGGCCTAAAAAATGCTGGTGCTACATAGCAAAGGGCAATGAATTGTATTTCATGATTTATAGAAGATTTTATGCAAGTTTACATAGATGACATTGTTGTTAAATCTTCATCAGAAAGTGGTCATTTAGACCACCTTCGGCAGTCATTCGAAAGGATGAGAAAATATGGATTGAAAATGAATCCACTAAAATGTGCCTTCAATCAAAAGGCATTGAGATCAATCAAAACAAGACAAAAGTGATCTTGGAAACGAAAGCTCCTTCGACCAAGAAAGATCTTCAGTCTTTACTGCGAAAGATCAATTTCCTCACAAGGTTCATATCAAACCTAAGTGGCAAGACTCAAGCTTTTTCGCAATTACTTCAACCGAAGAAAGAAGATGTGTTCAGGTGGGAACCAAAACATCAGAAAGCTTTCAACGAGATCAAGTCTTATTTAGTTAAACCACCTATTTTACTACCCTCTATTAGGAATAAGGTGATGAAATTGTACATAGCAACATCAGAACTGTCAATAGGTAGTATGTTAGCACAAAGGATGAAAATGGTGTCGAAAGAGCCATTTATTACCTCAGTAGGGTTTTGAATGATGCTGAAACACGATACCATCCTATTGAAAAATTGTGCCTTTGTTTGTATTTCTCTTGTACAAAATTAAAGCAATATATAAAGCCAGTTGACGTGTATGTTTATTCGCATTATGGTATTATTAAACATATGTTGTCGAAGCCAATATTGCATAGTAGAATTGGCAAATGGGCTTTAGCTCTTTCAGAATATTCGCTAACATATATACCTTAAAAAGCTATTAAAGGCCAAGTTGTTGCTGACTTTATCGTCGATCACTCATTGGTCGAAGCAACACTGAGTTTTGTCGATGTCCAACCTTGGAGTTTATATTTCGATGGGTCTAGCCATAAAAATGGCACAGGAATTGGCATTCTATTCGTTTCTCCGACGAAAATCCCAACGAAATATAACTTTAAAATCAACGGAGATTGCTTCAATAATGAGCCTGAATATGAAGCCTTGATAGCAGGACTTGAAATCTTGTTAGAATTGGGGGCAAAGGACGTCAAAATAAAAGGCGATTCTGAGTTAGTGGTGAAGTAGTTAACGAAGGAATACAAGTGTATCAAAGAAATCCTAATAGAGTCTACTTCGTTAAAGCCAATGTCTTGTTAATACATTTTAATTATGTTGATATTAAACATGTGTCTCGAATTGACAATCAAGAGGCAAATGATTTGGAACAAATTGCTTCAGGATATAGAGTTTCTAAGGAAAAGCTAGAGAAACTCATAACAATTAAAGACAACCTTATTTCGACAGACTGCCCTATTACTGGATTGTCGATGCCAAAACTTGGGGGGCAGACGAGTCGGAAATGTTAGTTACTCTTCAAAATTGTAAGACTTTGAAAAACTGAATACTATGCCTACCAATTAAATTATCTTCTCTATATCATACTATGTTGGGTGTTATGTCTAACTCATTAACTCTTGTTTAAGCTATTTTTCATGATTGGTGACTAATTTCATTTAAAATTGATTTTTCTGCTTATTTGGAAGATACTTAGTTTTCGGAAAATGCATAGTTAAAGATCCTATATTAGTTGGTTGTCAAAAAAAAAAAAAGAAACAAATTTTATGTTGGGTAAGTGTTGTTCTTTAGCCTTGTGTTGTTGATGCCTTCCATTTCTTACCTTTGATATCACTGACTCATCTCTCTAGTCACTTTGACAAGGTTTATATTTTCCTCCCGTACGTTTGAACTTTCCTAGTATTTCTTCTTTTGTTTTGTCCTTGAGCTAGCTTACAAAATTTCGAGGACGAAATATTCTAAGTGGGGGAGAGTTCTAACGCCCCAAATAATTTAATTATTTATTTATTTAATTAAATTATTTAGGTATTATATTAGTGTAGTTATATTAAAATAATAATATGGCGTTTCGTTGAATTAGGGGGTGGTGCTTAGCAATTAAATAAGTAGTAAAAGAGGCCCATGACCCAATAGCGCATGATATAAGCACTAGGGTTAGAGCCAATTGCTCATTTAGAGAGCAAAAGAGAAAAAGAGAGAAAAGAAAGAGGAGTCGTGAGGAGAGAAGAGGAAGAAACGGCGCAAGGAGGAGAGAAGGAAGTGAGGCGCACCAAAGGAGGAGGAAGAAGGCTAGGGTTTGCAATCTTCCAAGGCTAGGATTTGTGATCATCTAAGACTAAGGTAAGGGTGGGGTTCTATCTCTATAATAGGGTGTAGGATGGGTTTTATGTGGGAGATTAGGACCTTTGATGTTTCTTGACTTTGTTTGGTGCCTATGTGATGTTTGATAAAATGTATTTGGTAGCATGTACAAATTATTTGATGATTGATGATTATGCCCTATGTTGGCGCCACCTAGGCGCCGTTTTCATGTGTTGCTGGCGCCACTAGGCGTCATGTTGCTAAGTGTTGTGTTGTTGTATTTGCTGTAATTGCATGTTGCTAAGTGTTGTGTTGTTGTATTTGATGTAATTGCATGTTGCTAAGTGATGTGTTGATGTAATTGCTGTAATTGCTGTGTTGCTGTAATTGCTGTGTTGCTGTAATTGCATGTTGTTGTAATTGTTGTGTTGCTATAATTGCATGTTGCTGTATTTGATGTGTTGTTGTATTTGCTGTGTTGCTATAATTGCATGTTGCTGTAATTGATGTGTTGTTGTAATTGTTGTAATTGCTGTGTTGCTGTAATTGCATGTTGTTGTATTTGTTGTATTTGCTGTGTTGCTGTATTTGCATGTTGCTATAATTGTTGTGTTGCTGTAATTGTTGTGTTGCGTTTTGGTGCTGCCATTGGGCGCCAGTTTGTGTGTTGTTTGGCGCCCTATGCTGCTGTGTTGCCTCTGGGCGCCAGTTTGTGTGTTGTTTGGCGCCCTGTGTTGCCTTCGGGCGCCCCATGTGGTTGTCCCATAGTTGTGGTGTGTTTTCAGGTGTCGGTAGTGGTCGGGGGTACTGTTGAATGATAGACTAACTCATAGGTGTTGGTTGGTTGGGTGTTTTTGGTGTGTTTTTGGTGCTGTTGGTGTGGTGGGAATGCAACAACTGGTGATGTGGCTATTCTGGTAATTAAGGTGATGGGTCTATGACCAATTGATGATGTTAGTGTTGTTGTGTAAGTTGTTATTGTTGGTGTGATTGTATAAATCGTGGTTGTTGTTGTTGTTGGTTGGTGTTTGGTGCATGGTTCATGGTGTCACATGCATGTCATGCCTTCGGTGATGGTGTGGGCTTCGGCCTAGAGCTATAGGTGATGATATTGATGCTCAAAATAAAATTGGTGATGAACGGTACCGCATGCATATACGCGTTGGTGTGGGTTGCATCTCATTCATTCTCGCATGTCATAGTGATGTCCCCTTGGTGGTTGTATGTTGATGATTCCATGTATTAACGATGTTCCTTGGTAGTTATAATTTGGTGTTTTCCTTGGTCGTATCTTGATCTTTGTTATTACGCGGTAGTTAGTTCTTTGTAACTCTAGCATATTGTCTATCGTCTGAGGCTATTATATTGATTGATATCTCACCCTTCGCTTTGAATGTTACCCCTATGTTGGTAACGTGGAGGTGATAGTGAGTGAAGGCTTGTCTACCTTCGCCGATTGAGTGCAGGAAACGAACGCTACTTTATTTAGTTTGGTTTAATTACTTAATTGTTGGATTTTATTTGTTGAGGTTATGATTTCATTATATTCCGCTTTGCGTGGTGATAGAACTCATCATTACTTAGACTAGAACATGGTGTTTTGAGGGTTCGTCCCATTCATGACGTGCTATGTATTACGCTAAACCTTACTTTGGTGAATTTATTTATTATCGACTCTTGAATTGTTTTATCGGTGTGAATGTAGCATCCTCGAGGGTGTAGTGAGAAAATGTTTTTGAAAAAACTCGATTTTCGCCTTTAATTTCTACCGTAGCAAAAAGGGTGTTACATTAGTGGTATCAGAGCAGTTCTGTCCTAACCGGACTATTTGTATTGTCTATTGTGTCTTTCGATGTGTGGACTTTGAGTAGAGTTGCATGCATTGTTTGTTTGATGCTTGATAGTCGTGAAGCTGGTTATTTCAGTCAGTAAGTTCTAAAGGTAATGAGATTAGTGATAAGTATTCCTTAGAAGAATCAGCAAGGTTATAGCAGGAAGAAAGGAGTTAGAATCCAAGTGATAACCAATTGACTCTACACCCTTGGAGAAAATTCTTCATAGAGCTTGCCCTATTCTATAGGTCGTCTATTGTGTGTCTATTATGTCTTCCTTGTGTGAATTCTGTATATTTTGCTCTTTGTTGTAACCTTCTTGTTGTGTACACTTTGCATTTAGATAGTCTAAGCGTTCTATGATTCGTTTATTTGTCATATATTGTAATTGCTTAATGTGGAGATATGCTTTAAGAATAAGCTGTGTACCTAGGTTGCTTTTGAAATCTTGTTAAATAGTTTTATTTTTGATGATTCATGTATATATTTTATATGCACTTAATTTAGTTTAATTAATTTAACTCAAATTAGTTAGCAGTAGCACTATGTCTGGTGGAAAGTTTTTTTGTTATAACATGTTTTTATTTGTGTATTGATCAATAGCTTTGGTTAAATGCCTTCTGGAATTGTCGTGTTAATTATTTTAAGATGATGAAATGTCTTAATTGCTATGAGTGATAATTCTTTGTTAAATGCTACCATTATTGACTTCTTTTATCTTTATGGGTGAGATTATATATAATAATTTTAAATATTAACTATATTTTTACATTATTTATTTGTTTGTCCTACGTGGCTAATTGTCCGCGACTTGCAACGTTTGGAGCTTTATATCTTTGCGAGTTGTTCCATAAATTCTATGTTATATGATTTACGACAGCAAACTCTAACTGTCTACACCTACTTTTCATGATTTGGTTTTGATTGTTATTTTCTTATAGTTGTGCTACGTGGTTTTGAAACTTTAGAGCAAAATTGTGCACAGGGACTGCTTGTGCACTCCCATTAAATTAGCTTTTATTGTCAGACGACCCTGAAGATATTTTCTTTAAATTGGTTAAGTTAACATTCAGTCTTGTATAAGATCAATTGATATAATGTGTTTTTATTTCCTGTGTTGATGCTCTAGGCTAAGTTAAGTGTTTTGTGGAGTTATTTACTAACTACTTTTAGGTGTTACTCCTTTACCAACATGCCGTAAGGCTTGAAAATAATAATATTCTTAGTCGAATGATGCAATTATTGTTTTGGTTTATTTTCATGATACCTACAATCCGTCGTAATGGTTTTAGACTGTTGAATATATTATACGTTATTATTATCCTCATTTACTTTATATTGTCCACTCCAAGTCCTTGATTTTTTCTCAATGCCTGATGTGTGAGCCCAAATTTTTATGATATGGCATGTATTGCAGATGCAGAATTTCTAAATTTTGTTTTATCACTTTAACACAGATTGTAGTAGGTACGTGCTAATGAAACTCGTTTTTTGATTAATTATGTGAAGATTCTGTGTAAGCTGACTAAGTCTAGTTGGTGTGTAACCTTATTTATAATTTTCTGATAAAAGTGTAAAGATGTTACTGTAGTGTTCCAAAGGATTGACTTTATGCGTAAAACTCGTTAAATTAGACCTTTTAGAAGGTTTGTAACCGTGTTTTAATTATGTTTGAACATGAAAAAAAAATCTGGTCTTATTTGTAATATGTGGTCCATTTCGTTTTCCACAGAACTTAGTAAAATCCTATGTCAATAAATAAATTAGAAATGCATGTTAGTTACTCTTCAACATTGAAAGACTTTGAAAAACTGAATACTATGCCAACCAATTAAATTATCTTCTCTATATCATACTATGTTGGGTGTTATGTCTAACTCATTAACTCTTGTTTAAGCTATTTTTCATGATTGGTGACTAATTTCATTTAAAATTGATTTTTCTGCTTATTTGGAAGATACTTAGTTTTCGGAAAATGCATAGTTAAAGATCCTATATTAGTTGGTTGTCAAAAAAAAAAGAAACAAATTTTATGTTGGGTAAGTGTTGTTCTTTAGCCTTGTGTTGTTGATGCCTTCCATTTCTTACCTTTGATATCATTGACTCATCTCCCTGGTCACTTTGACAAGGTTTATATTTTCCTCCCGTACGTTTGAACTTTCCGAGTATTTCTTCTTTTGTTTTGTCCTTGAGCTAGCTTACAAAATTTCAAGGACGAAATATTCTAAGTGGGGAGAGTTAGACTTCAAATAATTTAATTATTTATTTAATTAAATTATTTAGGTATTATATTAGTGTAGTTATATTAAAATAATAATATGGCGTTTCATTGAATTAGGGGGTGGTGCTTAGCAATTAAATAAGTAGTAAAAGAGGCCAATGACCCAATAGCGCATGATATAAGCACTAGGGTTAGAGCCAATTGCTCATTTAGACAGCAAAAGAGAAGAAGAGAGAAAAGAAAGAGGAGGCGTGAGGAGAGAAGAGGAAGAAACGGCGCAAGGAAGAGAGAAGGAAGTGAGGCGCACCAAATGAGGAGGAAGAATGCTAGGGTTTGCAATCTTCCAAGGCTAGGATTTGTGATCATCTAAGGCTAAGGTAAGGGTGGGGTTCTATCTCTATAATAGGGTGTAGGATGGGTTTTATGTGGGAGATTAGGACCTTTGATGTTTCTTGACTTTGTTTGGTGCCTATGTGATGTTTGATAAAATGTATTTGGTAGCATGTACAAATTATTTGATGATTGATGATTATGCCTATGTTGGCGCCACCTAGGCGCCGTTTTCATGTGTTGCTGGCGCCACTAGGCGTCATGTTGCTAAGTGTTGTGTTGTTGTATTTGCTGTAATTGCATGTTGCTAAGTGATGTGTTGATGTAATTGTTGTAATTGCTGTGTTGCTGTAATTGCTGTGTTGCTGTAATTGCTGTGTTGCCACTAGGCACTATGTTGCTAAGTGTTGTGTTGCTGTATTTGCTGTAATTGCATGTTGCTAAGGGTTCTGTTGCTGTATTTGCTGTAATTGAATGCTGCTAAGTGTTGTGTTGCTGTAATTGTTGTAATTGATGTGTTGCTGTAAGGTGGTAGTTTCTCACTTTGATTGTTGATGGAGGTGGTAGTTTCTCAATTACCTCAATTTTGGCCCTATCTACTTCAAGACCATTTTTAGATATTTTATGACCAAGCACAATGCCTTCTTTAACCATGAAATGACATTTTTCTCAATTGAGCACTAAATTAGTGTCTTCACATATTTGAAGAATTTTTTCTAAATTTGACAGACACAATGAGAATGTTTCTCCAAAACCAGAAAAGTCATCCATGAAGATTTCCATTGATTGCTCAATGAAGTCAGAAAAAATTGACATCATACATCTTTGAAAGGTAGCAGGTGCATTACAAAGTCCAAAAGGTATCTTTCTAAATGCAAAAGTGCCATAGGGACAAGTAAAGGTGATTTTCTATTGATTCTCATGTTCAATTGCTATTTGATTGTATCCTGAATAACCATCTAAGAAGCAATAGAATTCCTTTCCTGCTAACCTATCTAACATTTGATCTATAAAGGGTAAGGGGAAATGATCTTTCTTGGTGGCCTTATTGAGTTTTCTATAATCCATACAAATTCTCCACCCTATTACAGTTCTTGTAGAGATTAATTCACTATTCTCATTAGCTATTACTGTTACTCCACCCTTCTTAGGAACACATTGCATAGGACTAACTCATGAACTATCTGAAATAGGGTAGATAATACCAACATCTAGGGATTTAATCTTCTTTGCCCTTCTATGCTATTTTTAGAATTTTCTTCTAAAATTATCCTATGCATGCATATGGAGGGGCTAATCCCTTTAATATCTGCCATTTGCCAACCTATAGCTCTTCTATGTCTTTTCAAGGTGTTAATTAAATCTAGCTCTTGTTCTAATGATAGATCAGAAGCTATGATTATTGGAAGTGTATTATCTTCACCTAGAAAAACATATTTCAAATGTTTTGGCAGTTCTTTTAATTCTAGCTTAGGAGGTTGTTCTACAGAAGGTAAATTTTCCTTAAGATTGAGATCTTCTAAATTAAGAGATTCATAAGTTCTAGCCCATATCTTAGGTGTAGCTTGTTCCTTTGGTAGAATGATTTCTTCAATAAATTCCTCTGTAGGCGGTGCAGCTGCATCTGGTGCTAGTGCACTGGCAAGGTGATCACACTGCTTGTGGAACTGATTCTCTACCAAATGATCAAGAGAAATTGCTGAACACTCTTCACTCTCCTCTGTAGGATACTTCAAAGCATTCAAGACATTGAATTTCAACTCCTGATCATTGACTCTCATGGTTAGCTCTCCCTTTTGCACATCTATCGGTGTTTTTCCTGTTGCCAATTAAGAATGGTCTTCCAAGTATGACAGACACTTCTTCATCTGCAATGAAATCAAGTATAACAAAATCTGCAAAACACAAATTTGTCAACCTGTACTAATATATCCTCAATGATTCCTTCTGGATATGTTATTGATCTATCTGCAAGAGACAGTGTCAGTGTGGTAGGTTTAGCATTTCCAATTCCTAGCTTTGTGAAAATAGATTTAGGCATCAAATTGATGCTTGCACCTAAATCACACAATGCTCTTCCTATATAGAACTTACCTATTGAGAAAGGAACTGTAAAGCTACCTAGATCTTTTAGCTTCCTTGGAATTTTGTTTTGCAAAATCATAATACATTCTTTTGAATTGTGTAAAATGAGTTCCTATTTGTTTTAAAGTATGATCAAACATGATTGTTACGTGAATTACTGTTGGTATAGAATACAATACTATGTGGGTAGCTAATATATGAAGTGAAATTTGTTATTATATGTATTCGATTCGTTGCTGTTGTTTTGGAATACCGTTAACTGCAATGAAGAGATAATGCAGCCTAAGTGAAATGCTCATAGTCCTTTTAGATCTCTGTTTTGCCGTGACGAAGAGATAATACGGCATGTGACTCCGTTTTGCCGTGACGAAGAGATAATACAACATGTGACCACCGTTTGCCGTGACGAAGTGATAATACGGCCTAGGATCACCGTTTTGCCGTGGCGAAGAGGCCTATGTCACCGTTTTGCCGTGACGAAGAGATAATACGGCCTAGGATCACCGTTCGCCACAACGAAGAGATAATTTGGTCTATGTGCACAGAGTATAATAAGTGTCCGATTTATCATATTTATGATAGATGTGCGCGCAAAATCTTATTGTGATCTTTTGATGCAGTGTGATTCTTGTCCTATATTGTTGTGCTTCTTCCGTTATTATCCGAGAACTGTATTTGAAAGAAAAACATTTGTATGTGATTTATACTTTCGATGTTGCAGAGAGGATTTTCCCTATCTCGCACACGGATATGGCTGGAAACATCAAATAATTTTTTCTTCGTATATTCTTTGTTATTGAGTTGTAAAACTCACTATGTTTGGGGGTGATGTTTCCAGGTAACAGATAACATTGTAAAGCTGAAGAGTATATCCGGATTGCTCGTCAGCAGTTCAATGTAGAGTGTCAGTCACCGGATCACAATTGTAGTACTATGTTCAAGGGATCTTATTGTTGGCTAAGCTAGTTATGTAAAGCTAGATTTTTGTTTTACATGTATGAATCTTTAAAAACTTAAGTGTCATGTTAAATATTTGGAAGTTATGTCTTATGAAATTTAGGGCGTCACAAACATTGTAACACACCTTCAAAACATTTAATTGTTCTCTCCACTTTGTTTCTGAAATACTTTTGGACATTTCCTAAAAGTCTTTGCTCATATGGGAATAAAAATTTAAAGAGATGATTATGATGAGGCTCAAGTATTATGGATCAACCATTCTAAGTAATAAATCTTGCAAGCTTTGCAAATCATTCTGAAGATTTAAACTCTAGTCAATGCAATCCAATATCATACATCTTTCCAATAAACTAATTCAGTTCACATATTGCATGTTCTACTTCTACAAACTAGTCATAGCATCTAACCAAGTGAGAAAGGATAGAAGATTTACTCAAACATGATATCACAACTTCCTGTGCCTACTGAGAATGCAATTGGTTCCTAATATCGATCGACTTCTTCAAATCGGATGATAAACTTTCCGAATCAATATCCGGATATTTCTTAAAGCGGCATTTTTCAACAAAAACTTCAAAGAATTGGATTTCAATTGCATCTCCATTGAAATTTGAAATGCTAAATAGTTTGAGAGAAGATTTGAAACAAGATGAGGACTGAATTTAGTATCCGATCTTAGCCATCCAAGCAAACTTGTGGGTCAAATCCCTAAATAAGAATCAATAAACGAGTCAATGGACAGAAATAATACTACTGTTGGCCTCAAAACATGGAAGATGCAAGCATTGAAGCAGGGTATAAGATGTACCTTGGGAATATCAAGGACTTCTAGTTTAGGAGTCTTTTGGAGAATGTCCATTAGTGTTTCACTAGTGAAATCGGGAGTTCCCAAATCCACATCCAAATGTGTCAAATTGTTGAAAGAGGGAAGGAGATGGAGTTTATCTTTTCCATAGGAAAGACACTGTTAAAGGAAACAAAAAATGATTCAGTATTATGATATAGAAGAAACATGCAATAAATATAAATATAAGAAACACATAATTAAATGAAAGAATGTTAATAGACATGATCTTATACAACTTAAAATAAATGAAGGTAAAATGCAAACAGTCAAACACACCTCAAGAGTATCACTTGACAGTCTGAGATACTTGACCCTATCAAGTCCAGTCAATAGTTTAATTGCACGGGGAGCAGCATATGGTCGCTTTAATTTGATGGAAAAGATTGTGTAACATCAATATATGCATCATCAATGGAGGTCAGGTTAACAAGGACAAATTCAACTGTTAGATAGCTTGTACAACTGAAAGATAAAAGATTCACTGCATCAATCTTGACTATAGAATCAAGCAAATCATCTGGACCAAAAGGTTGAAAATAGATGGTCAATTTCCTTAATGTGGATATTGCAACACTGATCCGTTTTATGTTCTCCCAGTTACAACTAGACAAGGTCAACTCTTGTAGTACGACACATGCAGAGAAAAGTCGTTTAAGTGATTCATCATTTTCAAAGGTAACTAATGAAATATCTAATGTCTTCAGGCTAGGGAAACAAAGATCACTGGGAATATACAGAACACATCCAAGTTCTAAACACAATTTATTCAATGATATAGAAGTTGAGAAACAACGGGGTAACACAAAACAAGTATTTAAAACTACGAAAATATTCAGGTCTTCAACTTTGTGCTTCACTGCATCATATATAAAAGAATTACATCTATCTATATCAATAGAAATTCCATTTCCTGATAGTACAATGCAGAGCTTTTTAGCAGAATTAGATTTTTGAAGTAGTCTGTTCACTAAATCAAAGATGCAATTTGCTGACTTCCCTGTTAGTGTTTGACCAAGAAAGTTTAAAATCAAAGTCAGATAAGTAGGTCCACAAGTACTTCCACCTTTTGGCTAATATGGAAGTTGCTACAGCATCTTTGGTGGGTAATAAAGAAAGAATATAAAGCAGAACACAATCAGGTAAGTCACTAATGATATCTTTCCCATCTGTCTCACCCACACTACATCTTTGGAGCTTATGGAAATCTGGTGTTGAGATTTCACCAGCCATGAGTTGTGCCTACCCAAAAATACAACAATTAATAATGAAATATTATTCTAAAGCAACTCAAAAGTCCAATACAAGAGTGGCAGCTTGATGGAATACATACATATTACATGCAATTAAGAGTCAAGCTTTTAGCTTCATATTAAACAATTATACAAAGCAAAGATGTAGTTCAGATAAGAAACAATAGCAATAATCAATAAACAAAGGAGAAACTTTCATTAATTTCAACAATTCTCCTTTTTTTGACTAACACGCAGAAACAATGGAGATTCAATATTTCAATAACCCTAAAAATATTTTCATGAAAATATCGGAGAAGGCACAAATGAGGGAATGGAATGTTAGAAAGAAGACATTAACTTAATACTCTCAAAAATTCCAATTGATTTAAATTTCCCTATAAGTTTCTGATCTGATTCGAGTCCTTAGAGTTAGTTACAAAGGAAATGCTGCTCACCAACTGTTCCTAACTATTTCCTTAGAGTAGGATATAGCAAGAACACGATGAACAATAGAGAGTAAGACTATAAAGAATGGAGAGTCAAATTCTGGATCCTCTATTAGCCTCAAGGGCAAGACATATATAGTACAGGAGTAATTGTGAGTAATAAATGCTCATTATGGTGATTACATATCTCGGCGCAATTATAGGACATTCCATATATGTATTCTGCTTATGATTACTCTATAGCCGAGGGGAGAAGAGATTGAGCCGTAGACGGAGGGGGAGTCCCTCACTCTGCATGGCCGATGAGTCCCTCAGTTCTTGACGCAGGCCGATGCCTCAGACTGTCTTGCTTTGCCTTCTGGGAGTCAGTCGTGTTGGTCAGGAAGCGATGTGTGGCCGAGCCTTCCTGGGCGGTCGGCTGGGAACATAGTCCCTCGAGCGGCAAGTGCATTGCACGAAGGCGCTCTAAGATAGCTTCGACTTGTCGCGACGTTCCTAGTCCCTCGATTGAGGGTCCTTGGTGTTTCCAGTTGTCCTGTCTTTAATGCTTTGGAACTTTGACTTCTTTGGAGTCTCATGCTTGAATGGTCAGCTACTCGCTTTGGCTGACGTTTGTTTTTGTATCATCATGAATGTCTATTGTGAAAGTTTGTTCTTCCCTTGCTATATAAGAAGGGGTTTAGGTCTTCACTTTTACTATCCATGGATTTTCCTATTGTTGCAATTCCTCATGGTGCTGAGCTCACTTCTATACTCAATCGGTTGCATACTCGATTGGTTGTGTTTAATTTTTGTTTATGTTTAGTTTCCCTTTTACTCCACTTATTTGTTGTGCTCTTCGGAATTCTTCATTTGCGCTTTTCTTTGAAAGCGTCTTGTGTTGCGCTTTTTCTTGATAGCGTCTTATGTTTACTTCGGCTTGTTTCACCGGTTGTGCGAATGGCCTTGTTGGTGCTCAAGGGTTGTATGTCGGCTCTCGGCCAGTCTACACCTGTCGGGACTTGGGTTTCATGGGCTTTCCTAAGTCTGCGAGCTCGTTGGCTCCGTCGGCGGCGCGTTAGCTTCGCTTTACACATTGGAAAGCTCTTACACCGCACCGAGCATGTTAGCGTCGGCAGCGATTACTTTAGCTTTGTCGCGATGCAAGCCCCCTTCGGTTTCCAGATGAAGCGTGGGTTCACGCCGAACCGAACCGGGTGTGCCCAAGGGGTGGTGCGTGGCTCGTCGCCCCCGCTCACCGTCGGGACTTTAGTCTTCATTGCCCAAGCGGCAACATCGAGACGTTGCTTCGGTCCTTTTGCACTGTCGGGACTTCGTTATTATGGCACATTCTTTTGTTTTTCTTGAAAGGTCTTATATCGCCCGTAGGACTTACGTTGCCTCTGATTATTTGGTTGAAAGGTCTTACATTGCCCGTAGGACTTACGCTGCCTTTTGTTGTTTGCTCCCATTTGGTTTTATTTTCAGAGATACCGTCATCGATCAGATTTTTGATCACTCGCTTCCTTTCTGTTCGGTTTTCCTTATCCTCTTTAGTCAGTCTTCTTTATCCCTGAAACATTTACCTAGTGCACAATATTAGTAACTTCAATAATATTTAAATAGTGGAGAGCACAATCTAAATATTGGTTGCTCTCTTTTGTTAAGCGAAGATGAGGTGTCCGCTCTTAGTCTTCCCATTGGTCGGCTATTGATTTTCTCTCGGCCGACTATCTTCATTTATCGTCGGCGAGTTGACTTCCTCATTCACGGTAGTCAATCTTCTCTTGAATGATATCTGAGCCCTTTCCTTACTCCTATAGAGATTGTCGCTCGGCCGGTTAGTTTCTTCCCACTTTTGCCTTTCGTTCGGCGAGTTCTCCTTTGATCAACTCCTCCTTCTTTGAATGGTACCTGAAACACTATATTAGCTATACTTATACTTCCTGTTAGTTCGTTAACCGACTCCTTTTTTCAATTGATCGACTTTTTATTTTTGCTGCGTCGGTTGGCTTCTCAATTTTCTACTCGGGCGGTTGAATTCTTTGTTTTGAGAAGTAGTACATTTACTTTTTGAACCTGGGCTTCAAATGAGACTTTCTTCGGATGATTTTTCTTTAACCGGATAGTTAGTTTGCCTTCTCATGGTATTATTGTGTTCCACTAGCTTTGTTCGATTCGAAGTGCTAGTATGCTTGCAGGAGCGTTTCCTCAAACAACTCTGTGACTTCTTCCTTGTTCGGTCAACATGACCAACTACTTCATTTCGTTTGGTCATTTCCTGTTCGTTCGGTACCTGAGACTTACTTAAAGTAGGACATTAGTAACTTCAAGAAATTTATGATTTGGTCAACATAATTATTGCACAAGTAAGGAAAATGCAAATTTGGAGTAAAGACAATTTACATAATAATATAATGGCTTATGGGGGCGAAGAGATACTTTTGAACCTAATGTCATGTGAAATCTTCATCATCAGATCCTCGAGTCGTCGACGGTACTATGTTTACTTCGCCAATCGCATCATTAGATCTCCTTGCCGCAATTTTTTTTTTCAATGAAACAACCTTTGGAACTTAATTTGGACCTCGTTCCTCCACCTGGTTTCCACAGACGGCACCAGGGCCCTCCAAGCGGCGAGTGCAGAGCATGATGTCGTTCAAAACAGGTGGAGCTCTGCTGTATTGTAGCCTTTCAATTGTTGAAACAGAATCTTTGGCTTCTCAACCACTCGGCTTGTGCTAGAGGACTCTGAATTCTCAGTTCCTTCTTCCGCACGCTTTCGAAATCGGATGGCCTCTTGATCAAAATGGCCTTGGGTTGTTTGGTGTAAGGCGGCGATCTTCATCTGTATCCTTTGGTTTGTCGCAAACATTTTTTCTTCTTCGTCCGGCCATGGGCCCTGTGGTTTTTTAGGAATGCAACATACAATAGAGAGACTCGTTAGTTCATAAGATAACAATGTTATACCTGATTATGTGCCTTTTTACTTTTCCTTTCTGGGAAGGTCAATGTAACTATAATTTGAAATCGCTCGACATTTTACTTATATTGAAATCTGTCCGAATGGCGCCTTCTCTTTATTTCCTTTCTTTGTTTTGGACGCCCAAGACATCAATGGATCTCGGCTTCAGTGTCGCTTCGAGAGATTTATATCTAGAATGGTCGTCAGCCCCGCTCTCACCTGTCAGATTTTAGTCTTCATTGCCCAAGGGCAACATCGAGACGTTGCTCGGTTTTTACAGGTTCGGGACTTTCGTTTGGGATTGTTAGGCACATTTCAGTTTTGATCATTTATTGATCTATCTTCTTTGTTTTTGCTCGACCTATCTGGTCTGCTCTTTTATTTTTGCTCGACCTAGATGGTCGGTTTCTTCATTTTTGCTCGACCTATGCGGCATGCTTCATTTTTTTTTTCTTCGACCCATGTGGTCTTCTCCTTCATTTTTTTGTTTCGGCCACCATGGACTTCTTTGTTTTAGTTGGCGAATTGGTTTTTTTGTCTTTGGTTGTGGACTTCATTTCCGCTTGGCTAAATGGCAACTTCATTTTGACTTTTGCTCGTACGATCGACATCTTTATTATTTTTTGTTCACCAATTTTCGCTTCTGGTGATCTTGAATGGTATCTGAAATTTTAGCAATGCTCACAAGATTCCAAAAATGTTAATTGCCCACGAAATATTCATCAACAAAGATGTCGGTTCATAAGTACACAAGCTCGTCCAACTTAGCATTATCGATAGGGGTGAGCATAAGAGTGATATAACCAAATTATATTAAACACATGCACACATCTCAATGCATTCAAAATTTTGATTTGGAGACACCTCATGAGTACTCTTTGCTTAGGTTATTATGTTTAACGTGCTCACACCCCATAGCCTATTATAGACAAACATGCGTTGATATGCCTTATCATGTTCCTATCCTCATTTTTGACTTTGCAATCGACAAGTGCAACATGCTACCGATTATGCGAGAATAATAGCAATCAAGCCCATGTTACGCTACGATTTATGGGGTTAACTTACAAGCATCATGGAGAACAAAATTAAGAAAGCATGCATGTGACATTCGAATTTAAACTAACAAACCACATTCATTGAATTTATACGTGTTCATGCTTCTAGTTACTTGGTATCACGCACAAAATAGAGAATGGACAATTTATGTAATGTAAAAGAATGTACTTCCCTCATGTGGATCATCATTAGGTGCTTTTTGAGAGACATGTTTTGTTGAGAATTCGTAGCTTTGTAGCGTGTTGGTTGATTGGTGCTATTTTCCTTCCAAAGCCTTGTGGCTTGGAATTATCTCTTCTTCTATTCAAACCTTGTAGCAAACTTATCCTTTCTCCCAAAATCAGGTTGCACTTTGCAAAGTCCTTCTCGAGTGAGTTGAAGTTAGGTTGATCTTTGATTCTTGGTTAACTCCCGCTTGTCTTTTAAATCTATACAAACAGTGAATTTGGTCTTCAAAATTCATCTTTAACTTGTTTTCACTATAGTAGGCGTCGAAATGTAGTTGGCATGCGATGGCAATTCTGTTCTTCGATTATGAATTAAATGAACGTTTTAGTTAGTTTCGCTAGCTCTTATGCTTGGCATATGAAATCAAATTACTAATTAAGAATTTAAAAGTAACGGAGGAAGAATCAAACACTTCCTGCTCTCGGTTGTACTAGTGGTTTCATCACGGTGCATGCCGTGCTCTCGCAGTAACGAGGATGAGTTTGGCGGCATGAGTTTGGTGAGCAAGGTCGCAAAGAAGGTTCGTGTTTCGGCCGATTGATTTTTCACTTTACTTGGTCGATCTTCCTTGATTCTCGGTTGGCGATGGTCTTCTTCAATTTTGCTCGGTCCCTATGACCGCTTCTTTCTTCATTTTTGCTCGGTCAGATTTTTCTTCAAAGCAGCATTCGGCTCCCCCAAAGGAACCGATCACCCTCCCTTGATTCTCGATCGACCGAGTTTTCTTCGTTGAGCGGATCTCGAGACTAACGCTGATTTTTATTTCCTTCAATCATTGTAGAAGAAAGGACAAGTATGAGAAGTTGAGTTCTTGGATTCCTTTATACTTGAGATGGGTGAACGACCTCTGGATGATTGAGGCTAGGTGTTTAGTTTGTTCATTTTCCCATTGCATTCCTTCATCTCAAAGGTTGTTTGATTTTTAGATTTTGTGTTAAAATTAGACTCTTCAGGACAAGTTGTTGTCCAAGGTAACATTAAGTTCATTTTCATCTGCTCATGTAGTTCACCCTCCACAAAGTATGATTTGTATCTGTTGAGCTTGTCGATTGCTCAGTTCGACTTCTTGACGTCGGTATTTGGTAAGGATCTCAGAGTTTTTAAACCCGCAAGAAACTTTCTTTCCATGCACGTTAGTAAGCAAAACTAATTCACGCTTTGTCGTACACAAGCCAAACATCAAAATGATGAGACCAATATTGATTCGGACATCCAAAGAAAGGTATACTACACATAACCAAAGTGGTTTTATAGCTCATGCATGCCTTTACACTTGAGGGCATAAAAAGTTTGGCTTAATCGCTATGTGTTTTCTAGTTGATGCACATCATGGTCACATTGACCTCTTGGTTTGGCAAATAAGTAAAATTAAAATTTGGTATTTGAAAATCATGACAGATGCTACACTATCGAGTTTAATCAACTAAATGATAAGGCAATTTGCATAATAATTTAAAGAGACAAAGAGAGATACTTTTGAACCTTATGAAAACACTATAACCCATGAATGTGAGGATGAGTTCATTATTCTTCACATTTTCATTTACGTGAAAAGGTAAGTTGGCATTTACCTTCTCGGTTATGCTAGCTATTTAGTTGCTTGTCTGCACAAGTTTTGTCCACAACAAAGAATGGATTTGCTTGTTCGGCAGTTGTCGTCATCCTCGCCAAAGCCCTCAAAAGCCATACCTCTTCTGATAAGCAAGTTTGAGTTGGAGCCCATTGCGGATGGTGCTGAGGAGTTCACGGTCGAAGATAGAATTTGGTGATGGTTTCACAGGTCAGCAATGTAACACCCCAAATAATTCAATTAATTAACTTAGTTGAGTTATTAAGGGTTTGCAACATTTTACTTTAAGCCAAGTAATTAAGTGAGTGCTAAGCATGTATTACTATTTTAGGGAAATGTCTAAATTAGGAAGGGTGTGTGTAGTAGAAGGCCCACGGCCTAAATAGGGCCAAGGCCCATTTGAGTCCTTTAAGGACATGTTAAATGGTACCTCCGTAGGGAACATTCCCATTCATGTTCCAAATCAGTTAAGTTACCAATTTTAGGAAGAGAAAGAAGTGAGACTTAGAGAGAAGGCAGAGCACCGAAGAGAGTAGAGTGGAAACCGAGCGTGGAGAGTTCAAGAGGGGAGGAGAACTTGTTGCTGTGGTTACTAGAGAGTGAAGGATTTTCATCTTTCTCGAGTTATTAAGGTTAGGGGGTCCTTTAATCCTTGTAATGTTTTGTGTTTGATTGTGTTTTGGTGTGAGTGGTTTCTGAATCACCTTGCATGTGCGTTTTATGTGTTGATCATAACATGTTTTGCTATGTTCTTGCTCTTGGCTGTGATTTGTGGTGAGGAAAGAGGGTGGATCAGCTTGGAAAGAGAGAGGAGCGTAACACTCTCTCTGTTCCGAGTGGTATGAAGAGAGAACATTGCATGGTGAGCTGAAAGTGAGCTTGCATGTAGAGTTAGGAAGAGGATCGGTGAAATGGAGTGAGTATCTGAGTGTGCATGAGTGTGGTGAGCTAGTAATGAGCTTGCATGTTGAGTCTAACTTAAGAAACAGAGTAAAGGAGTGAAATGGGAGTTAAGCGCCTTTATTACGCTGAAATCGAAGTGTTCTTCACCAGAAGAGTGAAAGAAACCGAGTTGAAGGGAGTCCACGTCTAGAGTATTTTAGTGTTGAGGGTCTGTTGGTGAGTTTGTGGGTGAGTATGTGTCTAGATACCATAAGCGAAGGGTAAGGACGCCTAAAACTAAGTGTAGGTGTTTCGCCTTAAGATTTTCGAGCTGCAGAGATAGTGAACCGAGGTCCTTAGACCGAAGTAGCGTCACCGAGGTGAAACGCCCAAGTGCCTAAGTGTATGTGAGCTGAACCAGGGAACACAGAGGAGTGAATCCCCATGACTTAGGTGATTTTGGTGTAAGGTAGTGCTTAATCGTGAGCACGTTCTGAAGAGTTGAGGGTTGAGTGTGTTTTAGCCAAGGTACACACATAGTATACCGAGGTGATGTCGAGGGGTTTAGCCGAGGTACACATATAGTGTGCCGATGTGATGATTTAGGCGTCAATGTTGTCTACCACATTGTGGGACGCCACTGTGAGTGCCATTTAGCACCAATGTGTATAAGTGTTGGAGCGATTAAGTCCATTTTGGTCCTTAGGGGACAAGTTGGTCCCTAAGTGTAGTTGTGGTCCTCGGTGTGACACTTAGTCCACTGTGAGTGCCGAGGTGATTAAAAGGTGCCGAGGTGACTGAGAGGTCGGTTGTAGGTCCTAGGGTGATTCTACCGGTGTTGTAGGGTCGACCTTAGCACTGAGATGATGTCTAAGTAGAGTAGACGACATGTGAGCGACGGAGTATAACGACGGAGTAGAACGACGGTGAACGACGGTGAACGACGGTGTAATCTTTCACATACCCTATGATTTGATTTGTGTGTGATTGTATTTGTCATGAGTCACATGTTCATGTGCATATAACGACGGAGGAGGTCTCAGCCTCGGATATGGTAAGACTTCGGTTTCCATATCAAAATAACGACGGAGTTAACGACGGAGAATGCCGACGGGCTAAATAACGACGGTGGAGGTACCTCATTGCATTAATGCCCTGTGGATGGGTTGCATACATGCATACATTACATAATTTGTTGTATTTAAGCTGATGGATAATTGTTGTGCTTAATTGAACTATCTGTCAGTGATTGTAATTGCTGAACCGAGGTGTTTTTAGTGTTATTTCTATCCTTAATGCTTTCCTTCACATTATATTACTTGTGTTAAGAGACTCACCCTAGTTGCTATTGTTGCCTGCTCTCGTGGCAACTTGCAGGTACGCATGAGTGATGGTAGACCTAACTCGAGTTGGTCGTGTCTGCTCTGGTCATGTAACACTGGGTTGGGGCCGAGTAGTCTATTTTGTGCTGTTTAGGCTGAACTTGTGTATATTTTGATAGATAGTCTTTGAACTGAAAACTATCATTATTTTGTGTAACTATTACTATGTAATATGACCTTGATGTGTACTGGCCGAGGTGCCTTATATGATGGGCTGAGACCCTTTTGCCGTGGTGATGCGTATGATAATATGCTTGTATGATACTGTGAAGCTATTTTGAACTTAGTTGAATTCTGTTTTCATTTTAATCACTAAATGTAGCACTCCTTTGAGTGGATTTTTGAAACTCTGATTTAAATTTTGGTAGACAAGATTGATTAGAATGAGGGGGTGTTACAAGCAATAGTGAAACCAGTTTGTTGGACCAGCAAACTTGGTTATTGTAGCATGAGTTTTGCTAGTCAGCTTTGTCTTTTCTTCAAGATTGGATTTATACTTGATTAAGACTTCAAGTTTCGTCTTCTCATTAACCACGCTCACTTGTTTCATCGATAATAATTTGCTCGTGACCGATTCTCCATTTTCGCCATGCATACTTGCTCTTCACTTTTTGTTCGGTAAGTTGTCTTTATCCGCAACGTTCAAAGAAGTGCCGAGGTGAGTTTGGTTACACGCAGTCAACGCAAGTTCAAGGATGCTCTTGGTGAGTTATATTCTTCACTTTTCTACTCTGGGTCGGTCTCCCCAATTGTCTTCTTTTCATTTCCTGCAGATTGCTTTGATTTTGATTGAAGACCGTAATTTACTTAGTTTTATACTTTGTCCTTGTTGATCGGAGATCATAATAATTTGAGCAACCTTTTCGACTTACGGGCGAAGATGTTGGTCATGAGGCCGATTGAGCTTCGTCAATGTTGTTTTGAAATTGAACCTATTAGAAAATTTCTTCCCATACAAGGATCACCGATGAAAATAATATTCTTTTACACAAGCTAAAAGCCATAATGATGAATTCAAAATTGATATAAGCATCCAAAGAAAGTATACTATACACAAAGATGGCCTTTTAATGCATAATGTTTCTAAAATTGAAGCAAGTTCAAACTTTAACCGCCTGCCTCTCTTCTTTTTATTGGTGATACTTCTTTTATCTTATCACAAGATCACGGTTCAAAGAAATCATATCATTTCATGGTCCAACAAGAATTATAATATCTCAATGGGACTATCCTGTTATTACAAACATTACATTAAGCATAGATAAACCAAGGAAAGAAAGCACTGATTGGGAAAGGAAGATGCTTGAAAGTGAAGGTAGATGCATCAAGACTTCTTTGATGTTGATGTGCATTCATATTGACCTGCTCCCATCACGGTTATGTGTCGTGGACGAGTTTGGCGGCACCAAAGATGTTCGGCCTATCATCTTCTGAATTTTTTATTTTCGTTTTCGATCGGTTTGGTTTCCTCGCCCAATTGGCTCCTTTATTTTTGGTTGGCCGATTGATAGCCTCACTTTTGCTCTGTAGGGCTTCCTTTGGATGGCGCCCTCCCGACTTGTTGATGCTCAAACGTTTTACTAGCTTCACCTTTGGGTGAGATACTTTGTTGTTTTGAATGGCTGCTCATGTTTGTTTTGGGTTTCTCCATAAGCATAAAGGAACCTCTTACCAATTAAACCCTTTTAAACCTCGAGGAATCAAGATGAAGCTCGATCCAAAAAGGAGGTCGGCGATAACGAACTAATGCAAAGAAGGAAGAACGGTTTGGCACTAACTACTGCAGTTCTGTAAGGGTGAATAACTTGCTCCGCGATCCCGCTCGGTGAACTGTTCGGCGAGAAACGCGATTGGGTGACGGAACCGATCAATCTCCACCGAGACGAGCCGACGATCTTCGGTATGCTACCGATCAATCTTCATCAACACCCCGTTTGATGTTCTATATTCAATATCACCGCATGAATTGGACCGCACGCCTTGTTGCTTTAAACTCGCTAGAATATCTCTTCTAATGCATTATAAACTAAAACTAAAACTAATGAATAAGGATTTCCTTATTTCTTACAGATGCATTATAATATTGAACTAAATATATGCAAATTAAGACATCACCGATCGGACAGTGATTTAAAAGTAGTTTGTGAATTTTGACAATCACCGTATGCATATGGTAGCAGGTGTATGATTATAATATACCCGCTTTATACGGCTAATTCTTAAACCCGAGGAATTAAGATTGGGATCAAGGCAACTTATCCGGAAACGTAGGTCCCATTGAAGAGAAACCATGTGTTGTTGATCGCGGACATCATGCACGCACCTTCCGTAGTTTTCTTGATCGGCTTTCTTCAAAGCAAAGACCGAGCGAGGGTTGAACGTGACCATGGTGGTTGGCGGTCGGTATGCTTCGATTGGCTTTATTACTTTGAGGTTTGGCTACGGATCTCCATAGAAGATTATGCATCGGCTTGTTTTCATGGAAGGAGGTTTGCGTTGAAGGGAGGGATGATCAATGGGGTTTCGTTTGTTTTGAGTTCGAGATAATGGATCCGGGTTACGATTGTGAAGGATTCTATCTTTTTGGAAGAGTGGGATCTAGTGATTTTGTCTCCAATTTCTAATAACGATCAGATCGTCGCCGATAGAGATGAGATGAAACGTCCATCGGACATGTGTGGTCGTGGGTTTGAGCCCCACGGTGGGCGCCAATGTTCCTAACTATTTCCTTAGAGTAGGATATAGCAAGAACACGATGAACAATAGAGAGTAAGACTATAAAGAATGGAGAGTCAAATTCTGGATCCTCTATTAGCCTCAAGGGCGAGATATATATAGTACAGGAGTAATTGTGAGTAATAAATGCTCATTATGGTGATTACATATCTCGGCGCAATTATAGGACATTCCATATATGTATTCTGCTTATGATTACTCTATAGCCGAGGGGAGAAGAGATTGAGCCGTAGACGGAAGGGGAGTCCCTCACTCTGCATGGCCGATGAGTCCCTCGGTTCTTGACGCAGGCCGATGCCTCAGACTGTCTTGCCTTGCCTTCTGGGAGTCAGTCGTGTCGGTCAGGAAGCGATGTGTGGCCGAGCCTTCCTGGGCGGTCGGCTGGGAACACCAACAAAGATAAAAGTAACGAAAGAGTAGGGAATTGATTCGTAGGATACCTATGAAGAGTGTGAGCATCAACCAACGAGGAAAGATACGCAAGAAGCCGGTAACGAATTTTGAATTGAATTTCTAGAGCGCCAAAGGGAAAGGGTTGCTACTACTTGCTATTGATTATTGAACGGGGGAGCTTCTTTGTCGGGAGTACAACCGGTAGGATACCCGTGCATACGCACAGGTGCTATCATATTCTTTTCATGAACGAACTTAGACATAATTTAAATAGTTTGGGTAGCACCTCGTGAAAAGAATACAAATTTAAAGTAGTTAAAAAATGAGTCTCAAATAAAAAATTAGATAAATATTAAAATCTAAAAATGTAAAAGTCTCATTTAAAAAAATCGGTGCCTTTATCTCGTGTTCTTTTATATATTAGTGTCAGTGTTGTTATTCTGTATTTTTTATATATCAGTGCAGTTATCTTGTGTTTTTACATACATCATTGCAATTAACCCGTGTTATTTTATATTTCATTAAAGTTATCACGTGTTTTTTAATATATCAGTGAAGTTATCTCATAGTTTCAATTAATTATTTTAGTTGATTAATAGATTATAGTAGACAGTAATGGATGGATGGTAGATTATCAAATATTTCGGTGAAGTGTTTTTTATATATCAGTGCAGTTATCCCGTGTTCTTATACATATCATTGCAGTTATCTCATAGTTTCAATTGATTATATATATCAGTGCAGTTATCCCGTGTTTTTTATATATCAGTATAGTTATTCCGTGTTTTTTATATATCAGTACAGTTATCCCGTGTTTTAAGTATTAATCAGTAGTTGAAATAGTCATTAAGTTTTCCTTTTCTTTGATACATTAATATCGTGTTTTTTTTATATATCAGTGGAAGTTATCCCGTGTTTTTATATATTAGTGCAGTTATCCCGTGTTGTAAGTATTAATCAGTAGTTGAAATAGTCATTAAGTTTTCATTTTCTTTGATACATTAATATCGTGTTTTTTTATATATCAGTGGAAGTTATCCCGTGTTTTTATATATTAGTGCAGTTATCTCGTAATTTAGATTGATTATTTTAGTTTATTAGTAGATTTGATTTGATTTGAATTTCGAAATTTGAAAGAAAAAAAGAGGGGAAAGTTAAAAAAATTGGGGTGAGAAGAAGGTGCATTGGGAGAAGAGATTTGAAAAAGAATGTGATAGTAAATTACAATGTTGCCCTTTGATTGATGCGTTGTCAAATAAATAGGGAAACTTGTTTGAGTAATTTAAGTATAGTTTGTTTGTATAAATAGATATTATATTAGATTAGTAGATAGAAGGTAAAGAAAGTTGGTGAGTTTGATTTGAATTTTGAAAAAAAAAAAAGTAAGAGAAAGTAGGAAAAAGGTGGGAGTGAGAAGAAAATGCATTGAGAGAAGAAATTTGATAAAAGTATGATAGTAAATTACAATGTTGTCTTTAGTTAGATGAATTGTCAAGTAAATAGGGAAGTTTTTTTGAATAATTTAAATGTAGTTTGTTTGTATAAATAGATAAATAAATATTAGGTTAGATAGTAAATAGGAGTAAATTGTAGATTATTTAAATATTAGGTTTATTAAAGTTTTTTTTTACCCCTACACTTTCCCATCTACCTCCACATACCCCTGAAAACCCCAAAATACCCTTAAAAATATATTTTTTTTTTACAAAAAATATCAATCGTATATATGTTATCTAACATATATACGACTCACATTTTATAGGGTCGTATATACGTTAGATAACATAAATACGATCACTCTTAAAATTTATTCAATCGTATATATGTCACATTTTGGTATATACGATGGTCATGATCCATTCAATCGTATACATTTATGATGGACATATGGCTTGTTTTTTTCATACCCCCACCCTTTCCCCTCATACCCCACACAATTTGATAACCCCAAAATACCTCTTTGAAAACTAATTTTTTTTAAAAAAAATAAATCGTATATACGTTTTGAGTACGTATATACAATGGCTATTTTATGTCCAATCGTATATACGTACTCAAAACGTATATACGATGGTTTTTTTATTTTTTTAATGGTTTGTTTTAAATTGTTTTACTAAAAGTCTACTAAAAATTTGTTAAAGGGTCAAAACCTATCAAAAAAATTATAAAAATACCACTAGAAATCTCTCAATTTGTGCGTGTCATCCTAGAAATCTAACAAAACTAAAATAAGTCTATGCAATTTTTTTTTTGATTTTTTGGAGACTATGAAAAATTAAAAAAATTAATTAAAAATAGTAAACGATGGAATTTGAGATTTTGAGGCTGTAGTCCCGTACGAAGTTCCTTTTAAGGGAGTCATGATTCTTGATTTTTTTCGGATTTAATGGTTGTGGTTTCATTACGATCGGAGTTGGTTGCCCGAAAACCGATTTTTTAGCCTAAATTATTCGTTCGACGTATAACATCGTCACGTGTTAACGAACTACACAGTAAACCTATTTTCAGACCTTAATTAATTTTTATTTGATTTAAAAAAATACGTATTTTTTTTAAATTAAGACCAATCGTATATACACCTGGGGGTGTATATACGACCCTATGGTATATGCCATCGTATATACACCCCCCAAGCGTATATACGATTGGCCAACCCCACATCACCGATCGTATATACGCCTGGGGGTGTATATACAATGGCATATACCATAGGGTCGTATATACACCCCCGGGTGTATATACGATTGGTCTTAATTTAAAAAAAAATATATGTTTTGTCAATGGTATTTTGTGGTTTCACTATTATGTGGGGTATGGGGGAAGCTGGTGGGGATACCAAAAAAAAAAAAACCCTGGACATATAATGGAATGGACTAACACATATCTACGATGGACATATATGCACCCAACTTTTCATTTTAACCATGCTTAAAATATATACGATGGCTTTTCATATATATATATATATATATATATAATGATTAATTAATGAGAATCGTATATACCCCAACATTTGGTATATACTACAACGTATATACGATTTTGGGTAGTATATACGACTCATTTTTTTTGGAGCTAAGGATATTTTGGGGGTTTTAAATTTTGCTAAGGGTATTATAATCTTTTCGCAGGGTATGTGGGGTAGAAGGGAAAGTGGTGGGGGTACAAAAAAACCCCTTTATTTAATGTACAATATTGGGGGATATCTAATATGGACCGGGTCCAACGGTGGACCCTCCTATTTTTAGTAAGTTTTAAAAAAAAATTTATTTTCCACTTTTACTAATATATAATTTACTTTTTACTAAAAATAGTAAAGGTCCACTTTTGGACCTTTTTTGAGAGGTCCATATTAGATGCACCACACAATTTTGATCCCCTATTTTTTATTTGGGCAATTTTGGTCTCCTTATGTTACAAACTTTTGCAATGTTGACCAAAATGAAATTTTCAACTCTTAGATGTTGATGTGTCAACATTTTAATTGACGTGACACTTGACTAGGCCTACTTGACATGCCACCATCCCCCATCGTTCTCCTGCCAATCACGCCCACCATTCCTGTCTTCTACCCGCCAATCTCGTCGCCAGTCACGTACTCTCACACTGCTGCCTCTCATGCCCTAGCGCTTGCGATTCTTATAAAAAGTAACTTGGCAATCTAATATGGTGATTCAATGAAAGTTGATTATGATCGATCAGGCATGTGAATTTAAAACCTCTGTGTCGGTCTTTTTCTTTCCACCGGCATGCAACTTCACCCTAAAATATCAAATTGATCTTAGTATAATATCTTCAAAAATATTTTGGAGGTGTGAAATCTATTGTGGTTGAACACGAGAGAAGTTATTGATTGAAAATGAGAAATGTCATCTAATGAATTGAACTTTATTCTCAAGAGGAGGAGGAAAACAAGACACGAGGTGATGTTGGCACCATCTCGAGGTTGAATTCCCCCTTTTTGAGCATGTTTAATTTCTGATCTTCGACCAAAGTAAGAGGAGATTCTAGGGTTTGTAAGATTTGTATTAAATCATATGATACATATAAGTTTTTTGTGCTCTTTTCACTTCCATGTTGGGTCTTGAATATTAATGGTCGTGTTCTTATTGCAGTTACCAGACCCCAGATGGTCAATTAGTGCTTCGAGTGACAACAGTAACTAGAAGATGGGTAGATAGTTCTGTTAGCTCTGAGGTAGCTCCAATCTTTTTTATATCCGTGGTTCTGGATGGATGTTCATTTGTCTTAATCAGAGAAATAGTTGGAACTCCTAAATTATCCTGCTATTAAGAAGCTTGCATATTTTACGCTTTCTTCATGCTGTCTAGTCTAATTCTCAAGTTATGTCATATACAGATATCTAATCCAAATGCATTTTCATTTGTGTATATTTATGACGGAAACTGAAAGACATTTGTTTAATCCCTAATTGTTTGATGTGTTATTATATGTTGACATTGAGTTTTTTAAATTGATTAATGGCGGGTTTTTTAATTGCTTGCATATTGGGCTCTTTAGGAATTGGTTCAAGGATTTGATCAAGAAGCTGCTGCCGTGGTAATGGCTAGATTTGCTTCTCTGAAAATGGAGACAGAGGTATGTGACCAGTTATCATAAATACTCTCTTTGTTATTTGATTTGCCTTATTTGTCTTTTGTTATGAAAAGAGTCATAGAAGATAGTGATTTGTCTACATAAATACTCTCTTTGGAACCTTTTTTTAAGAAGTTGTTGGAAGGCAGATAAGCTACTAGGAAACTTGCAATTTGATAACTTTGTCTACATAATGGACATGTTGACTTGATAACTTTGTGTATGTTCTTGTGTTTATCAAATGATGATATGCTATTTATACTGAGCAATTGCTTTGTGTGATTGACAAGTTTAAGCATAGTGAAGTGTGGTGATAGTGAGCAATTATTTGTTATGATGTGTCGTTAGATGCTTTTGGTTGTAATTAAATATTTTATTATGTGAAGAAGATGATCAGGTTGTATGCCTACTGATTGAGGTTTATTTTTGGCTTAAATATCATTTACCCCCTGCAAATATCACCATAATCCATTTACCCCCCTGTAAAATAAAAAGTTTTAAAATGCCCCTTGCAAATATAAATCACATTTTGCTACATTTCCCCCTACGGGGTAATCGTAAACAATTTATATTTTGCGAGAAATAGCCAAAAACAGCTTTATACCCATTATACACTTAACACACAATATAATCCAATAGCGAGGGGGTAACAAATAAATGCTTTATATTTGCAAGGGCATTTTAAAACTTTTTATTTTACGGGGTAAATGGATTATGGTGATATTTGCGGGGGTAAATGATATTTAAGCCTTTATTTTTGGTATGTTGATTGAGGTTGTATGCCTCTTCGATTAGTTTTCTTTAAAAAAATCCACTTTTAATATCGGTTCTAATATAACCTGATATTAATAATAAACATTTCATATCGGTTACATTTAAAAACTGATATAAAAAACGATTTTCAATATCGGTTTAACTAAGAAACCGATATAAAAAAACGCGTCTATTGGCTTAAAAACTAAGTTTCTATAACGGGTCTAAAAGGAACCGATATTAAAAACATTTTCCATATCGGTTCTTTAACCGATATAGAAAGCGCTTTTTAATAATATCCTTTTTATCTATATCGATTCTGAGAACCGATATGAAAAGCCGTTTTTAACCGATATAAAAAGCCTTTTTTCTAGTAGTGCATAATGGGTGAATTTACAAATTGTGACGTGTGAATATCCCTCTTGGAGTGAAGTGCATGTTTCCGAGGATGTGTGAAGAGTGGATTTTTACGGGATGCTTGAAATGCATGTTTTTGCACGATGTGTGCACCGTACGTGAAAACAAACAAAGAGTGCACCAAAAGAATACATGAGACTCAAATTCAAATCTAGAAAACTAACATCTCTCCACTACTAACATTGCCTATTATAAAAAGCTGAGGATGACATGAAATTCTAATATTACGAGTATACCCCTAAAAGTTACCGACTAAATTGATCTACTCTCGTCATGAGAAATGATAACAACACTCTCTTTTGCACACTCTCTCAAACAATCACTTTAAGATTGGGTAAAATTCATGTTGGGCCCACCACTTTAGAATTGGGATCCATTAATTTAGTGGGACTACATGAGTTTTAGTCAATCATAAAATGAGTGTTAGAGAGAGTGTGCAAAAAAGAGTGTTGCTAGCATTTTTCCTCTCATCGTATATAGATGTTTAAGTTGTTCATAATATATATATATATATATATATAGATGTTTAAGTGGAAAATAAAAACACAATAGCATTGTAATAAGATTTGCTTAAATTTGTACACGTAACACACTTCGTGTAAAAGCCAGATATTTGGAGTGCTGACAAAGTTGAAATGATAGTGATACTGATTTTTTTGGTAAAATGATAGTGATACGGATTGAAATTTTGGGATGATGACATGGTTTTAATCTTAACTAGCACTATACCCATGCGTATGCACGGTAACATCGTATTCATTATATAAATAGATTCAGATAAAATTCAATTACAACAAATCTTTCATTTTTTTAAAAAAATGAAGTTTTTTTATCGTTAGGTAATTACCAATCATCTAATAATAATGTAGATCACATGACAAATAAATACATAAAAAACATATTATCAGTAATAAAATTATACCAACAACATATAACATTTTCCCGTTGTAACTCAAAAGCAGCATATAAAATAGTTATTCTGACAATGTGTAACGTTCCACAATAGAGAACTAATAGTAATGAAATTATTGCAATAACATACAATTTTTACTCGTTGAAACTAAAAAATAAAATATAAAAAATATTTTTATTGTTAGGTAATTACAAATCATCTAATCATAATGTAGCTCCCATGACAAATATATATATACGAAATACATTTTATCAGTAATAAAATTAAACCAACAACATGTAACATTTTCCCGTTGCAACACAAAAGTTGAATATAAAATAATTATTTTGACAACGAATAAAGTTCCACTATAGAGAACTAATAGTTGAATTTAGTTGAATGGTAGAGGTTGTTTTGATTCAGGAAAATGTTAGATGATACGAACCATCCCGTACGAAAGCGAATAAAACCACTAAAATAGTCAGACTGTCGCGTGTTGTGTTATTCGGTTCCTATTGTGTACAGAGTTTTTCTGACATTTCTTACCACTGTTGTTCGTACTGAATAGCACTGCTGTTTGATAAATGTCTAGTTGAGTTTTATCAATAATAAAAAGGAAAAAAATAGAGATTTTGGTAGTTTTTATTTTGATTAAAAAATTATAATGTGGAGAGAGAGAGAGAATAGAGAGAAGAAAGGTAGAGAGAAAATTGAGAAAGATAAGAGTGAGAGAGTAAAGAGAAAAGAGTTTTAAATGTGAGATTAAAAAAGTTAAGAGATAGTATAAAAAAGTGGGACCCATAACAAATAAAAAGTGAAATCGAATAATTTGGAATGATTTATTTGTCCTCAAAAAGTTAGTTTTAGAAAAAGATACTCCCTCCGGACTCGATTATTAGCAACAAAAAAGTCATTTAGTTTGTTCTAAAATATAAACAACTTTACCTACTTTTTATCCTTTTTAATATATCATTCCAAAAATACCCTTAGTCACCCTCACTTAGCTTTCAAATCAGTCACCCATTAATCAGTTTCTAGTGAAGGTAATATTGTAAAAGAGATACTTTTTAACTACCCTCCTTAATTCTTGTGCACCACATTTTTGTTGCTAATAATTGAGTCCGGAGGGAGTAGATTGATAATTTTGATCGTGGTTATTTTGATTAGAGTTATACAGTGATAGTGATAGTGAAGTGATGATAGTGACGCTGCTTTGACTATTATTTTTCTATTTTTCAAAATAAAAAAACAACCATCTCCTTCTATCATTCATTCGTTAGCTTCTTCGGTTTGTTCTGTTCTATCCATTGACGCAGCGCAGACTCACCTGCTTTGCTCATCTCTCTACTTCCCGACGGGGCCGTTGGAGTGCTGAAGCCGATGCATTTTTGTCCACCGTCAACGTCAACGTCAACGTCAACGGTCATTTTACTTTTCTGCTGAACTGATTTGCCTGTTCTGTAGTTAGTACGGTTTATTATGCATAAAGGTTGTTGAAAATTCTATCTCATTGGATTGGTATTTCTTTTGTAACTTCTGCAATTAACTTCCATAGGTTAGAATTACGCAATACTGTTAGTTCAGAATAAGCCTATAATTGCAACAGTTGAGAACTGGATCACTGGTTTTCAAGAAATTTGGGTTCATTCATGTTAGAAGTAATTAAATTAGGTTAAGCATTTATGCAATTTTGTAGTATATTGAAAACTTAAACAACAAAGTGCGTGTGCTCGTGTAAAGTATTTTGTTATGGTTTCCATCACCGTGATCTTGATTTCGTTGCTTTGGATAACTATCATTTCGTTTATTAGTTTTTTGGTTTTCAATTTTTGCTTATTGCTTCACTTCGTGTTTTTTATTTTCAGCCCAAACTTTCAATCAACCCCTTATTTGTAGATCATCATACATAATTTGTTATCAGCACCATTCAAATATTATATTAAATTTTGTATTAGTCAAAAATACATATCTTCTAATTTTCACGTCACGTCAAAAACAATTGATCAATCATATAAATTGTACTATGAGTAAAAATAATTAAAACAAACTAGAAAGAGCAGATCATTACAAATAATAAGTTTTTCTCATTTGTTGTTTCCTCTTAAATCTCAGCAGCTTATATTTACATGGTTTTTCTTTGCAATGCAGCCATATAGCAACAGTGTATAATAAATCATCCTCAACAAGTTAGCTTCAGCTTTCGTAATTGTAATGGCAAATTTGGCTTGCAGTACCATTCAAAGTATCTCTTCACCTTGGGTGACATGGAAATATGATGTGTTTGTGAGTTTTCGAGGTGAAGACACGCGCAACAATTTCACTGATCACCTTTTCGGTGCTCTCCATAGAAAAGGCATTGTTACTTTCAGGGATGATACCAAGCTCAAGAAAGGGGAACATATATCATCTGAGCTTCTACAGGCAATCGAAGCATCCCATATTTTGATTGTTATCTTCTCAAGAAACTTTGCTTCCTCTACATGGTGCTTGCAAGAACTGGCAAAAATTGCTGATTGCATTGAAGTACCAGGACAAACTGTTTTGCCTATTTTCTATGACGTGAGTCCATCTGAGGTACGAAAGCAGAGTGGAAATTATGAAAAAGCCTTTATGGAGCATGAAGAAAGATTCAAAGCAAATCTAGAGGATGTGAAAAGATGGAGGCGAGCCCTAGCACAAGTAGCCAATCTCTCTGGTTGGGATGTAAGGGATAAGTAAGTAACATTTTGTATATGAGGATTTCACTGAACAATTTTAATTATGTTGTTATGATTCCTATTTTTAGATTGTTGGTTCTTGAATCAATTAGCAATTTGTGTTTGGGTTGTCATGTGATGTGATGTTTGGTGTTTCTATCCTTTGGTCTTTTAGGCCACAATATGCAGAGATTGGAAAAATCATTAAAGAGATAACATGCTTATTGGGTCACAAATTTTTGACCTTACCTGATGATATAGTTGGGATGCACTCAAGAGTGGAAGAATTGGAAAAGCTTCTAGTTTTGGACTTAGATGATGATGATGTACGAGTTGTAGGGATTTGTGGAATGGGTGGAATCGGAAAGTCAACTCTTGCTTCTATATTGTATGATAGAATCTCTAATCAATTTGATACATCCTGCTTTATTGATGATGTAAGTAAAGTTTATGGAGACTATGGCCCAATTGGAGTGATAAAGCAACTTCTTTGTCAAACTCTAAATGAAGAAAACCTTCAAATATGCAATCTATCTATGGCATCCAATTTGACACGAAGGCTGTGTCAAAGAAAGGCCCTTGTAGTTCTTGATAATGTTGATCAAGTTGAACAATTGGATAAATTGGTCGTGAAACGAGAATGGCTAGGTGCGGGGAGTAGAATCATCATAATTTCTAGAGACGAGCATATCTTGAGAGAGTATGGAGTAAATGGAGTTTACAAAGTTCAACTCTTGGATTATTCTAATGCTCTTCGATTGTTTTGTAGAAAAGCTTTCAAGTGTGACGATATCGTGAGAGATTACATATACTTGACGGATGACGTACTAACATACAACCGATGGCCTTCCATTGGCAATTAAAGTGTTGGGCTCCTTTTTGTATGGTCGAGATGTCTTTGAATGGAGAGTGCATTGGAAAGATTAAGAGAGAATCCAAGGACAGATATTATGGATGTACTCAGTTAGTTTTGATGGATGGAGGATACTGAGAAAAGGAAACATTTCTAGATATTGCTGTTTCTTTTACGATAAAGAGGAGACATATGTGAAGAAACTTTTGATTTTCGTGGATTTCATCCTGAAATTGGTATAAGAGTCCTCATAGATAAATCATTCATAACCTGTGAGAAGGGGGAGAATTTTAATGCATGATTTGTTCAAAGAAATGGGGAAAAGTATTGTTCGAGAAAAATCACCCAAAGAAGCAAGAAAGTGGAGCAGGTTGTGGGACTACAAGGATGTCCACAGTGTTATCTCAGAAAATATGGTAATAAAACTATTAGTTGCCATTTTTCTAGAATATATCAATAGCTAGCTTTGATTGAAGTATATAATGTTATTTGCTATACTGTGTATGTAGGCAATGAAAAAACTTGAAGCCATAGTTCTGCTGCAAGCGTATCCAGAAAATATTAAAGAAATAGAGGATATGATAACATTGAGAGCTGATGCTTTAGCACAAATGAGTTGCCTTAAATTGCTCATATTATGGAATTTGAATTTCTCAGGAAATCTCAATTATCTTTCAAGTGAATTGGGGTATCTTGCTTGGGATAAATATCCTTTCACTTGTTTGCCATCAAGTTTTGAACCGGATAAACTTGTTGAACTGATCCTACCTCGCAGCAACATCAGGCAACTTTGGAAGGGCACTAAGGTACTACTATACACAATGGCTCTATGATCATGTCTATTCTTTCGCCTTAATTTCTCTGGAGTTTATTTATTACAGAAACAAATTAAAGCTTAAATGTGACCATTAATCTTCCTCTTTCTATTGGCAATTCTCTGCAGCTTCTACTCAATTTGACACGCCTTGATCTCTCTCACTCAAAATATCTTATTAAGATGCCAAGTTTTAGAGAGATTCCAAATCTTGAGCGGCTAGATCTTGAAGGGTGTATAAAGCTTGTGCAGATTGATCCATCCATTGGTATCCTAAGAAGGCTTTCCCACCTAAATATGAAAAAATGTATAAATTTGGTCAGTATTCCCAGCAGCATTTTTGGCCTCAGTTCTCTCAAACATCTAAATCTTTCAGGCTGTCCAAAATTACTTAATAATCAACTCTATCAGAAACAAAGGTCAATAAAACATTTGGAGAAGTTCAATAACAAAAAAACTACCACCCAAAACCGGTCAACATCCTCCATCTACAAACCTTTAATGCCGCCTTTCCGTTTTCCATTTTCTAGAAAACCGGAGGAGGATTCACTTGGTTTTTTGTTGCCTTCTTTGTCCCATTTGTCATGTTTGCAATATCTTGACCTAAGCTTCTGCAATCTTCTTCGAATCCCTGATGCTATCGGGTGGTTACATTGCTTAGAATGCCTAAATTTGGGGGGAAACAATTTTGTTACATTACCTTCTACCATCAAGGAACTCACCAAACTTAGATTTTTGAACTTGGAGCACTGTAAGCAATTGAAATATTTGCCTGAGCTTCCATCAAGTACCATCTTGCCCGCAAGAAAAATATATTTTGGTAGATATCTAGCTGGGATATATATTTTTGACTGCCCTAATTTAAAAAAGATGGAAAGCTGTTATAGCTTGGCTTTTTCTTGGATGGCACGAATCCTTGAGGTGCCTACTCCATCCTTTCTTCTGTCTGCATAACTTGTTAGATGTAAATTAAATTAGTTGCATTTCAGCTACATTTCAATTGTATTTAATGAGTTGGATTAGCTGTAATTGATAGAGTTAGTTAGAGCTCAATTTTGATTCTGTTATGAGGTTGTTAACCTCTATTGTAAAGAGTACTAACTACTCTGTATATAACTTGTCTTAGTGCATCAATGAGAATCAGCTAGAGATTTCACTAATCATAACATAACTAATTTTTCTGGCATCAGGTGCACATGCAATCCCATCTCCCTATGGGCCAGCTTGATATTGTTATTCTCAGAACTCAAATTCCAATGTGGTGCACCAAACAGAATGCGGGCAGCTCAATAAGCATGGATCCATTCTCCCTTATGCATGACAAGACTTGGATAGGGATTGCTTGCTGCTTGACATTTGTGGCACATGGTAATTCAAGTGAGACAAGGCAACATCAAGATTATCCAACTATTGGGTTTGGTTTTAGAAATAAATACCGTGGTCGCTTTCCCCTTATTCCCATACATCTTGGAAAAGATCTGGTCACAGTTGGATTAGATCACCTGTTGTTAGTTTGTTTCACTAGGGAAGAATTCATTGATTATTATGTGAGTTATATAACAAACGGGAATCATGATATTGATGGTTTTGAATTGGCAGCCATAGTTGAGCAGCCCCTTGGTTTGCATTTGGAGGTAAAAAATTGCGGGTATTGTCGGGTAGTCAAGGAGGTGTTGGTTTTCTGGTAATGAAAAAAACCTAAAACCTAATACTCCTATATAAACCTAACTATCAACAAACATAACAAACAGAACTACCACAAACATTTAAAACATTTCAAACATGTGGGTGAAGTTTGTTGTGGTTATTCCTAGATGGTTTATACCGTTAGAGTTTGTTAGCATCTAAGCTAACCCCTCTAACAGTCATGTCCATTTTGAGCTTAAGTATGTGTGTATATATAGTGATCCATACATGTAAATCAATACAGCAATTACATTCAATAAAAAATCTTTACAGTTTTAAAGTTCTAAGTGTTCTATTCAAAACTCTACGCTAATACTCCCTCAACCGTAAGCTCCTTCTATCTTGTTCTTCCTTGTATGATTTTTTTGGTTTGTGGTGGCTTCAACAAAGGTGTTGTACCTCACACAATAGAGAAAAATTAGGTTAGAATAAAGTTCAGTGACTGAAACTTAAAGAAAGAAGAAAGAAAGGGTGAGAAAGTATTATACCTTTGAAAAGTGGCTTTGAAGGTGATCTGGTGAAGATCAGTGTTGAGCTTCCAAGATTGGAACTTAGTGTGTTCATAAAAGAAGAGAAACAGAATCAAAATTAGGGTTTCAACTTAGAAATATAACTCAAAGGGAAAATCACTGTGACAGTGTGTTTTACCTTTGTTTTTGATCTGGTTGAACTCAAATCTTAACCCTGTTCCTGCAAATCATGTATCAGAAAATTAGGGTTTCTGATACAAACTTAAATCCAGCAAGAAAGTGAAAAGAAACTGTAAAGGAAGAAGGATCTACCTTAGAAACGTGGTTATGGGTGGTTGATCCAAGTGATTCAACAGGTTAACGCAAACTAGGGTTTGCGAAGGTGAGAAGTTGTTGTCGCGGCTTCAGGGTTGATCGATTCAACATAAAACCAAAGGGGTTTTTGTTGATTCATCGTCAACAATCATCACAAGCCATTACCGAGATCGATCCAAGCTTCAATCACTGTGTGAGAGCTCGAATCGATCTAGGGTTTCAGAGAAGAGAGAAGAAGACGGGGAATCAAGAAAAGTGAAGAATAATCTTGATTTACCGGTGAAGAGAGTGAATAGTAAATAATATATACATCGGGTCACTTCAGATCTGCGCGTCAAAATACGGGCCGGGTCTTGGGTGCGCAAGACCCACCAAAAACAATTGTTTGGCAAGTGTGGTAACTTCATTGGACTGGGCCATTTGCAAAGCTGGGCTTTGCAAATTACACACCCTCAATATACTGATCCAACCCTCCTGCAAGTTAAGCATCAAAAAAGAGAAAAATTCAATAGGAGGATCTGGAACAATTTAACCCAACCACATTGTCTTGTTGTATCATGCCCAAATCTCATTGAGCTGATTAACTAACGGAAGTTCACTTCCACAAATCCAGCTCAATGAGATTTGGGCATGATACAGCAAGACAATGTGGTTGTTACAAAGTTATGATCATTAATGAATACACCGATATGCTATTGTCAAAGTTGATAGCATTTTGTTAAGTATCGTGGATTATCATGGAGAAGAAGGAACTAATTCCACAAAATTCTGCATCCGTTGTCCCTATTTGTAGCACAAAATCCTCATATTGTTGATTGGGCTTTTTCTCCCTGCAGCTCTTGTTACAACCTTGTTGTTAGCTTCTTCTGCCAATGATTGGCCCACATTCTCATTCTTATTTTCAATCATGGCAGTTTCCACCTGGCAAAATGCAAAAACTGCAAATACCCTAGCACCATGGCAGGAAACATAGCATGGAATGGAAGAATGATAGATGGCCTTTAACATTTTTTACAGAGTTAAATTCTAGGTTAGTTACTGAACTAATGTTAGTTAGGCTGTTTAGCTTGTTATTCGATCCAAACACTATTTGTATATATAAAATTTAATAAAAGAAAAAGTAGTAACACGATAAGTAGATGAACTTACAATAATGGTTGTTTCTAAGACGAGGAATCAACTAAGACATTCACCATTAATTAGAGTATAGTATAAAATGCCATTAATGGGTTTTGTCAAAAAAAATGCAATTAATGGGTGAAATTTAATATTAGTTGATTCAATCTCAACTATATTAATTCATACGGTCAATTGAGGGATTTGGTTGATCTCTCACTCTAAAATTCACCTAAAAATTAACAAAAACTTTGAAGATATTTTAATCATTTCTTTCATTGAGAGTGCTTCTGGAAATAGATAACTAACTGCCCTTAACAACAGACAAGGATAAATAAGACAAAGCTGAACGCGTCGTCGTATCCATTTTCGTTAGATAAGAAGCTGTGCCTTATACACTCACTCCTCTTTGTTTTGTGGAAAAAAAAACTCGTCCCTTTGATAAACCTACCATTGTAATACAAGTAACAACTAACAATTGATACTTTAATGAATTGATTGAATTGAGTTATATATGGTGGACCTGGACACTCCACAAACTCGTAATAACTGGTAAAGTTAATGGACAAAATTATTTGAAGTAATGAAATTTCTTTTAAGTACGAATTTGAAGTAATGGGATGAACATATACCTTCTTTTTTATGCAAGGTGAACATATACTTTTTTGAGGCGAAGATGAACATATAATTATTCACTTTTATATAACAAATTTTATCTATACTACCACAAAGATAGACACAGTAAGATCAACATATACTTTTTTTTGACAAGAGAAATATAATGTCTTTCATTTATAATAAAATCCGGGCTCAATAGTATTTTTGGTCCCTTTAGTATTCTCTCTCTATACAGACATGTGGGCCGCTAAAATAAGTTATATAATATAAATTAAAAACACAAATAATATTGTATACAAAAAAAAGTTAAGTTGTAATAAGTTTAAAGTTGATCATCAAAAAATTAAATGTAGTGTTTTACATGTTCTAATCGACTTGAAATCATCATAGACTGAAAACTAATATTTTTACTAATTTATCTTTCAATGTAAATTGTGATGCTATCTACTAGAAACTTACCTTCCACTTTGTTTTTCAACTTAGTCTTAATGGTTTTTGTTGCCGAAAAAGATCTCTCAGTTGTGGCTGTAGAAACTGAAAGAGCCATGATAAGGTGGAGCAGTATATCAATCAAAGAGTAAATTTCCTATTTTCCTCCTTAACTACTCAATGTGGGACTCCTAATATAGGAAGCTCTGCCAGTGCATATAATTTTAATCCTCTAATTTTTTGGAGCTACTTTAACCCTATAGTTTTAAAACTATACAATTGTGATCCTACATACACTTATCCTAATTAGCATTTAAGAATCACGTAGGTTTCTTAACTTTAAAAGTTAATGAAAAAACAATGAAGCAAGAAGAAATAAAAGAGACAAGAGTTCTTCATCGAGAGATAATTTAATTCTCCTTGTCAATTAAAAAAAAAAGCTTTTCTTTGCAATTGGATCAATGACATGTGCCAACCAACACTATTACCCTTGATTAATTTAAATAGGAAGCAAAAAATGACATATAGCAACAAAATGAATTCTCTCATTTCTCAAATAGATTAGTACATATGAAAGAAATTAAGTAAAAATAGATTACCTAAAAAAATAGATTAACACAACAAACATAGTAAACACATTGAGATGGTTATGGAGACTAAATTAGGGACACAATGTTTATACTTTTATGTTTGGCTGTGTAGTAATGTTAGGATTTCAACTGTATCGTTTTAAAATTAAGGAGGTTAAGTTAGCTCAAAAAATATTTAGGGGTGTTCGCTGGTGTTTTTAGCAAACAATCACTAGTTTTCAATATTAAGACTGTGAGATCAAACTAGAAAATCTCTTTGACAATTGCCTTTAAGTTTTGTGTCTTTTAGCGTGCGTAAGAACAAGAAAATAGTAGGAAGAGATAGTTTGAAAGCAGAATAAAAGCAAGAAGTGCAACAAACGTAAAAACAAGTAAAAATTGCATTAAAATGATAGAAAGAAGGAGGTGGTCCACCGACACGTACAATGTGATCTGATTCACTCTTGTTTCGCTTTGACTTGGAAGTTGAGTTTCACAGAGTTTTTGTAAAGATGTGGTGACCCCGCTTTCCCTATTACAAGGGAGTATTTATACTCTCGGATACAATCGTGGGCACGCACGATAACTACTTCCTAAAAACTGGGGAAATAACCGCCACTAACCGATGCTCCTTTGCGCCTCGACCAACTTGTTGTCGAAGGATTTGGCGAAGTATTGGACTCAACTTTGTCGAACAATTGGGCCTCTCTCTGTCGAAGGTTTACGACATTGCTTCGTAGCTTGAAGAACCAAGTCATCGTCGAAGTTTGCTTGCGTTGTCGACACTTGTACAACTTTCTTCACGTCGAATTTATGGTACATTGACTTGAACATTGACTGCGACTCACGTAATACTATTAAATGTGCGATCAATACCATTTAAAGCTTAATTTAATGCCCTTGTCGGAATTTTGAGGTAACAGATTGCCCCCAAAAATGCTTTTTCGACGGAATAAGGAATGGAGGAAGAAAAGGCATTTTTTGAATCTTGTGGCAATGATCATTTCTACCGCCTCTTGCATTTCAACGATGGTCGAAAAGACAACCATCATTACTTGCACGTAAAACGAACCGCCTTATTGGCACACGTTGCATAGTTGGTGGGCCATCACGTCTCTCAAACGTCGCGAACGTCTGCGAGTTATGGCGAACGTGCAATAATCGTAGCTTCCCAACATATATAAACGGCTACAACCTTTCATACTCCTCTTTACTCGGTTTGAACTTTTGTGAAATCTTTACGCATTCTTCATTCTCTCGCGCTTTGCAAAGATCCCCAAAATCACTAAAGTTTCAAACTTTCATTCCTTCCTTCAACCTACGCTTGAATTTCGTCTCGCATTTGCTCTTTATCTCTGGTGGCTTCCTCATCTACAACTGTGAATGTTCAACGAAGAACAGCGAACCCAACAGGACCTAAAACCCTTGATGGCTTCGTTGATGAGCGACATTCATGATGATCAGCAGTTCAATGGCAAACCAGTATTGATTCCTCTACTAGGGTTTATACTCATGCATATCTAGGTCCTCTTCCCGATATCCTCGTTAGAAAACACTGAGGTTTCAAATTTTCCCTATCCATGCCTGTCTTTCAACCTGCATTTTCACTAAGACCCCTTTTCATTTAGAATTTCTCAAATAGTCCTTCCAGGGTTTTTAGGTCCGCTCCTAGGCTCGACCAACAGATTTACATAGACCGGCTCGACAAGGTAGAGGCTAAAAGGCGACATCTGGAAAAAACAAGGTATTTTTGACCTTATCCAGTTGTCTAGGTATGGGCCTAAATGACAAAGACTTTGATATTGGTCGCTATGCGCTTTGGGATCTGTACTACTCATAGCCTCCACTTGAGATGTGGCATGCGACTCCCACTTTACTAGATGTTCTTTGCCATCACAGTGCGAAACCCTAGGTGAGACTTTTGACCTGCTCATCCCGATTATGAATACCGTTCACTTTCAACAATGCCACTTTTGCTCCTTACATCACGAACACCACAACCATGACACGACCACGATTATGCGCTAAAAAGAACACGTAGCCTTCTTAACCTTTTTGGTTATCCCTTTTGTTTTCTGTGCCCGTTCACCTCCGGGTTTCTAAAACCTATATTCCACCGGCAACCCAACTCCACGAGAAAGAAAACATTAGTCTTGCCAAACCGTTGTTGGGTTCTCTCTGTCGGGAGCTTCATAATCTTGTTCTAGAATCGAAAGAAGACGAACCCACCAACAAGTTCTTGGCTTCGGCCCATTGTGGCTATTGCAATTGTGGTCATTAGCCACTTTCAGTCTCGACTAGGTGCAGTATATCCCTAAGTCTGCTTTCAACCAACCTTAAAGTCTAGGAGGATTTGAAGGATTCGACTAGCCCAGTTGAAACCCAAGCGAGATAAATATTCCTCGGAAGAGTCTTTCAAATTCACTTCGACATGTTCCCCGAAGTGCACAAGTTTCGTAGACTCTATGGCTCCCTTTGTGCAAAGGCCTTTCGGTCCATCTTGGTTTCGGCAACCATTTCCCTCTTCCTCTGTCGAACACGCTGAGGAGATTACCCAAATCTGGCAAACCTACCTCTCTCCTGCTATTCTCTCTACCAGACTTACCCCTGGCAAAACTAAAAATAGCTTCGGAATTAAGAAATACTTCCCAAGTTATTCGCGCTGCATACTTGGCCTTTGTCGATTCGACTGCGCCAAGGTGTTTTCATAGGCGAGAATTTTCGAATCGAAACAAAGTGGCATGACCTACAAACAAGCCTTCAAGAAATTCCACTATAGGGCCTTGAGTTTCGAGCCCCTCAAATTTAACCCCAGATTCTCATGCACTAAGGAATTTCATGAATGGTGGACTAGTTACTATACCACTGCTGCTGGAGAGGCTAGTGACACCTTTGCAGAAAATATTATGAAGAAATTGGTGGTAGCCTTCCTTCAAACAACCTGTATTTACTTCTTGATACCCAAATCCTTCGAGTCTTAAACATACGTAGAATTTAGTTTTATTCTGTTTGCTTATCAATGTTTTTCGACGTCAGATCAACCTGCACCCAAGCTGAAGATCAAAGTAAGCAAGGCTACCACAGCAAAATCTCCTCCAGCAACCAAGAAGACAGTGGTCGTGAGATCTACTCCAGACATTGTCCTAAAGAAGGTATGTTGCCATTTATTCGCTTCAAGTTATTTTTGATTACGACTTTTACTTATGTCGAAAACCTTCTTTTTAGAAAACAACCCAGGCAAAATCCCCTCAGCAGGCCAAAGCTAAAAAGAAAATGGTCCTTCCTGAAGATGAGGTACTATACTCTTGCCTTGTTAATCCGTCGAAATTTCTCTTCCCTTTGTCATTCACTTTCTTGTCATAACCCAAATTCTTTTTCTGCAGGACACTGAAAGTGATGACAACATCCCCCTCACTCAGAGGTCGAAGAAAAGAAACCTTCCTGAGATTCAAAGGGCAGCTCAAGGCATCATTATTGATGAGGCTCCTGAACCACCTTCTTCTCCTCCAATCAAGAGGCTTAAGGTACAAGAGGTAAACTCCCTTTCGACATTAGTTTAGACTTATTCGGTCTCACCTTTCCAATTCTTAACTTAACTGATATACCTTGCTGCGCATAGGTGGGTGGATCGCTCGTGGACAAACACAAGTTCAATCTATGGTTGAGGTTTCCGATCTAGAGTTGTCACCCCGTGCTCCCTTTTCCTTCATCTCCTGGGGTGTAATCTGTGAAGAAATTTTCCAAGCGTTGGATAACCACAAATCCACACATTTTCGAGGAGTTTGCTCCAAGTCTTTGGAAATGTCGAACAAGAGGCGGTCGTCGAAGAGAATGCTCCTGCTATGGAGGAGGCTATTCAAATTCTTGCTGGTAGAGTCGAGCCGAGATCGTTGTTGGAGAAATCGCTCAAGTTCCGAACTTAACGTTCCAACAACCGAGGACCCGTAGTAGCGGCTACCTCTGCCGAAATACCGAGAATATGATCGATCAAGAACAAGAGGCACCCAGTGGGGACCTGCGCAGATCAAAGTGCTTCGCGAAAGAGTCATCCAACAAATATTTGTTAGCGATCAAGAATTAGGTGAGCTAAAGAAGACAAATCCTTTGGCGTACCTTGAAGATCATGTTGAGTCTTAAGAGCTCGTCGAGCCGCTTGATTTGCGCCTCGAACAACTCTCTAAGTTCTATCAATCGGAGACGGTCGAAAGCCTGCTTTGCGAGTTGAAGACGAAGGTGTTAGAAGGGGACTTGGTGGCGACCATTGAAAATGACTCATCTGTGTATCTTGAGGTAAAAACCCTCATTCACAAGATCACCAAATTGGACCCTCCTCAAAACGTCCTTTCGTTCTTCATGGAATTTGGCCCTATTTTTGAGCAACTTTCCTTCTAATCAACCAACGGTCGACCACCTCCAAGCGCAAGGTTCAAGAGACTCAACTCGCGAGGTAGAACTCGCCTCTCTTAAGGCCGATCAAGGCGATATCGAGGCTCTCAAACCCAAGCAATAATGATGAGAAAGCAATCGCTGAATGGGATGCACGGATTGCGCGTGATTGACGAGAGAGATAAAGACACTCCAACTTAAACCATCAAACGCAGAGCATCGGAAGGGCCTCGATCGTCGAATGCATGAGTCTTTGCTTCTTCGTCCACAAAACCACCAAAGCATTGGCGGTATTGAGCACTTAGAGAAGATTGACAAGCATCAAGCTATTCTCGCCGACCTCGACAAAGAGCATGTACCTTCTCGACACCTCTATTTCTTTGAGTGTTAGCATTATGGAGAGGCATAAGGCTACCTTGTCGAATTTCTCGAGATCGTAATAGTTTAGCATTCTAAAAATGGTCATGTAACTTTAACCATTTCTTTATACATTGCCATTTATGAACAATTTTCGTTTACTTATAATTGCTCAATTTTTATCTCGATTAACGTTGGCTTGTATCGTTTTAAATACTTGCCATTTATTCTAAAGATTCTATTTTCGTCACCTAGCTCTTGACTTCATAAGCGCCATTCGAAAAGCATCGCAACACGCGAAATGGGCCTTCCCACCCGGTGACCATTTGCCTAACACTCTATCTTTTTATCCATAGGTAATAGGACTTTCCACACTAACTCCCTTCCTCAAAGGTTTTTAACTTAACCTTTTATTGTAGGCTTTAGCTACTCTTTCTTTCTGTCGAATAAGCATCTCTAAAGCTAACAACCTCTCTTCGTCTAAATCAACTAATTCATCAATCATCATATTCCAATAATGATCAAAAGGGATTTCACATTGTTTACGAATCCTTGTTGATTGTAAACAAATCTCGACGGTGTAACAACGCATCATGCCCAAATGTTAACTTTGTAGGGAGTGGTGTTTATAGACTCTTTAGGTGAAGTTCGACAAGCCCATAACACTTGGTCAAGAGAACTGTGCCAACTTCTAGGCTTCGTCCAACGTGCTTTTAATCAAGTTAATAATGATTTTATTGGCGCCTCTACTTGACCATTGGCTTGTCGTAGTATGGTGTCGAAGTCAATAACTTGAAACCAATTTCAAGAATGAAATCTACCATTTTTCGACCCGATGAAAAAGATGCAGCAGTGCTGTAGTAATGGTTTCGGAATTCCATATCTATAAATGATATGATTTTGAATAAACCTTATCAACGCCTCTTGATCTACATTGGCTAAAGGTATTGCCTCTACCCATTTAGTAAAGTAATCAATCCTACTAGAATGTATCTGTGGCCTTTCGACGAAGTTGGTTTTATTTCTCCAATCACATCTAAAGCCCAACCCCTGAATGGCCAAGGTTTCACTATAGAATGCAACTCATTTGCGAGCGCACGCGTTGTATTCCAAAGATGTTTTTGGCATTCTTGGCAACCTTTGGCAAACTCTATACGATCTTTTAGCATAGTTGGCCAATACATTCCTTGTCGAAATAACAACCATTTCATTTTGTGGCCTACTTGATGTGAGCCACATGCTCCACTATGTGTATCGAAATCGCCAAATATGCCTCGTTTTCACTAAGACATTTTAGTAGTACCCTTCCCGGAGTTTGTTTGTACAATTCGTTTCCAATTAACACATAGCTTAGAGCTCAGTACTTTACTTTTTATTAGTGTTCCTGTAGGATTTTGCAAATACTCTACAATGGGTTTTCGCCAATCATCATCAACCATATTGTCAATAGCAAAAATTTACGCCAAGTCAATATCGTCAAAAAATGTGACGTTTTTAACGCGCGACTTCATTTGTATTTATTGCCCCCAATTTTTGGTGTTGACAATAACGTCGAAGGAGTATTATAGAGAGAGTCTTCGAGACTAATTTATCTTTTATCTCAATTAACTCTTCTAGGCTTTGCTTCGATACTTTGTATACCGGAGGCAATTTGTGCTACTTTCATTTGCCACGTGATTTTCAATTCGTGGTAAATGTTCTAGAGTGAACGAATGTAAACCTTTTTAGCAAAGTATTGGCAATAAAGAAATATTTAATAAGGTGTTCATTGATACATTTGTATTCTTTTGTCAATTGTTTGACCACTAGTTGAGAATCACCTTTTATTTCGACATAACTTGCCCCCAATTCGAGTAAAATTTTAAGGCCTACTATTAAAGCCTCATATTCAGCTTCATTATTTGAGCAAGAATCTCGAATTTTAAATTTATACTTCGTTGGAGTATTTTCTGGAGAGATAATCAAAATTCCAATGCCCTGCTCCATTCTTATGGCTTGAGCCATCGAAGTATAGCCTCCAAGGCGTATGTCTAATGAATGTATTTCACATTCGACAACAGAATGGTCTACTATAAAATCAAAGAACCACTTGTCCTTTAATTGATTTAAGGGGTTGGTAAGTTAAGTTGTACTCTAGCAAAGCTAAAGCCCATTTGCCAATTCGACTATGCAACATTGGTTTTGACAACATATGTTTAATAACATCAAAATGCGAATAAACATAAACATCTGCTGATTTTATATAATGCTTCAATTTTGTACAAGAAAAATACAAGCAAAGGCACAGTTTCTCAATTGGACTATACCTAGTTTCAGCATCGATCAAAACCCTACTAAGGTAATAAATGGGTCTTTCGACACCACTATCATCCTCTTGCGCTAGCATGCTACCTATTGTGTTATCAGAAGCTGCTATGTACAATTTTAGCAACTTGTTTCCAATAACAGGCAATAAAATTGGTGGCTTGACCAAATAAGACTTGATTGCGTCGAAAGCATCTTGGTGAACTGCTCCCACTTGAATTCATCTTCTTTCTTCAATCTCGGTAATGGCGAAAAAACTTGTGTTTTGCCACTCAGATTGAGATGAATCTTGAAGGAAATTAATTTTCCTAGCGTTGGATGAAGTTCTTTCTTGGTCGAAGGAGCCTTCGTTTCCATAATTGCTTTAGTCTTATTTTCGTTGATCTCTATGCCTTTCTTGTGTACTACAAAACCCAAGAATTCACTGCACGCATACGTAAAGCACATTTGGTTGGATTCATTTTCAATCCATATTTCCTCATTCGTTCAAAAGAACGTCGAAGATGGTCTAAATGACCACTTTACGAGGATGACTTAACCACCACATCATCTATGTATACTTGCATAAAATCATCAATAAAATCGTGAAACATAGAATTCATTGCCCTTTGATAAGTGGCACCAACATTTTTAAACCAAAAGGCATGACCACCCATTCATAAACACCTAATGCCCCCGGACATCGAAAAGTTTGCTTTACACACATCCTCTTCGGCAATAAAGATTTGGTTATACCACGAGTAGCCATCTAGCAAATCGAGATAATCAAATCCTGCGCTGCCGAATCTATTAGCATTTACGCTACGGGCATAGCGTATTCATCTTTAGGTGTTGCATTATTTAGATCCCCTAAAGTCTCACGCAAACTCTAAGTTTTCCATTTTTCTTCATTCTTTGGAACTATATTAGCTAACCAATCAACGTACTTCGGCGATTCTGATGAATTTGCTTTTGAACAAACCTTTCTATTTCTTCCTTGATCTTAGCCAATATCCGAGGAGCAAATCTTCTTGGCGTTTGCTTCACGGTTTCTTCCCACAGTCGAATGGGTATTTGTAATTCCACCACTTCTCGACTCAATCCGGGCATTTCATTGTACTCCCAAGCAAAGCAATCTTTGAACTCCTGCGAGAGTGAAATAACTTGGGTTACTCGAAGCGTGATCAAGATGTGCACTAATATATGTTGGCCTTTTGATCAAGCCATTTCCCAAATCCACCTCTTCGGATGGATCTTGAGCTTGCATGCGCTTTGTAGAATCTCTAGGGGTCTTTTTCAAAACCCAATGGTTCGTCATCATAAATGCAATCGAAATTTTGTCATTTATGACTTCACCATTTTCTTGAGATGAAGTTATGGCTTCCGACGACCATTGTTTGTTGATTTAACTCGGCTTCCAAAGCCGTTTTATTTTATTTTTACCCAGGCCATGTAAGTAGTAATTCTATCCCAAAGCAGATCGGGTACTGACATCTAAACCTTCTAAGAGTCAGTGTCCCATCCTGTTGGAGGTAGCACACCATCAGGATAGACATTTGCACCTTCTATTTCCTCTCTTTCCCACACAAAACCATGTGTTGGGTATAAGTGAATGGAGGAAAGCACATTATCTGAAGAGATATATGCTTGGCTAGAAGATGAACATGGCGCAATATTCGCCATTTGCTTCTCAAAATTCTCCCTGGTGACATTATTTACGTCAGCAAGGAAATAACTTTGGTCTGCTTCGACGTACTCCACGAGACCATCATCCCTCCACATTACCAATTTCTGGTGTAGGCTTGAGGGAACAGCTCCTACGCCATGTATCCACTCTCTCCCAAGGAGTAGATTGTAGCTTGCTTTTGATGCTATGACAAAGAACGTGGTGGTTCTTCCGGCGAGTTCCTACCACCACTTCCACTTCGTGCCCCCAACGGCCATCGCGATTTTCCCTCATAATTGGTTAACATAATGTTATGAGGTCTAAGGTCTCAGATCAAACAACCCTATTGTCTTCGCGATGGCACGAGGCATTAAGTTAACAAAGACCCTCCATCGACCCGAGATCTTATTAATGCCTCGCCATTAACCTTGGCTTGGACGTCATGAGGCTTGGATGGTGTTGCATGCCCTCGTCGGCCTCTCGAAAGTGGCCATCTGTTCTTCCACGCAGCCATTGTTCATGACATAGTAGCATACGGCTTGTGGTTAGCCATATCCCCAATGAAGTCTTCTTCGACGTCGTTTGGGGCATGTGAAGATCGTACTCACTCGGCGGAATGGACACCACGTTGCGGATGACGTCGGCTTAGCCTCGAAGTCATCGAAATGAAGTAACATCTTCATCCATGTCGAATGAAGCACTTTTCTTCTTTAAAGACGTTAACGGAGGAAAAATCCTCTCCATAGCGAAGCCTTCTTGGTTCCTCTATCACAATAGATTTCCACTTTAGCCTTATTTCCAACCTCACTTGATTGGCAAAGCACCTATACTTATCTTTGTATTTCCCACGGTTTTAGGAGTCACACCCTTAACCGTTTTTGGCGTTGCTCGTTAGCAACCGGTGTTGCCTTCTTTTTATTTACCGCAACGACGCCATTGGGTCTTCGTCATGGGATTCTTCCCTTTATAATTGTTTTTATAATTATATTTTGAGGCCTCACCGTGATTGGCTTGGCCGTTCCAACTGTTGAGCGACATTCTTGTAGTGTCTACATTCAAATGTATCCACTTCTCATTGGATGGATCTGCTCTTGGAAAAAATGGTTTAGCGAGGCGAGCATAGCGCAAACTCCTTCTTGGCTACACCCTTACCAAAGAAATGCGGCTTGCTTGTCGAAGCCTTGCTCGAATTCTTTACCTTGTAAGGAAGGTCCCTCTCTTGAAGTGAAATTTGGCCTCTTATCCGGCCATTTCCTCTTTAGGGGTTGTCGAACTTCACAAAGATTCGACACTTTTAGCCGCTCTTTATCAAACACAAGATTGCACCTTGGACATAACATGACCTCGAGCTCAATTTGCACCGTTCGGAAGTCTATCAAATCTTCCTCGGCCTTGGGGTACCAGATCATACTTTCTCCTCATATTCTTCTTGAGTAACGTGTTGTACAACATTACTCTTTTGCACAACGCTTTTGATTTTTTCAAAGGAGGTTTGGTAGACTTTGGAGCATCCACCATTTTTGCGTCTACCATATTGATACTCATCTCAATTGGTTCGCATACATCGCCTCCACTTGATGGAGTGGGTCAACATCAATTTGCATCGGTGCTTTATTCTTTTATCTCCGAATTTGAGCCTTCCTCTTCGATCGCTTTGAACCATGTCCCCGAAAAGTACACAGCAGTCGGTTGTATGTCCCAAAAATTATGAAACTTACAATAACCCTTTTTCTTCCTCTCGCTCGAGAGGAGGAACTTTCGAGCCATTTGGCACTATTATTTGGCCATCACTCACTAGCAAATCAAAGATCTCGTCACATTTAGTAACATCAAAGGTGTAATTTTGAGGCACAAATCTATCATTCTTAGGCTCTGCAGAGTTATTCCCATTTGCGTGCCTTAATAATTTACAAGCATAGGAGGACCAGGGCTTAAGTTCACCCACGTCTATTTCCTCGATTCGACATCGCTAAATGCAAAGTCGAATTGTTCATCTACATAGGCTATCTTTTCTTTTTGTGAAAACCCACCGAGTTTTCTTTTTATTGTACTTATTCACTCTAGCCTTTTCCTCTCTAAGCCTTTCGACTTGTCGAACTCTATCACCTAGTTGGGCCATGTCTCTCAAATGAGGCGTATCCAATTTCTTTCGAATTGAATAGTCAAGGCCACTGCAGACCATTTCGATGAGCTCATGTTCGAGCACTTGCGTAAAACACCTTGCCTTGATAGCCTAAATCTATTCAAATAATCATCAATGGCCTCGGGCACTTTGCGTCGAACAACGCCAATTCTTTAAGGCTAATCTTCGATCGCCCATGTAGAATTGCTCATGAAAAGCCTTTTCTAATTGCCCCCATGTGTACATGGAACCAGGGGTAGTGTGGTAAACCACGTAAAGGCATTCTTAGTTAGAGAATTTGGAAAATATTTCATCTTCAAACTCTCATTTTGGGCTATGTCCCTGCCTCGCCATGTAACGGGCAATGTGTTCGACAGTTGGACTCATTGGTATCACCCCAAACTTAGTGAATTTAGGGATTTTCCAGCCTCTTGGCAGTTCTCATGCGCAACACGTATTCACACGGTGGTGATATGAAATTAGGCCTATGCAAACCTATGTTAAGGCCATTTTGCGCCATTATGGTTTCGACCAAAGTGGTATATGTTGTCTTGGCGCAAGCGTTATTTCGTTGCACTTGTCGAACAACTTCATCGCGTTTTGGTTTCGATTTACCATAACTACCTCGGGGATGTGATTTCCCATTTGTTGTTCGCCCATAATCGCTCAGGCTTCGGCGATCACGATCTCTGTGGGGTGTTAGGCATGTTGTTCCCCGCGAATTTGGTAGCGCCATTGTTTCCGTAGGAGCCCAAAGAAATCTGCAATCCTACCCATTTGAGTCCGCTAACATCGATAATCGGTATTTGTGTTACGAATCAAAGGATTGAACACGGTACCAATTTGTTGAGTCGAAGATATTAACCATATCATGATTGCTTTGCGTCTACTTGTTGTCTTAACGCCAACAAGGACGCATTGGTTAATCGGTGAGGATTTCACCAAGTATACCCTCGGAAGAAACGTGTGAAGGAGAAAAGGTCGACACATGTGGCATTCCGGTGGCATGCCATATACCCCAAAAAGTATGGTGGTAGACTCGTATTTTGGAAACGTGTTTCCAAACTATTCCTGTTGCCACATAAGGACTAGAAGGAAGTCCTACGCTTTGTGGCAAGGCCATAGACGATGTCGAACCAACATTGGTCATTGACATCGTGGGAGCGGTTATTGATGTCCCCAGGGCCGTAGTCCCCGCAACATTCCCACCGTGACATTGGCGAGAATCTACCGCTGTTCCTTGCACTTGTGATATCACGAGTGGCCGAACTAGAGGCGTTGTTAGAATTGGTGCGTACCATCCTACCACTCCTCAAGTGCATACAAGTTTATACACTTAACAGAAACGACACAAAATAACTGGCAAAGGTCCCACTGGGCGTGCCAATTTGTTCATTTGGTGTTTTTAGCAAACAATCACTAGTTTTCAATATTAAGACTGTGAGATCAAACTAGAAAATCTCTTTGACAATTGCCTTTAAGTTTTGTGTCTTTTAGCGTGCGTAAGAACAAGAAAATAGTAGGAAGAGATAGTTTGAAAGCAGAATAAAAGCAAGAAGTGCAACAAACGTAAAAACAAGTAAAAATTGCATTAAAATGATAGAAAGAAGGAGGTGGTCCACCGACACGTACAATGTGATCTGATTCACTCTTGTTTCGCTTTGACTTGGAAGTTGAGTTTCACAGAGTTTTTGTAAAGATGTGGTGACCCCGTTTTCCTATTACAAGGGAGTATTTATACTCTCAGATACAATCGTGGGCACGCACGATAACTACTTCCTAAAAACCAGGGAAATAACCGCCCACTAACTGATGCTCCTTGCGCCTCGACCAGCTTGTTGTCGAAGGATTTGGCGAAGTATTGGACTCAACTTTGTCGAACAATTGGGCCCTCTCCTATCGAAGGTTTCTGACATTGCTTCGTAGCTTGAAGAACCAAGTCTGTCGAAGTTTGCTTGCGTTGTCAGCACTTGTACAACTTTACTGTCGAATTTATGGTACATTGACTTGAACATTGACCTGCAGCTCACAGAATACTATTAAATGTGCAGTCAATACCATTTAAAGCTTAATTTAATGCCCTTGTCGGAATTTTGAGGTAACAAGGGGACTTTTTAAAATATTTATGATTTTGAATATTTTATGATTTCAGGTAACATTCTAATGATTTTGCCGTCTGAGTGTGACATTATTGTAGTTTGTCACATTGGTGCACCATTTTAGATTTTCCATTGTATTGCAGTATTTGTTTAGTTCAAATCGACAGATCAAACTTTTGAGATTAAATTTATATATGTGTAGCCCGGTTGAATAATAAAATGGTTTTGATATTTTTGATATTCAATAAATTTGATCTTTTGATTATTTGGTTCAAGTTTCATTTAAATTGGATTGGTTGACACTTGACAGACACCTACGAGATATAGTAGGTAGGGCAGGCTACCTAAAAATAGTTATTTGTTACCTGCCCTGAAAATTGTCTAATTCCTCATGTGGAAAGGAAAGTTATGATTTGGAAAGCAATGAAATTTGATTAAGGTGGAGTGAAGTTTCTTCCTCCCCCTTGATTATAACAAACAAATTTTTTGCAGTGAATCACATCTCTTTCTTTCACTATAGTATATCTTCCCTCTCTCTCCACCTCCCAACATTTATTTCACATAAATAATATTCACTCTTTTGCAGATTCGTCTATATTTCTCTTATCTCTCTGTCTCTCTATATATGTGCATATATCATTCTGTATCTTTTCATATATATAGTAATAGTACTACTACTTCTTGTATATTAATCAGAAAGCAATATTAATATTAAGTGGTGAGAGAGAGAGAGAGAGAGAGAGAGAGAAAATGAGAAGGGAGTGTCATCCATTGTTGAAAGGTGTGAGAGAGAATGGTAAATACAAACATGGATTTTCTGCTGCTGAGATTGAATCATTGACAAGAATATGTGAAGTTGTGTTGCCTCCATTGCCAATCACAAATGATCATGATCATGATCATGATGATCATGTGCAGTCTTTCTGGAACTCTTCTGCTTCTCGTTATCCAATCCGTCATGAGGTACGTACACATGCGCGTATATATATAATATATATTACAGTTTCTTCATCATCACTTTCTCTGCCTTTTTTTTTTTTCAGATGCTATTTGGACAACAATGTTGTGACAATCATGGACAAATACTTGTTTTATAATAGGTCCCATAGCATTACTGATTCAGAAATTAAAAAAGTGTGGGACCCAGTTGCTGAAAATTAAATGATAATGATATTTATAATTTATAATTTTTAAAAGAAAAAAAACTTGTTCAACGTTTCCTCTCTTTGTTGCGTCTACTTTCCTCCGTCTCCTTCCTCTCTCTCTCTCTCCCTCTCTTTCTCTCCTTCCTCGACCTCCACTCTTCTCCGCCGACCTCCGCCGTCCTCCGCCGTTAACTGTGCTTCAGTGGGTATGAAATTTTCATCATAATTGTCTGACCTGTAATTTTCATCATTTCTTTGTGAAATACCCAAGTTTTTCATATAATTGTCTGACCTGTAATTTTCATCATTTCTTTGTGAAATTGACTATCAAACTACAAGAGGATGCTAATTCATTGTGATGGGACCCATATATGGAATAACAATTGGGTATTTAAATGACATCTAATTTCTCAGTTCGAATCAGATCACCTACTCCCCCACTGAAATACCCAAGTTTTTCAAATAAATGACCAACCTGTAATTTTCATCAGTTCTTTGTGAAATTGACCATGAGACTACAGGAGGACACTAAATCAGTGGATTAGGACCCATATGTAAGCACAACATCATGGAGTGTTCAAATGAAATCTAATTTCTCCACTACGCCAGATTTGTCAAAAAAGAGTGCCCCTATAAGCAGCGCTTTAAGTAAAAACGCCACGGATGGCCAAAACAGCTAACACATACCCAGCGTTTTTAAAAAAAATGCTGCCCATCGCCTTTAAACGCACTAGCCATACCCAGCGCTTTTTAAAAAACGCTGGGGGTATTGGATCACACGTTCTCTAAATACCAGCGTTTTTAAAAACGCCGGTATTGGGTCATTCGTCTTCGTTCTCAAATACCCGCGTTTTTAAAAAAACGCTGAGTTTCTTTTTTCTCTCTCACGGGCCTTCTATCTTCCCTCATTCTCTCACACTCTGTCTTCCCCTCTCCCTCTCTTCCCCACTCTTACTCCTCGACTTCGTCTTCCCCTCCCTCTCTTCCCCACTCTTACTCCTCTGACTTCGTCTTCCCCCTCTCCCTCTCTTCCTCACTCTTTGTCTTCCCCCTCTTACTCCGTCGCCGCCGTCAACTCCTCCACTTCCCCCTCTCCCTCTCTTCGTCTTCGTCTTCTTAGAATAGGATTGAAATTCCTAACAGGCGACAAAAAGATTGAGACACGAGAAAAATTGGGAGAAAGAAAGTGACGAAGAAAGAGAGAGAAGGAGACGACAGTCAGATGGAGCACAACGGCAATGACGATGGTGCGGCGGAGATGTTCTGCTCCGACAAGCTGCTTCCTGCTCATTCTCGTAAGTTCGTTTTTAATTTTAAGTTTTACTCTTAGATTTTTGATTTCTGAAATTCTAAGATTCTGATTTTAGGTTTTAGTTTTAGATTTTTGCTTTCCTTCATTCTGATTTCTGAGATTGATTCAAGGTTTAGTTATTGAATTATTAAGGTTTGTAAATCATGTATTGGCATGGTGGCTGATAAACATAGGGCTTCAATTTATCAATTTATTAGATTTCTCTTTCACTTATGACTGTTAAAAAATGAAGTTGATAAATGGAATGTAGGATTATTATGAAATCTGTTTGGTTTTTGTTACAAGATGTACGCAGGAAATGATGATGTTTAGTGGTCACTTGATTCAAATTGTTGATTCCAAAAGAAACTTGCATGTTGCTTTCGCATTCTCTCGGTGTCGGATGTCCCGTGGTGATGAGCCATATTACGATGAAGCAATTGCAATCGATGAGGCGAAAGATAATGCAGAGAGATGTTGAGGTAATTCAGTTCCTTTCTTAGCTTGAGATTCCAAGTCTCATATGTCACTTATCTCATATGCACAACTATGATGGAGCAATCTGTATTTCATATTTGGTTGATTTGTTTTTATAAATGTTTTATTCTATGAATTCATATTTGCTTGAGTATTATGCATTCTATTCTATGAATAGATGATTGAAATTTTAAATGCTTCTGTGGTTGCTTTGGCTATATATAAACTTATGAAGTGTTGTTTGAAGAAGCTGTACTCTCATAGTACATTCACCTTCCAATGATAGAGACTAGAAATGCTCAGTCTTCATTTAAATGTTTTCTTTATGAGGATAAAACTTAAGTCAAGTTGCTTAGGTCTTGTTGCTGAGAATACAGCTTACATCTCTGGATTCACATTTGTCTTAATTAGTATTGTGCATCTTCTGGTGGAAAATTTCCAGAAGGTATGATTGAAAATTTAGTTTCATAATGATAAAATTGTATACATACATATATATATATATATATATATATATATATATATATATATATATATATATACTTATGCACCTTGTAAGCTTACACAAGTTTGAAGTTACTAGATGAGTGCAATAAGGTTACGATTTTGACAATTTTCAAGGGTAATTGAGAATTGTGGTTCTGTCTTTTTTAACACGATGGAACTCCTTGTTGTTGGAGTATTGCGAGAAAATCTGTGGAGCCAATTGAAGAGGATGGGCTTGAGCGATGATGAATCAAGTCATCCCATTCTTGGAAAGCGTTAAGCAAGCATTGGAGCTCCTTGTTCAAAGAAAGGTGAATTTGTTTAATGCAAAGTGGATTTTAATTACAAGGTTTTGTTGCATTCGTGGCTGTATGGTTTCCATAAAAAAGCGGATAACGATGAAGTCAATCATAATTCATCTTTCTTTGTGTAGGTATTTACAAAAGGACAAAGTCAATGGTCCTGAAGGCAATACTATACATTATGAGCTTCTTTGAGAGAGCTTGATGATGATCGCATCGAAAGTTAAGGAATATATATCTCGAGTAGTGTTTTGGAAATTACATTATGCAAGTTTTCTGCGGTTACTTCTTTCTTTTCTCAATTTCATTTCAATTCCATTACTGCCCATCAAATAAATTATTTTTACATGTAGATTTTGAATCCCCTATATGCCTTTGTGACACATTGATTCTCTTGCAGTTATGCGAGACAATATTCCATGGAGTCTTTGCCTAATGCCAATGCCAATATTTTAGTAGGACAACATTGTTGGCCCTCCAGTGTTCTATTTAGATATAATTATGGCGTGCTTGAAATGTGGAGATCTTGTGGAGTTCCAATTTACATATAGAGAAACTAAGGCCTATGCTCTGCAAGGATATTAGTCTACATTTTGTATTCAACAATTCTGCTAATTAGATGTACAAATATTAGTAATATGCTTTACATGTATGATTTAATTTTTGGATGTATTTTGAATGTATGATTTAATTTTTGGCTAAATTACTGTTTTGGTCCTTTATCTTTGGTCTTAATTTCATTTTGGTCCTTTATCTTTTTTTTTTTCTCGTTTTGGTCCCTCATGTTTCTTTTTGTGTCAATTTGGTCCTTTTTGTAATTTTTGTGTCAAAGAAGATGGATGGAAAATTACAAAAAGGACCAAATTGACACAAATTGACACAAAAAAATGAAACATGAGGACCAAAGCGAGAAAAAAAAAGATAAAGGACCAAAATGAAATTAAGGCTAAAGATAAAGGACCAAAACAACAATTTAGCCTAATTATGATGTATGATTTAATTCGGGTTTAAATACAACAAATTCATAGATATCACTATTAAAAATATTTTGGATGTATGATTTAGTTTTTTTGTTGCAAATATAAAAGGAAAATACACAAAAGTGAAAAAAATTAAAAAAAATTAAAAACAATGGCGCGCTTTTAAGGAAGTCTTTGCCTATAGGGGACAAGTTTGGGCAATGGGCGCGCTTTTTAGGAAGCCGCCTATTTGAGACATGTTTGGGCAATGGGCGGCGCTTTTAGGAAGCGCGCCTATTTGAGGACGTGTTTGGGCAATGGCGGCGCTTTTAGGAAGCGATGTCTATTTGAGGACGTGTTTGGGTAATGGGTGGCGCTTTTTAGGAAGCTGCCTGCCTGAGGCGTGTTTGGGCAATGGGTGGCGCTTTTTAGAGGCGCCGCCCATTGTTAAGTGGAATACCCAGCGCCACGTTCGTGACGCTCAAAAAGCGCCCATGGATGAAAAATAGCGCTGCCTATATACTAATTCTGTTGTAGTGCTCATTTCTAATTAGATCACCAACTCCCCCACCAAAATACCTAAGTTTTTCATATAAATGACAAACTTGTAATTTCAACATATCTTTGTGAAATTGACCATGAGACTACAATAGGGTACGAAATCAGTAGGTTGGGACCCATATAGTAAGACAAGGTTATGGGGTGTTCAAATGACATGTTATTTCATCATTTCTTTGTGAAATTGACCATCAACCTACAAGAGGATACTAAATCATTATGTTGGGACACATATATGTAAGGACAAGGTCATTGGTGTTTAAATGACATCTAATTTCTCAATTCTAATCAGATCACCAATTCCCACCCAGAAATGCCCAAGTTTTTCAAATAAATGATCAACCTATTATTTTCATACAAATGGCATCTAATTTCTATGTCTGAATTAATTATACCAACTAACAACACTAATAGGAAAGCCTTAGGACACCAGATGTTATCCAAAATTTAATAACTTAGATAATGACAGGAACACTTTTGTTATATTTACAATTAGCATTATCAATAGAAATTAGGGAAAAAATACATCTTGGTAATAGCTAAAGGAGACAAAGAAGCCTCGAGAGAAGAGACGTTTCAGAAACTGATTTCATTTATTATAAATTTCTGTTACAATTGTGTTTATATAGTACATGACTTTGGTGTTCTAGAAGCAAATCAGATTCAACTAATCTAACTGACTCAAAACCTTCTTCTAACTACATAACAGACTCGTCTCTTTGTTGTGTTGAGGCACTCTTTGCTTCATCTTTCTTGAGTTGATGATTATTCTCTATTAATAGCATCCTTCATACACAAAACAATGGCCTCAGACTTGTTAAGCATTGACAAAAGTATCCTTCTGTAGCAAATTTGTTAAGCTTTGACCATCAAAATAATTGGTGACAAAATTTTGGCATACTTGCAACTAAACACAAATCTACTGTTGCATTCCCTAGTCAATAAAAGAACAACAAGATCAAAAACTAAACTCAAGAGTATCATCCGGGAAAGGCTAATGTTGTAGCCGATTCCTTGAGTCGTAAGTCTTTGCATGTGTCGGCCATGATGGTTAAGGAGCTTGAATTGATTGAGCAATTCCGAGATATGAGCTTAGTTTGTGAAGTGACACCTCAGAGTGTTAGGTTGGGGATGTTGAAAATTACTAAAGAATTTTTGGTTAGCATTCGGGAGGCTCAGAAGCTAGACGTTAAGCTAGTTGATTTGGTGGTTGGAATTGGACAATCTGAAAATAAGGATTTTGAATTGGATGCTCAAGGTTTGTTGAGATATCGTAATCGGATTTGTATTCCTGATGATGTGGAGATAAAGAAAGCAATTCTTAAAGAGTGTCATAGAAGTAGATTGAGTATCCATCTGGGAGCTACAAAGATGTATCAGGATTTGAAGAAGTCATTTTGGTGGCCGGGGATGAAGAGGGATGTAGCTCGGTTTGTTTATGCCTGTTTGACTTGTCAGAAGTCAAAGGTGGAGCCGTTGGAAATTCCGGAGTGAAAGTGGGATAGCATTTCTATGGACTTCGTGACTGGATTGCCTAATACGGCGAAGGGGTATGATGCCATTTGGGTGATTGTTGATAGGCTAACGAAGTCGTCTCACTTTGTTCCTATTAACATCACATATCCGGTGCCGAGATTGGCGGAGATCTATATCCGAGAAATTGTGAAGCTTCATGGAGTTCCTTCGAGTATTATTTCGGATAGAGATCCTAGATTCACCTCGGAATTTTGGAAGAGTTTGCATGAGGCATTGGGTTCTAAGTTGCGGTTGAGCTCGGCGTATCATCCGCAGACTGATGGTCAGTCAGAGAGGACCATTCAGTCGTTAGAGGATTTGTTGAGGGCTTGTGTCCTTGAGCATGGTGGTGCGTGGGATTCTTATCTTCCATTCATTGAGTTTACCTATAATAATAGTTATCATTCTAGTGTTGGGATGACACCTTTTGAGGCGTTGTATGGTCGGAGATGTAGGACTCCTTTATGTTGGTATGAGTCTGGAGAGAGTGTGGTGCTTGGACCTGATATTGTTCGAGAGACCACTGAGAAGGTGAAGCTGATTCGTGAGAAGATGAAAGCTTCGCAAAGTAGGCAAAAGAGTTATCATGATAAGAGGAGGAAGGATTTGCAATTCCAAGCCGGTGATCATGTGTTTTTGAGGTTCACCCCTGTGACTGGTGTTGGTCGTGCTTTGAAGTCTAAGAAGTTGTCTCCTTGTTTTATTGGGCCATACCAGATTTTGGAGAAAGTTGGGAAGGTTGCGTATCGGGTGGCCTTGCCACCTAATCTTTCGAATTTGCATAATGTGTTTCATGTGTCGCAGTTTAGGAAGTATGTTCCAGACCCGTCTCATGTGATTCATATGGATGATGTACAAGTGAGAGATAATCTCACTGTTGAGACAATGCCGATTAGGATTGAGGATCGAGAAGTGAAGATTTTAAGAGGGAAGGAGATCAATTTGGTGAAGGTAGTTTGGTTGGGAGCTGCCGGTGAGAACGCGACTTGGGAGTTGGAGAGTAAGATGCGGGAATCATATCCGGAGTTGTTTGATTCAGGTAAAATTTCGAGGACGAAATATTCCGAGTGGGGGAGAGTTGTAACGCCCCAAAATAATTCAATTATGTATTTAATTGGGTTATTTAAGGCTTACAACATGTTATTAAGTCAAATAATTAATTTGAAGTTTTATTTTATTTAGGAGGTGTTTGAGTAATGGAGGAGGTATGAATAAAGGCCCATGATCCATTAGTTAGGCCCATATCCATGCTATAAGCTTAGGTGTCGATGGTGAGAGCTCATTTGCAACCAAAAGCAAAGAAAAGTCAAAGAAAGTGAGAAGAGGGAGAGAGGTGTGACGGTTCCAAGTGAGAAGAAGAAGAGAAGGTTTGGCGTAGAGAGTTCAAGTTCAAGGAAGAGAAGCTTGCTTGTTGGTGAATCTTGGATTCTTGGTGGAGAGAGTGCTTGTCTTCAATCTATTAAGGTAAGGGGGCTCTCTTTCACCTATAATGGAGTATATTTTGAGTATTATGTATGGGTTAGACTCTAGGATGATTGTTGAATTGATTGTGTTGTTGATTGTGTGATTGATTTTGTGTTTGATTCAATTTGGTGAAATTGTGATGTGTGTATGTGGTTGATAATTGGTCATATGAAAGACCTAGAGAAGAAATGGGATTTAAGGAACCCTAAGCGCAAGGACGTTATTTTTGGTGTTGGCACCTACGTTGTTACTTTGATGTGTGTTGGACAAATTTCGAATGAATATGTGTTGTAGTAATTGTGGTTTAAGTTTGATCATAGTATGAGAATCAGAGAAAAGAGGAAAGATGAGGGTTAGGTGCCTAGGGCGCCATTTGAAGCGAAGTGTAGTTGCCTAACTGTAGATGTGTCGAAGTATATGGGTGTCGACGTGTAGATGTGTCGAAGTATATGGGAGTCGACGTGTAGACGTGTCGAAGTATATGGGTGTCGACGTGTAGATGTGTCGAAGTATATGGGAGTCGACGTATATGTGTGACGAAGTGTAGGTGACGAAGTGTAAGTGTGTGTGAGTCGAAGTGTAGGTGTCGACGTGTAGTTGCCGAAGTGTAGAGTATGTATACCGAAGTGTAGTTGCCGATGTGTAGTGTATGTATGTCGATGCTAGTGTTGTCGAAGTGTAGTGTACCGAGGTGCAGTGTGGTGTGCCGAGGTGCAGTGTGAGTGTGTCGAGGGGCTGTTTTGGCGCCAGTGTAAAGCGCGCAGTTCTTTGTCGGCGAAAATTTTTAGTCTTTGTTTGGTCCCAAGTACGTCTAAGTTGCTGAATTGTGAAGCCGGTTTAGTCCTTATGTGACGGTTTGGTCCTTGTAGTGACAGTTTAGTCCACTTTTGGTGTTGATGTGTCCGGTGAGTTTGATGTTAGCCATAGCGCTATTGATGATGTTTTGGTGAATTAAATGATGGTGTAATGACGGTGGATTAAATGACGGAGGTAAATCCAGTGACGGTGTCAATCATACATGATATGATTGTTTGTGGTTGATGCATTGTTCATGGAGTCACATGCCTCATATGCATCAAAGTGACGGATATAGGCTTCGGCCTCGATATTGTAGGCTTCAGCCTTCATATCATTAGTGACGGACATGCCAGAATGGAGAAATAATGACGGTGATGGTACCACATGCATTATACCCTTAGTGTTGGGTTGCATTCATGCATATACTCATGCGATTGGTGATGTTTCTTATTGATCATGAGTTGATGTGTTATAACTTGATGATGTGTGTTTGTCTATTGAGCAGTGGTGTTTCTAGTTGCCTCTCTCTAACATGATGTTTATCATACATCCTATTATATGTGCTAGAGACTCACCCTTCTGCTTTTTATGTTGCTTCTTATGTCGGCAACATGCAGGTGATCCCGAGTGAAGGTTCTTCCTTCCTCGATGCAGTTGTGGCGTCTTGCTACGATCGTAGCACGGGGCGAGAGTTTATTAGTTGTTTTAATTTAAGTTGTTGAACTGTAACTTGGTGATGTAACGCCCAAAATAATTTAATTATTTATTTAATTAAGTTATTTAAGCCTTGCAACATTTAATTTAAGTCAATTAAATTAATAGAGTTATTTTATCAAAAAGGGGTCTAATTTATTTAAATGAGATAATCAAGTGGGATTTATTTTATTACAGGAGGTGAATTAAATTAAATTGGAGGGGTGTAAATAAGGCCCAAGGGCCTTTAGTGAGCCCAATTTCTAGTCATAAACCTAGGGGTTCCTAAGTTAGGGTCTCATTGTGTCCCATTCAAAGAAAGAAAAGAAGAAAATTGAAGGAGAAGAGAGGAGAAGGCCGACGCAAGGAGGAAGGAAAAAGGAGGGAGCTTTTTCTTGGATTTTGTTTGGTAAGTGGAGTTCTTTTGTCCATTGTTTCCCATTTTCTTCCCTATTTGTAGTGTGGTAGTCCTTAACCCTCATTTCCATTTCTTTTGTTGATTCACCATTGTTACCCAAGAGAGGAGGGGGTTCGGTTCCAGCTGAAAAGGAGGGTGGGGATACTCCATTTTGTGGTTTTTGGTGTTAGCTTGGAGTTTCTAGCTCATTCAAGGTTAGGGGACTCTCATTTACATCTATAATAAGTTGTATGATACGTGTTGTGTGTGGAATAGCCCTAGCATGGCTTGATTGTGTGAATTTTGTGTTAATCTTATGTGTGTTGTTGTGTTGGATGTTTAATTTGATGATACCATGATGCTTGATGTTGGAATTGAGTGTGTGGTTAGTTGTGCATGCCATGTGTTTGATAAAATGCTTCAAAGTGAATAAATATGAGAATATGTCAATTTAATGATGTTGATTAAATGTTTAAATGTGTGTTGTTAAAGTGAGAATTAAATTGTTGGATAAAAGTGTGTTTGAAGTTGTTTTGGTTTGGTGTGTGAGGGGGGGGGGGGGGCGCCAAATGCACAAGAGAATGGCGCCTATGTCAAGTTGTGGATCGGTGTGGGGCTGTGCTGGGAAGAGGGGGCGCCTTTTGCTGGGAAAAATGGTGCCAGGTCTTGGTTGTGTGGGAAGATGCTTTCAGATTGAAACTATTCCCATATTCTCTCAAAGATATAAGGCCAAAAATTGGCTGAACTCCTTGGAACCAAATTCAATTCACACTTGGGATGAGCTAGCTGAGAAGTTTCTTGGAAAATACTTCCCTCCCAACAAAAATGCTAAGTTGAGAAATGATATCACCTCCTTCAAACAAAGGGAAGGGGAATCATTGTTTGATGCTTGGGAAAGATGGAAGGAATTACTGAGAATGTGCCCACACCATGGCATTCCCGTGGTTATTCAAATGGAGACTTTCTACAATGGTTTAAATCAGCCTACCAGACTTATACTTGATGCTTCATCAGGTGGTGTCATTTTGAACATGTCCTTCTCTGAGGCATGCAAGCTTGTAGATGACATAGCCACCCATAATTCCCATTGGCCATCTGAAAGATTTACTCCTGGAAAGAAAGCTGGTGTTCATGAGATAAGTGAAGTAACTGCTCTTTCTGCTCAGGTTTGCTACTCTGACCAACATGATTAAAACCATGAATACTCCAAACGTGGCCACGTCTGAAAGACAGACTGCTGCAGCTGTTGAACCAACACCATCTGGGGGAGTAGTGTGTGTCTATTGTGAAGAAGGGCATGTCTACGAAGAGTGTCCCTATAACCCTCAGTCTGTAAACTTTGTATCCCAGAACAAAGGTAACAGTTTTTACTCCAACTCTTACAACTCAAATTGGAGAAATCACCCAAACTTTGGTTGGAGAAACAACAATGCTTTGAATGCTAGCAATACTACTCCTGCAATACCCCCAGGATTTTCCCTTCAACAACAACAGAGGTAGTATGTGCAGAATAACAACAACAGCAATTTGGAAGCCATGATGAAAAGTTTCATAAGTGATTGTAAGACAACCTTGCAAACACATGAGTCTTCAATCAAAACCTTGGAAAACCAAATTGGGAAGATAGCCTCAGCTCTTACTCAGAGGCAGAATGGATCTCTCCCATCTACAACTGAAACACCTTCATCATCAAATCCAAATGGTAACAATGGGGGAAGTGCACAAATAAATGCTATCTCATTAAGAAGTGGCACAGAGTACCCTGAACCATTTATGCTTAAGGAAAATGAGGTGTCAGAGAAGGAAAAAGAAAAAAGGAAGGAGACAAGCACAAGTGGAGAAAAAGAGAAGGATACTCCAGATTTTGTGATGTCTAAGCCAGACGTTACAACGTCTAATTTTGAACCAGGAATCAAGACTGTGCCCAAGCTTGTACCTGAATATCCTCCTCCACCCTACCCTCAAAGGCTAAAGAAAGCTCATGAAGACAAGCAATTCAGCAAGTTCATGGAGATGCTCAAGCAGCTACACATAAACCTTCCTTTGGTTGAAGCTTTCTGTACGGATGCCAAACTATGCCAAGTTCTGAAGGACATCATCACCAAAAGAAGAAGGCTAGGGAGTTCAAATGTTGCTTTAATCAAGAATGTAGTTTAATTATGCAGAATAAACTCCCTAGAAAACTCAAGGATCCTGGCAGTTTTACTATACCATGCTCCATTGGAGATTTTTACATTGGTAAAGCTTTATGTGACTTGGGGGCGAGTATCAACTTGATGCCCAAGTCCATTTATGTTAAACTTGGTATAGGAACTGCCAGACCTACTTCTTTAAGTCTCACTTTAGCTGATAAAAGTAGAGTCTATCTTGAGGGCATATTAGAAGATGTTTTGATTAAAGTTGACAGGTTTGTTTTTCCAGTGGATTTTGTTATTTTGGATTTTGATGCAGATAAAGAAGTTCCTATCATCTTGGGACGACCATTTCTAGCCACTGGAAGGACAATCATTGATGTGCAGAAAGGAGAATTGATCATGAGAGTCAATGACCAAGAAGTCAAGTTCAACGTCCTCAACGCACTCAAGTATCCAGATCCTAACACATAGGAATGTTCCTTTGTGGTTGCCCTTAACCATGTGATTCAAAAGAAATTTAATAAATAAAATGATCACTTGGAAAAGATTATGGGCAAAGCTGAGATATAAGAATTATTAGCAGAAGAAGCTGTTCCTCAAGACGTTATAACGTCAACTGCAGACGTCGTCACATCTGACTCTCCTGTACCCAAGGCGTGGACAAAGAAGTATGAAAGTTTGGGGCAAGAGGACTCAAATCTCAAGAAGAATGTGCCTTCCATTAAAGAACCACCCACACTGGAACTAAAGGTGTTACCTGATCACTTGAAGTATGTCTTTTTAGGGGAAAATGATTCTCTACCTGTGATCATTTCTTCTAATCTTTCACAAGAGCAGGAAAATGATCTCATTACTACCTTGAAGAGACATAAGAAAGCTATTGGTTGGCAAATGGCGGACATCAAGGGAATCAGTCCCGCAATTTGTATGCACAAAATTGTTTTAGAAGATAATGCCAAGAACAATATTGAAGGGCAGAGGCGATTGAACCCAATAATGAAAGAGGTGGTCAAGAAGGAAATCATCAAATGGTTGGATGCAGGAATCATCTACCCAATTAGTGACAGCTCACATGGGTGAGCCCAGTTCAATGCGTACCAAAGAAAGGTGGAGTTACTGTGGTGACAAATGATAAAAATGAATTGATTCCAACCAAGACAGTGACGGGATGGAGGATATGTATGGACTACAGGAAGCTGAACAAAGAAACTAAGAAGGACCATTTTCTACTCCCATTCATTGACTAGATGTTAGACAGACTTGCAGGCAAAGACTTCTACTGTTTCCTTGATGGTTACTCAGGTTATAACCAGATAGCTATTGCGCCTGAAGATCAAGAGAAGACCACATTCACCTGTCCTTATGGCACCTTTGCCTTCAGAAGAATGCCATTTGGGTTGTGCAATGCTCCTGCAACATTTCAGAGGTGCATGATGGCTTTATTCTCTGATTTTATTGAAAATTCCATGGAAGTTTTTATGGATGATTTTTCAGTCTATGGAGACTCATACAAGGCATGCCTGGATAACTTAGAAGGAGTTCTGGTAAGATGTGAAGAAACCAACCTAGTGCTCAAGTGGGAGAAATGCCATTTTATGGTTCAAGAAGGAATTGTTTTGGGGCATAGGATCTCAAAGAAAGGATTGGAGGTGGATAGAGCAAAAATTGATGTTATTGACAAATTACCTCCACCAACCACTGTCAAAGGTGTTAAAAGTTTCTTGGGACATGCTGGGTTTTACAGAAGATTTATCAAGGACTTCTCAAAAATTTCCAAACCCCTGTGTCTGCTGTTGCAACGTGATAACGTCTTTAACTTTGATGAGCAATGTCATGAAGCTTTCCAGAAATTGAAGACTGCTCTTGTAACTGCTCTTGTGATAGTCACTCCTGACTGGTCTAAACCATTTGAGTTAATGTGTGATGCAAGTGACTATGCTGTAGGAGCTGTGTTGGGTCAAAGGTATGGCAAAAATTTTCACTCTATCTATTATGCTAGTAAAACCTTAGATGATGCCCAATTAAATTATACTGTGACTAAGAAAGAGTTACTGGCTGTTGTTTTTGCTTTTGACAAGTTTAGATCATACTTGGTGGGTGCAAAAGTTATTGTTTTTACTGATCACTCAGCCATTAAGTATTTGATTGCTAAAAAAGATGCAAAGCCAAGACTCATTAGATGGGTTCTCCTCCTCCAAGAGTTTGACTTGGAAATTCGTGATAAAAAGGGGGTGGAGAACCAAGTTGCTGATCACCTTTCTAGGCTTGAGAATGTTGATGCAGGTACAGGTGAAGAAGAGATAAGAGAAAAATTCCCTGATGAAAGACTATTGTCAGTAGGCAGAATAGCTGAAGACGTTACCACGTCTAAGGCAATTTCGTCAAACGTTATAACGTCTGATGCTACTGCACCCTGGTATGCTGATATAGTTAATTTCCTAGTCAGCAAGATTGTGCCTGTAGATTTCAACTATCAACAAAGAAAGAAGTTCCTCCACACCGTGAAGCACTATTTTTGGGATGAGCCCTATCTGTACAAGTTGTGCCAAGATCAATTGCTTAGAAGATGTATTGTTGAAGAGGAGCAACTCCATGTATTACAACAATGTCATTCAGCACCTTATGGTGGACATTTTGGTGGCACCAGAACTGCTGCAAAGGTGTTACAATCAGGGTATTATTGGCCAACAATCTTCAAGGATGCTCATGAATTGGTGAAGAGCTGTGATAGATGCCAAAGAACCGGAAACATCTCCAACAAGCAAGAAATGCCATTAACAAATATTCTTGAAGTTGAGTTGTTTGATGTTTGGGGAATGGACTTCATGGGACCATTTCCTATGTCTCATGGAAACCTATGGACTATGTATCAAAATGGGTAGAAGCTATAGCCTTGCCCAACAATGAAGCTAAATCAGTCAGCAAATTCCTCAAACAAAACATATTCACAAGGTTCGGCATTCCAAGAGCTATAATTAGTGATGAAGGTTCCCACTTTTGCAACAAGCTAATTGAGAACCTACTGGCTAAATATGGAGTGAAGTACAAGATTGCTACAGCTTATCACCCTCAAACAAGTGGCCAAGCAGAAATTTCTAACAGAGAAATTAAAAGAATACTTGAGAAGATGGTTGGACCTAACAGGAAAGAATGGTCCCTGCACCTAGATGATGTGCTGTGGGCATACAGAATAGCATTTAAAACACCATTGGGCATGTCACCATACAAGCTAGTCTATGGAAAAGCGTGTCACCTGCCTATTAAACTCCAGCACAAAGCCCATTGGGCATTGAAGCAATTAAACTTAGATCATTCAAAGGCTGGGGAAGCAAGCATCCTTCAATTAAATGAGCTAGAAGAATTCAGGCATACTGCCTATGAGAATTCTGCAATTTACAAGGAGAAAACCAACAAGTGGCACGACCAGAAAATTCAAAGGAGAGAGCTAGTAGAAGGACAACCAGTGTTGCTATTCAATTCAAGGTTGAAATTGTTCCCTGGGAAGCTAAAGTCAAGATGGTCAGGACCTTTCAAACTGGTGAAAATCTATCCTCATGGTGCTATGGACCTGTTTGATGAGAAGACCAATTCCATTTTTAAAGTCAAAGGCCAAAGAGTGAAACAATATCATGGAGAGCATGTGGAAAGAGACAAGACCCAATTGTCTCTCAACAACCCCTGAACTTAAAAGGGAAAAGTCTGGCTGAAGACTCTTAAAGCAAGCGCTCTTGGGAGGCAACCCAATGATTTTGACTAACCAACAATTTTTGTGTCTGTTAATTTTTGTTTTTGTGTAGGAATGGAAGCTGAAGGTAGGAGAGATTTAAGTGTGGTAGACGTTATAACGTCTCGGTATGCCTAGGACGTTGTCACGTTTGCTGTCTGGGGAAGGTTTAAATGAAAAAGAAAAGAAAAAAGGTCAAGCCGAATTCAAAATTAGTCAAAGGCGTAATTGGTGACATGGCCGAAATCTTTTCGTCCTGCAGCCCTCGCGTGGTAACTGACCACGACGTCACCCTCCTCCCTAACTTGTCAAATCAACGGCTACCTTTCCCATTACTCCACTCCACCACTTCTCAACTTCCCATAACCGCTTCCCAATAAATATTACCCAGTTACAATCATCAACCCACCTGCAACCACTCTCTAAACCTTTCCCTCTCTCTGAAACCGAAACCTTACTCTTTCTTCCTCAAAATCTCAGAATCTCAAACCCTCCATTTTCTTCCAAGAACCCATTGCAAACACCTTGACAAAAACCAAGCAAGCTGCTATGAAATCATCTGGAAAAGGCAAGAACGTTGACCTAAGTTCCTCCTCAACCCCAATTCCAGAAATCCCTAATCCATCAAAGAAGAAAGCCCTGCTACCCGAAAGGGGTTTTAGCCTAGAAAGCCCAAATCCTGATTTCCTCTCAACCGTGGCAGCGTTGGGATGGAAGAAATTTATAGTGCACCGAAAGGAGTACATTGCAACTCTAGTGAATGACTTCTACAAGGGAATCGTTGAAAGAAGCGATGGAGAGCCCTCAATCATCTCAAAAGTTCGCGGTGAAGAAGTGAAGTTCAGTGTAAGAGTCATAAATGACTATTTTGGCCTGGGTTACTATGGCAAGGCGGTGGAAACGAAGCAGAGGACCTATGGAATGGCGGAGATGGATGCAATCAAGGAGAGAATCTGTGTTGAAGGAGCTGTGTGGGAAAGAAGTGGTGACTATGGAAACGAGTTCAAAATTCTGAAAAGGTATCTGTGTGATGAGGCCAACACTTGGTTTCACTTCATTAGGCATTGCCTGATACCTACTTCTCACACTTCCTGGGTCGATAAGGAGAGACTGATTGCCATTGATGCAATTATGTCAAAAGACAAGATTGAGGCCGGAGTGGAAATTGAAGATGAACAAGTGGAAGAACAGGAAGGATGGGTATCTGTACTTTCCTTGCTTAATCACTGATCTGTGCATGGAGGCGGTGAAATGGAAATTGAGCCACCAGAGCTGGAGGAGAGCCCAAGGACCCTTCTCTACCAAGTTCAAAGCTAGGGTGAGAGCTGCAGGTGCTTCCACATCAGTTGATGCGCAGATGTTGCAACGTCTGGTGGAGCAGCAAATCAGCCTAGCCAAATTCGTCAAGGAGCAGTTCGAATGGCAGAAGAAGGTGAACGCGCAGATAACGAAAGGTAAGATAGTGATTGAAGAGCCTGTACTCCCAGAATGGATGCAAAGTGAGGAAGATGAAGATGACGTGCCCTTGTCAACAATGCACCTCCGAGCAGTAAAGAAGGAAAGAGTCAAGAGAGCAAGAAGCCAAGCCAAGCCAAGAAAGGAAAAAGCCCAGCAAAGAAAAAGCAAAAGAAGGTAAGTAGTGAGGAAGAACTTAATTCAACTGATCTGGATGATATTAGTGAAAATGATGCAGATGAGTCGAGGAAAGTAAGCATGGAAGTCATAAGTGAGGAAGAGGAAGAAGAGCAGTCTGAAGAGAAAGGAAGTTCCAGTGAAAAGACAGTTAGTGAAACCGAATCTCCAACAACCCAAACAGTTAAGGAACCAACCAAGAAACAATCCAAAGCAGCTAACCCTAAACCTAAACCACCATCACCAAAAGCCACACAACCCCAACCCTCACCTAAAGAACCACCCACCCATGACCACAATGTTCCCAAAACACCACAATCCAAACCTCGGGACCAACCCATTTCACAACCCCACTCGGCTTTGAACTGGAAAAAGAACCACCACAACAACCATCCATTTGAAGAAGTACGGAGGAGCGTGGCAACGTCCTGGAAGCAACCAATGTTGGAAGTAATCCAGACCCACAACTCATGTCCCCACCCAAAAAGCTAAGAGTCAAAAGTGTACCACCCAGAACCCATTTGGAAGGAAGAAGAGGCAGGAATTAGCCGCTGTGACTAAAGAAGGAAAAGCTAGTGAAGAGCAAGAACAAACTGAGGCTGCCACAGCCAAAAGACAAAAATTGTATGTAAGGAGAAAAGCTGAAGGTGTCAAAGGTAAGCCAACAACTGCTACAAGAGCAGCATTTGTTGCTGCAAGTGGTTATGAGGATGCCCCTGCTGCCATTGCTGAAGAAGGAGCTACAGACGTTACAACGTCTGTTGAGAAAGAGGCTGCAGCAAAACTTGCAGAATTGCAAGTAATGAAAGAACATGAGGCTACCATAGAAAGAGCAAAGGAGCAAGCAATGGAAGAGGCTACTCAAAAGTTGGCAGAACATCTCCTGAAGCAAGCCCAAGACAAAGTTGCTGTTATTGGTGGTCCATCCAAAGACGTTATAACGTCTCAAGAGCCAGAGGTTGAAAAAGCCCAGGTGGACCCTAAAGAAGCACAACAAGTTGATCCTGCAGAACTGGCAATGAAAGCGTGGGAGGAAGCTAAGAAGAGGATTCTTTGAGAGCGTATGCAAAAATGTCCAAAAAGTGAAGCTTGATTCTTCTTGGTGCTAGCTCAGGAGTGGTAGGCTCTGATGAGACCACTACCACTACAGAAGCAGGAGGAGAGAAAAAGAAGAAGGAAAAGAAAAAGGAAACCGGTCAAGCAGGCATACCCACTAGGTAGAGTGGAAGGCTCAGGTCTGGTACTTTGAACAAATAATTTAGCCCTTTCATTTTAGCAGTAGAGTAGTTGTAGTTTTTAATTTTAGTAAGAATAGTAGTTTGTTTTGTCTGTGTTCTATTCGATTGTTCCTCTCCCAACAATAATAAAAAAAAAATCATTGAGCAGTAGGGACACTGCTCATCTTTAAGTGTGGGGGGGAGAATCATCTTTATGTCTTATGTTTTTATGATATGTTTGTGTTTACATGTTTGTGTATGCATAAAGTCAAATGCAAAATCAGATTGTTTTCCTACTCTATCAATTATCAAGAAAATGTTTTCTCTTTGGGCTAAATCTAGTGATGGCTGTGTGTGAATATGTGTGAGTAGCTGATGCATGCTTAGATGAACAGAATTGATTACTGCTTCCACACAAACTCTGTTTTGAGGAAAACCTAGTTAGCTAAGGGACTATTTGATGCTAAAGCTAGTTTTGGTTGACTATGGTGACTGTAAACCTTGATTAAAAACCTAGAGTAGCAGTAGAAGCTAAGTTTGGGGGTATATCATGTTGTACAAAGGCTGGGTGCAAAGACTGTAGGATGGTTAGTGCTTGTGTAGTGTGAATGCAACGTTGTAACGTCTACCCGTAACGTTATAACGTATGCCATGTCTGTTGGTGTGTTGTGTGTTTCAAACGTTATAACGTCTCATCTATAAACGTTATAACGTCTACTCCAAAAAGACCAAAAAGAGTGTGTTGTTCTAAATAAGTGGAGAATCCACATGTTCTTTGTGTTTGCTGCAATTCCCCGAAATAAATGTTGGGCACTCCAAGTATGAAAAAAAGAGAAAGAAAGAACTCCAAAGTGGAGAAAATCAAAGAAAGGTGATCAGTAATGAGGGGGTTGCAGTCATTTGTGTGTGTGAGTCAGAAAAATAGTTGCACTAATCTGGTCCTAGCACCCAATTAAGACCCTTTGTCGTGCTTAAAATGACCCTCATGTCTTATGTGGAAATGTTAGCATACTCTTTGTTTTGAAAGGTGTTTTACTCTCGCCAAACGAACACCACTCTTTCATAGGCTAAGGTAGCTTCTGAACCTAGCTAGGAATAGAATTTATACAGAGATCACACACTCACTTCGGGCAGTAATGAATCTAGAATGTAATTGTGCATTGGTGTGTGAGTGTGTAGTGTAAGTCTGAAGAAATTAGCCCCTTAAGAATAATTTTCTTGATTGGTTGAGTAGAGTGTAACCTGCTAGTGTATTTGATTTCATGCATCGTTTATTTTGTTTTGTTTTGATTGCTTGAGGACAAGCAATGATTTAAGTTTGGGGGTGTGATAACTCATATTTATATGAGTTATTTATACATATGCAAAGATAAATCATGCAAGTTCTCTAGCAACAGTAGGTTATTTCTTTTAGTTTTCTGTTAGTTTATTGTTTCTTAGGTAGATAGGGGCTAAGTTACGAGTTTTTTGCATTTTGGCACCACTTGGTGTCTTTGTGAGCGTTTTGATGCTTATTGTGTTTGTGCAGTAAAGAGCTGAACGTCGCAACGTCTCCCACCACGTCTAAGAAAGGGCAGAAAAGCAAGCATGAAATATCTCAGTTGTGGCGCACTAGCAATGATGGTCAAAGATTTAGAAAGTTAGAAGATCTCCTCTCTCCTCAGCGCTGACGCAGATGACGCACTGTAGCAGGCATAGTCATTCAAAGATACTGTTTTTGCAAGCAATTCCTGGTAGGTGGGAGAATGACATCAGCAAACATGTGACCATCTCTGCACTATATATTCAAGAATCATCTCTCTCTAGAGGACACGCTTCCACTCCTACATCACACCAAACCATCCCTTCATCATCTACCTTCCTCCAGTTCAGAGAAAGTTTCCTTAAAGAAGTTCTAGACACAGACTTCTTGATCTTAACTTTTCTCAAACTCCATTTTATTCTTATTCGCGAACCACTACTGTGAGGCTCAGACGTTGTAACGTCTTTACACCGTGCATGCAGGAAGGCTACTTAGGTGTATCTTTTGCGTTTAGTTCCTTTTTCTCTATGTATGGTATTTGGATTTCATTTCCTTATCTTTCTGTAGAGATGCTCAGCATGAGCTAAACATTTTGTAGTTGGATTGTTGTTTTGCATGTAATGAACCTCTAATTTAATGTTATGAAGTATTAATGTTATGCGTTTTATAATCTTTGCATGATAATATTTCCACACTTGTTTTGAGACTGACCACTTAAAATAGGTAGATTCATAGGTACAGACATGGTCTATGAAAAAAACTCAAAGTTTTATATGAACGAAAAAGTGTACTAAAGACATTTAGGCATTTTTATCTAAGTCTAGACATAGAATAGATAATAGTTCATAGGACATTGCTGTGGGTACTTAAAATACAGGAGTGGGCCTACTTAGAACCTAGACATAAGACTTCTAATACTTGAAGCTCTGACGTTTTGTGGCTGAAAAGCACAATTCTTTTGCAACAGCGTTCAAACGTTATAACGTCTATACATAATAGCATTTGTACGTAATAACGTGTAAACGTTATAACGTCTGACTAGAGGGGATTTACTTGCATGCAGCAATCCAGCTCATTCTCATCCATATTCACAACCATTTCTTGTTTAATCGCTTTATTTATGTTCTCAAGCTTAACACCAACTCTTAGTGTCGATTTGTTACTTGCTTCACTTGTGTTTTAAAGACTTGAACTTTGAAAGTAAACCAATCCCAAAAGATTTTAAATGACCCTATCAACTCATAATTTAAACAATCAGCAGAAAATACCAAAATTTCACAACAAAAATCAACATGATTTTCAAGACACGACAACCTCAATATAATTCATGTGAAATATTTCAAGTGCTAAATTGAGCTTAATTTGGGGTTTAAGGCCAACCCCTCTACCCACAACCATTGTTATACCCATGAGTAAAATAATCTTCCCCCTTACAAATCAAAGAATACATATAACACATCACATTCCCTTGAAGATTTAACCAACTAAACTGGTTAGCTTCACGACATTCAAGAATCAAACAAACAGTACATTCAACTCTAGTCAGAGTTCACACATCGGAAGACACAACAGATAACACAAATGGTCCGGTTAGGGCCGACCTGCACTACAGCATAAACAACAGTTAGGATGAAAAGACTCTACGACCGGACAACTTGGTCGGACAGACCGAACTGCTCTGATACCACTAATGTAACACCCCATTTCTACCCGGCAATTTATAATAAAAATCAGAGTTATAAAAATTTATTTCCAAATGGAGTGCTACACTTAATTCAGCACAAACAATAACAATTATAACACAAATACTTTATTTCAACAATATAATACGCAACACCAATCACAGGATGGAATTTCTCAACACTTTATTAAATAATTCCACGCACTTGAAAAATAAACATTACGCAAATGGAAATAGAATATAGTCCGAGATGGACAACAACAATCTCAAATACAACGTGGAAATATCAAATAAAATAGTTCAATAGTCAACAAAGAGTAAACGACTAGAATCCTAAACCCATCCCCTAGGTGCTACGTGTCGAGCGCATCGACAGGCTTCGGGAATGAAGGAAGTAAGCCCTCACTCATGGCTACCGTGGTAAACAACGTGAAGAAAGGGTGAGTCTCAAACCACATAATAAAGGCTATAATAAGCAGTATATTAGTTTTATAGGAGTCAATCAATCACAAGTTATTTCACAACAGTCACATTCACGTCAATATCATTTATGAGAATGAATGCAATGTAATGCAGTTATGCATGTGGTACCATTGGCCCCCATGGCCTCATCATCAATAGTATTAGCCCCCATGGCTATGGCCCCCATGGCCCCATCATCACAAATATACGTCGCGACCGCAGCCGAATGTATGCATGAGACTCCATGAACATACAACAAGCACAATTTATAATATCACAATTTATACATTATTTCTCACCTCATTGTCAATCTCAGTTTTAGCCCCCATGGCTCTAGCCCCCATGGCTCATGCCCCCATGGCATCATCATTATTAACATCATTCACTTCATCATCACAATTATGTCCCAAGGACTACACTCCACTAGAGGACTAAAACCTCACTCAAGGACCTAAACACCACTTAGGACCAAAATAGCACTTAGGGACCAAAACAACACCCTTAGGAAAAAAACACCACCTAGGGACCAAAACAGCACACACTTAGACACAAGGCAGCACCAGGCGCCATTTCCCCCAACCGCGCCCTCAGGTGCACACACGCACATAGCGCCAAAACTCCAAAGAACTTGGCACCCGCAGGCACACACACCACACAGCGCCAAAAACACGGCGATTCAGCGCGCCCGGGCAGGCGCAGATCTGGGACACAAACTAAGACACAAAGCGAGACACGCCTCTCATACAAGCGCATTCTCAGCGCCATTGGCAAAGACATTAGCGCCCGCTTAGACACAGTAAAGAAGACATGCGCAATGAGGCGGCCATTTGGCGCCTGTCTGGCCGCGCCACATGCACACACACACCGCCACACACTGGGCGCCACCCTAGGCGCCATGGGCAACCAAAATGGCGCCCAACACTTGACACCACCCAATGACCAAAGAACTGGCGCCAACACAGCGCCATGGTAGCCACTGGGCGCCCGCACTAAACCAAGCACAACCAGGCGCATTGGGCAGCCACCTTGGGCGCCCTGCACCTAGACACACACACACACACACAAAGACGCTCAACACACACACACCGCACATCGGCGCTTATTCTCGCGCCTTGGGCAGCTCATTTGCGCTCCTGCACACACACACAAGGACACGAGCGCCACGAGCGCCATTCTGGCGAGACTTGGCGCCAAACCACTGAACACACCACCACACTGCATCACAAGACATGACACGTGGCGCCATTTCAAAGCAAGATTTGGCGCCAGTGCAAAGCAAGACAAAACACACACACTCTGCAACAGTGCACAGGGCGCCATTTTTCCAGCAACTTGGCGCCCCATACCTCAAAAACTCAATTTCTTCCAATTCTCTTAAACTAATTCATCAATAACAACCTCAATTCTTATTATAATCATTCTAACATTTCCAATTGCACATTCCAATCATCAAATACACCTCAAACACGAAATCACACAATATAAACCCTAACTCTAACATGTAAATCGATTTCTACCCCATATTCAATTTCAATTCATTCAAATAATCACTCAACAATCAAATTCAATACCAATTAACAACAATGGAGACCCTATGACCTACATACATCCTATTATACTCTCTATTATAAGGCGAGACTCCCGCACCTTGATTAACCAAGACGGAGCTCTCTCACGGAGTCACCAACGAGAACCACAAAGAACGCTTCTCCTCCTTCCTCTTCCTTGCGTCGATCACTCTCTCTCTCTTTCCCCCCTTGGTTGCGCCGGTTCCCCTTCTTCTCTCTTCTCCTCTCTTCGCTGTTTTCTTTCTTTTCTTTCTTACCAAAACAACACGTCACCAAGAGCCCGAAGTCAACTACACCGAAACGGACAAAGGGCTAGTGCTTCTTGAAGAGCTCGACGCGAGGAATCCAAAAACGGTGTCCGATTCATCGAACGACAATCGTGGTGACCTTAATCTCCAAAACACAGCCGCTTGGAGTATTCCAAATGCTATAGGTAGTGGTCTTTTTGCCAAAACAGAGGTCAGAAACAGGTTTGGGGGTGGATTTCAACTTTGGTGGTAAAATTTCGGGTCAAACCGAGCTGAAATGACTGAGAACGAGAGAGAGGTTTGGAAGGTGAGGGGCTGCTGCGTTTCACGCAGCTTCTCTGCGAGGAAGAAGAAGCTAGGGCGAAGCTGGGTCGGGTTCTGGTGCTGGGTCACGCGTTCATGGGTTGCGCAAGTGTGTGGGCTTAAGTGAGTTGCGAGTGGGAGGCCCAAGCAGCAAAGGGGGTGTATGCGAGTAAAACAGCCCAAAAACTCATTTTAAATACTTTTAGAGCCCAATATCACTATAACTATTATTTTAACACCTCAATAGCCCAAAATAATTTCTAAAGAGATAATATCTCAAACACTAATATTTAATAGAAATAAAATAAACATATAATATTATTAGTCATATATTACCAATAGCATATAAAAATACCCTTTAAAGTGATTTCAACTAATTTTTAATGACTCAAACACTCATGAAAATAATCTAACCTTATAAATAAAACAACACATTCTAAAAGAACCACCACTCACAAAATTCGGGGTGTTACAATTCAACCCCCCCTTGATTTAATAAAATACCATATTTTTATTTCTAATGTTTTTTTTCCGCAATCTAATCCCCAATAATTTATTAAATAAATAGCCAATAATTTTTCAGGCGTTACAACCCTCCCCCACTTAGAATATTTCGTCCTCGAAAATTTATCGGGCAAAACTAAACATCCTCCCACTAACAAACTATAGCCATCTAGACAACTAATGCTATCTACCCTGCTGATTATCATTTCATTGATTACCAGCGATGAGTGATTGGGCGGCCGTCCCTCCTACTTCTTCAGCCAGGTAACTCAAGAAATAATAACCAGACTCATTCATACAAACCTAACTCAAGAGATGACTACGCCATCCTCATCGGACTCAACAGGCTATGAACAACAACCACAGAAAGGACCGGATACCCCAACGGGGAATCACTCTTAGTAGTCAAGACAATGAAGCATCTTAACACCAGTATCAAGATTAGTCTACACGGCACTTAGCATACGACGTTAATACGTAATCAAGACAACATGGAAATCCTATAGTACCAAATCCAAAGAGTACATTAACACCTACGCCATTATCATAAGAATGGGTTGCCCACATACCTAGACTATATAAGTGTACATTATCCTCAAACCTACTAATTATTTATTCCTACAAAAGTACACCTCATGGCTTTGCCCATTGTAAACGGTAGCAATCAAAGTACCTTAACAGTGAGTCAACTACCGAACAACCATTGGGCTCCGTGTGCAAAATTATAATCTAGACAATTAATCCTAGTTCTCAAGACATTGTCTCCTAATATAACTTCCAATATTATTTGATATGCAATCTATGAACATCAATAGTAAGTCACCGAACAAAATAAACTTTGGATCTCCTATGCAAAATTTCAACATGAACAATCAATATTAATTCTTCAAACACAGTCACCAAAAATACAAACATTAAGAATTAACCTTAAAAGTAATCTAATGCCCATATTTTCAAACTAACGACGCGAATTCTAAAATAACTAAAATATCAAATAATTAATCTATTCTATAAACAACTAGAAGTCAAGGTCTTGGCCTAATATGTTTAAAATAACATTAACATCTTAAACGCTAGACCTCTCAAAATTACAAACGAATAACAACATATAATCTATCAACTCAAGTGATATTTGCATTCTCTTATTTATAAAATCCATCTTGTCCTACTTTAATTTAATTTTCCTTCTCTCATATATAAAATTCACCTCGCTCTATTTTTACTAACTTAACTTTGCTATATTTGTTTTTTTTTTTTTAAAAGCAAGTAATACAACTCTCTAACTATTAAAAGGGACCGGTTTATCCCATCTTCACTAAGTAACTAAAAACTAGTTTCATAAGATCTCTCTCTCTATATAATTAAAAATTCAATAACACATAGCCTTTCTCATTAGCCTCAAACTAAACTTACAACTATAATTAATCTATATTTCCTATTATTTGTCAACTGTATACTCATATATCTATAAAATTTACCTTGCTCTATTTAATCCAATCTCGCTATCTTAACAACCAAACATTACAGCTCTGTAGCTAACAAAAATTCAGCTTACGCATTCACACTAAATGACTAAGGTCAATTTCAAACAGTCTCTTCAATGACTAAGTTCCACTGTACAAGGTCTCACTAGATAACAAAATACTACAATTAATTGCAAACACACACAATCTGGCTTCCTAAAAATGTATCTTCCTACTATTCAACCATAATCCCTACACCATACTCCATTTAGGTATCGCCCAAGTATTGACAGAATCATTATACTCACACTTACTACACCTGTTATTATATGTTACTATACTAGCATATCCCAACTAGGATTAATATACTCCTACAGCCTTTACATGGATTTACAAAATTGGGGAAAACATGGTACTAACTCCTCCCCTAGTCCTTCTTGTTAACCATAGCTTGCTTTGGATTATTTTTCAATCTCATCACTATATTGGGGTTGTTCCCTTGCAGACCAAAAATTATTCTACTCCTTTGGCAAATCCATAATCTATAATCTTAAATATAAATCAGTATTAACCTCTCAAGGCATCATAACAAAATATACAATAATAAATTATCATTCATCTCGTCATCTCAAGCACTCAACAAAAGATTTTAAATGACCCTATCAACTCATAATTTAAACAATCAGCAGAAAATACCAAAATTTCACAACAAAAATCAACATGATTTTCAAGACACGACAACCTCAATATAATTCATGTGAAATATTTCAAGTGCTAAATTGAGCTTAATTTGGGGTATAAGGCCAACCCTCTACCTGACCATTTGTTATACCCATGAGTAAAATAATCTCCCCCTTACAAATCAAAGAATACATATAACACATCACATTCCCTTGAAGATTTAACCAACTAAACTGGTTAGCTTCACGACATTCAAGAATCAAACAAACAGTACATTCAACTCTAGTCAGAGTTCACACATCGGAAGACACAACAGATAACACAAATGGTCCGGTTAGGGCCGACCTGCACTACAGCATAAACAACAGTTAGGACGAATAGACTCTACGACCGGACAACTTGGTCGGACAGACCGAACTGCTCTGATACCACTAATGTAACACCCCATTTCTACCCGGCAATTTATAATAAAAATCAGAGTTATAAAAATTTATTTCCAAATGGAGTGCTACACTTAATTCAGCACAAACAATAACAATTATAACACAAATACTTTATTTCAACAATATAATACGCAACACCAATCACAGGATGGAATTTCTCAACACTTTATTAAATAATTCCACGCACCAGAAAATAAACATTACGCAGCGGAAATAGAATATAGTCTCAGATGGACAACAACAATCTCAAATACAACATGGAAATATCAAATAAAATAGTTCAATAGTCAACAAAGAGTAAACGACTAGAATCCTAAACCCATCCCCTAGGTGCTACGTATCAGAGCAGACCGACTCGGGAATGAAGGAAGTAAGCCCTCACTCATGGCTACCTGTGGTAAACAACAGCAGAAAGGGGTGAGTCTCAAACCACATAATAAAGGCTATAATAAGCAATATATTAGTTTTATAGGAGTCAATCAATCACAAGTTATTTCACAACAGTCACATTCACGTCAATATCATTTATGAGAATGAATGCAATGTAATGCAGTTATGCATGTGGTACCATTGGCCCCCATGGCCTCATGATCAACAGTATTAGCCCCCATGGCTATGGCCCCCATGGCCCCATCATCACAAATATACGTCGCGACCGCAGCCGAATGTATGCATGAGACTCCATGAACATACCACAAGCATAATTTATAATATCACAATTTATACATTATTTCTCACCTCATTGTCAATCTCAGTTTTAGCCCCCATGGCTCATGCCCCCATGGCATCATCATTATTAACATCATTCACTTCATCATCACAATTATGTCCCAAGGACTACACTCCACTAGAGGACTAAAACCTCACTCAAGGACCTAAACACCACTTAGGACCAAAATAGCACTTAGGGACCAAAACAACACCCTTAGGACCAAAACAACACCTAGGGACCAAAACAACACCTAGGGACCAAAACAGCACCCTTAGGACCAAAACACCACCTAGGGACCAAAACAACACACACTTAGACACAAGGCAGCACCAGGCGCCATTTTCCCCACAAACTGGCGCCCCCTTGTGCAACACCGCACATAGGCGCCAAAACTCCAGGAACTTGGCGCCCCCTGTGGCACACAAACACCACACAGCGCCAAAAACACAAAGATTCTAGCGCTCGGGCAAAGCATGCACCTAGACACAAACTAAGACAAAAATCGAGACACGAGCGCATTCCCAGCGCCATGGGCAAAGACACTAGCGCCCCGCCTGACACAGCAAGAACACAGCGCACAGCGGGGCGGCCATTTGGCGCCACGTGTTTGCGCCACATCGCGCACACACACTGCCACACAATTCTGGCGCCACCCTAGGCGCCATGGGCAGCCAAAATGGCGCCCAACACTTGACACCACCCGATGACCAAAGAACTCGGCGCTAACACGGGCGCCACAGAGCGACCCACTTGGCGCCACGCGCACTTGAACCAAGCACAACTAGGCGCATTGGGCAGCCACCTTGGGCGCCCTGCACGTAGACACACACACACAAAGACGTTCAAAGACACACACGCACACCGGGCGCCATTCTAGGCGCCTTGGCGCCATTTGCGCCCACGCACACACACACACGGACACAGCGCCACGAGCACCATTCTGGCAAAGACTTAGCGCCCGATCCATCGCACACACCCACGACCATCACAAGCACAATACACAGGCGCCATTTCCAAGCACATTTGGCGCCCGAGCAAGAAAGACAAAATACACACACTCGCAAGCGATGCACAGGGCACCATTTTTCCAGCAACTTGGCGCCCCATAAACTCAATTTCTTCCAATTCTCTTAAACTAATTCATCAATAACAACCTCAATTCATATTATAATCATTCTAACATTTCCAATTGCACATTTAAATCATCAAATACACCTCAAACACGAAATCACACAATATAAACCCTAACTCTAACATGTAAATCGATTTCTACCCCATATTCAATTTCAATTCATTCAAATAATCACTCAACAATCAAATTCAATACCAATTAACAACAATGGAGACCCTATGACCTACATACATCCTATTATACTCTCTATTATAAGGCGAGACTCCCCTTACCTTGATTAACCGAAGACGGAGCTCTCTCTACGGAGTCACCAACAGAACCACAGCAACAGTTCTCCCTCCCTTCCTCTTCCTTGCGTCGATCACTCTCTCTCTCTTTCCCCCCTTGGTTGCGCCGGTTCCCCTTCTTCTCTCTTCTCCTCTCTTCGCTGTTTTCTTTCTTTTCTTTCTTACCAAAACAACACGTTACCAAGAGCCCGACGTCAACTACACCGAAACGCACAAAGGGCTAGTGCATCTTGAAGAGCTCGACGCGAGGAATCCAAAAACGGTGTCCGATTCTTCGAACAACAATCGTGGTGACCTTAATCTCCAAAACACAATCGCCTGGAGTATTCCAAATGCTATAGGTAGTGGTCTTTTTGCCAAAACAGAGGTCAGAAACAGGTTTGGGGGTGGATTTCGTCTTTGGTGGTAAAATTTCGGGTCAAACCGAGCTGAAATGAGTGAGAACGAGAGAGAGGTTTGGAAGGTGAGGGGCTGCTGCGTTTCACACAGCTTGTCTGCGAGGAAGAAGAAGCTAGGGCGAAGCTGGGTCGGGTTCTGGTGCTGGGTCACGCGTTCATGGGTTGCGCAAGTGTGTGGGCTTAAGTGAGTTGCAGTGGGGGTGCGTCCAGCAGACAACAGGGGGTGTATGCGAGTAAAACAGCCCAAAAACTCATTTTAAATACTTTTAGAGCCCAATATCACTATAACTATTATTTTAACACCTCAATAGCCCAAAATAATTTCTAAAGAGATAATATCTCAAACACTAATATTTAATAGAAATAAAATAAACATATAATATTATTAGTCATATATTACCAATAGCATATAAAAATACCCTTTAAAGTGATTTCAACTAATTTTTAATGACTCAAACAATCAAGAAAATAATCTAACCTTATAAATAAAACAACACATACTAAAAGAACCACCACTCATGAAATTCGGGGTGTTACAATTCAACCCCCCCTTGATTTAATAAAATACCATATTTTTATTTCTAATATTTCTTTTTTCCACAATCTAATCCCCAATAATTTATTAAATAAATAGGCAATAATTTTTGGGGCGTTACAGGGGTCTCACTGGCTTCAACGGTTCACGTACAACACCTCTGGGATACATAGAGCTGCAAGTGACGTACGGGGACGAAGAACTCTCTAAGACTATAAAAACCAGATTCCTCGTGCTCCCCGCTCGTCTCCATATCAATGTATCGTAGGCGGCCGACTTTGGGCATACTAAGGTCATCACTTCCATTGTTCACCTGAAGATGAAGTTCTTCTCAGAAAAGGGTGAAGTTGTGACGATCCCCTCAGATGGCGAAGCAACGAGGCGATGCCAATACCTCTGCCTAAAGGAAGAACGCCGCACCGAGAAAGAAGCCGCCCGCAAGTCGGAGTCGGCAAAAAGGGGGAAGGAGTAAGTGAACACATTAATGATCAATGAGGTACTTACACCACACTATGATGAACATGTTGTAATATTTCCCATTTTACAATAAAGAAAAGATTGTCGAAAGCTCTGTTAATTTTACGAGTACTACTACTTGTATATTCCTGAGTTACTAACATATAGGCACGTCGGCGACCAAGACTGCCGACTCGACACAACGCCTCTCTCCCTGACTCCGACACCGAGTTGGCCACTCGGTAGACGATTGGATGAGGCGAGACTGTCAAAGTAAGTCCTCCACGATCCCGAGCTCATACACTCTGACATGGGTGCTGGCGAGGCCCACAGCGGCTCAGATCCACAGCGACCCTTTTCTTTCACCTCGAGCGATGGTGCCTTCCACTCTAGTGTTTGAGGTACTCATCTCCACCAAACGGCGAAGGAAGAAGTCCTTGCGGCTTCGCCCCCTCTTTCGCCCCGTGCGATTGTGCCTCCCTTTTTGGTGTCTAAGGTACTCATCTCCACCAAAAGGCGGAGGAAGAAGTCCTTGCGGCTTCGGTCAAAGTGAAGGCCCGGATCCACAGCGATCCCAGTAAGAAGTGAAGGCCCTGATCCCCAACGATCCCGGAAAAAGGCCCGAATCCACGGCGATCCCGGTACCAAGATCTCTCTGATGTCAGAACTCGATGTTCCATCAGAGTGCCAGGTGGAGGCCCAAAGCGGCCTCGAAGCAAAGATCGAGGTAACTCACTTTCAAGTATTTACTACATCGGCATTCCAGTTGTTACGACTACGGCTAGAGATGTCAATGGGTTGGGCTCAGGTTTGTTGCGCCCCGAAAAATCCGGTTTGGACTTTTCGTTTGACAACATGAAAATAGTAGAGCCGCCACCAATATTTATTTAGGAAAACATTGAAAAAACCCTTTTTTTTTTTTTGGAAAACGGGTGGTCTTTTGAAAACACGAGAGATGTAGGTTCGAAATTCGGTTGCGCATGGGGAAGGTATTAGCACCCCACGCGCCCTTTCTACCGAAAGGGAACCATTAACTTGATGTGTGGTTTTGAAATGTTTGATTTGAAATAATCGTTCTACTTCTTTTCTTTTCTTTTCTTTCTTTTGAGAAATTGTTTTAAAAAAAACGGGGGAAAATAAATATTTTTGGTATCTTTGAAAAGCGGAACAAAACAAAGATTTTTTGAAAAGGGTGCTTGACGGGACATGAACCCGGTCCTACGTACCCTCACAGGGATGAGGGATCAAAGCTACGTAGTTCTCGATTTTTTGCGATTTTTTTGAAAGTGTGCTTGACGGGACATGAAGCCGGTCCTACGTACCCTCACAGGGATGAGGGATCAAAGCTACGTAGCTCTCGATTTTTTTGCGTCTGAAAACTATTTTTGGGTTTTAATTTTTGGAGCCTTTGAAATAGGACTCAAGGGTTCACGAACACCAAACAAGCAAAGGCTTCGAGTGGCATTCACTACTAACTTGAAAGAAAAGAGAGTTGAAACCGGTAACCAGTCAAGCAAAGGCTTCGAGTGATTACAAGTGACAACGTTGTATTATTCTTTTTTTGAAATTGTTTTGAAAAAAGGGTGGGCATCGGTGATAATCATCACTAATAGCTCACGTTATTTTTGAAATTTAAATTAGTTGGTGTTTGATTAAGGTGTGGGAGCTTTCATAATAGTCAAACAAGCAGAGGCTTCGAGTGACTACCACTAATAACTCCTCATTAGCGATCAAACAAGCAAAGGCTTCGAGTGATGACTAATGATTTATTTAAGAAAATGCCTTAGGGTTTTTATGGAAAAAGCATTTGATTTTGATTTAAAAACTAGTTTAGAAAATGGTTTGATTTGGAAAAAAAGATTTTTGAAAACAAGTAGAACACTTCAATCAACTCTAAATCCATAACCAAATGCAAGATGAATGAATGAAGTTCAAACATGTTCAATTAATCAAACAATCAAGAACATGTTAGTCATTAACTAAGATTAAACATGCCCATATAATTAAGGGACTCAATTGTCAACGATGCGAGACAAAGTTCTAAAAATAATTGTGCGAGTGTGTGAGAGAGAGGTGCATTTGTCTTAATGATTCTATTCTACACGGGTAGTAGGCTTACGTCTTCATATAAGAGCACATGCATGGGGGAGGGATTGCACACAATTAAGTCAAGATCTTTAAATGGCATCATGAACAAGTGATACAATTAATTATAGGCATAGGATATTCCTAGTTGGATGATTGAACATGTAAGCAAAGATGCATGATTAAGCAAGCATGTGAATGCATGAGCATACAATGGATGAATGTGCATTATAGAATGCAAGACATGGCATTATTGGATGCATGATTAGGCAAGCATGTGAATGCATGAGTATACAATGGATGAATGTGCATTATAGAATGCAAGACATGGTATTAATGGATGCATGAGCATTTAAGAATGGATGCAAAGCATACAAGTGAATGAATGACTAGCATTTTATTTATGAATGGGTGGCATACAAGGGTGCATAAAAGGATGCAAGGGACATAAACATATGAGAATGCATGAGAGTGTCACATAGACTAGGTATGAATGAAGATGCATGAAGATGAAAGTAGTTTGGTAAGGAGTAGTAAAAAAGTTTAGGTAAGAAAGTGGTAAAATGTTTTTGGGTTTTAGTGTTTAGGAAATGAGATGAAATGTTTTTGTTTTGAAAGTGGTAAAAATGTTTTGGGGTTTATTTTATGAAGATAAAAGTTTGGAATGCAAGTGAGAAAATGTTTTGGGTATTTTTGCAAATTGATGAGTGGTAAAACTTTTAGTAAAAAATTAGTGAAGGGTAAAGTAAAAATGCATGAGGTGAATGGTAATTAATTAATGAGATGGTAAAGTAAAAAGTTAAAATGTTTTTTTTTTCACTTTTGGTAAAAAGTTAATGAGTGGTAAGGTAAAAATATAAATGAGTGGTTAAAAGTGAAAAAACACATTAACACAATTATACACATCTACACAAGATCAAACAACATATTTTAAGCACAACAATGAACCCTAAAAAGGCCTCTAAGGCCGAAACCTCATGTGAACAATACCCTAAATTATTTTATGCCCAAAATGCACAATCAACACATTGAACAAAACACAAGGTTAAACCCTAAACTATCATGCCATGTTACCAGATACTAGTCAAACAAAATCATGCTTCTTTTATTCACACAAACCAAAGGAAAAAACAACAAAACCCTATGTTTCTAATATCCAAAACCGAAAACCCTATGTCTTAATATCAAGCCAAAATTCAATTTTACACCTCATGATATGAAACAAGAAAATGCAAGATTAACATGAAACATGTGATATGTAGAAACTCTTTATTTACAACATGATAGCTTATTTAATGGAAAGAAAATAAGAAAATGAGTGTGAAAATGGAAACTTCATGATTAAAACACAAGAATACTCCCAACAAGGCCAAGGGCTCACTTCAAACACCCAAGGCTCCCAATGTCTTTGTCATAATGTTTGAAATGAGCCCTCTAAGCCTCTTTGAGAGAGGAAAGAGGAGTAGAAGGAGAATCTACATGCTAAAAAAACTAAAAAAATGCAAGAGATATTAGGCTTACCTCTAAATCCTACTAGAAAAAGAAGAAGAATGTAAATAGGAGCAAGAACACTTGAAGAACACCTCCAACAAGCTCAAATCTCACGCAAATCCTCTTCTCTTGGTGGGTTTTGATGAAACTTGGATGATTATGGAAGTTTGGAAAGGGATTTATGGGATAGATGAAGGATTATCAAGCTTTAGTGTTTGATTTTTTGAAGAAAATGGGTGGAGAAAGAGGAGAGGGTATTCGGCCTAGAGAGGGAGAGAGGAGAGGAGTATTGTGTGCTAGGGTAAAAATGAGAGTGTCTTCCCCTATGATCTCTTATTTTTAGGTTTTATATGAGATGCAAAATTAAGGGTATATGGGACATTATGCTTTTGCAAACCACTAGGATTTGAGATAGAATTTAAATCAAGGGCTAGGATTGCAATGCACATGGATTAGGGGCAATTAAAAACCACAAGGTGAGGAGAGAGAGGGCTGGGTGCACAGCATAAGGAGAGTGGTGAAGGATAAGCTCCTTTACAAAATTGTATTTTTCCATGAAGCTTATACACAAGTGTCATTTTAATTCAAATGAAAGGTGAAGATTGTACTTAAAACTTGAATGGAAGGCCATGATTTAAACACAATTTGCAACCAATAAAAATAAATCAAAATTGGATGGATAAGGGCTGGTGTGTGCGCAGCTTAGGGAGAGAGAGTGAGTGGAATTGCAACTTGTACTATTGTACTATACTTGACCTTTCAAAAATCAAAGGAATATTGATTATTCCTTTCAAGATAAATCTTCTAAATTCATGCCATTTTGGGCCATGTCCCATGATTCAATGATTGGGCTCTGAATTTTATGATCTCACCAATCCCAAAATTGATTTGTTGACCCCACCTCAAAGGAAATGACCATTTTACCCTTCTATCCAAAGATTTGATTTTTATGCCAAAGGTTTAATATTTATGCGCAAAAAACAATCACAAATAGGCACAAATATTCCTCAAATAAATCATTGATGATTGCTCAGTGATTTGGGACGAAAGACCGTTTTTATTGTGAAATGACCAAAATGCCCTTTCACCTTAAAAACCCTAGTTCTTTGCCTGAAGCACATTTTCACTTCAAAAATGACTTTTCACCCTAGGAATGACCTCTAATACCTTGAAATGCATGTTGAATGGCTTGTCCTTAGAAATTTCCCCTTATTTGCGAAATGACTAAAATACCCTTTTTGCATTGAAAACCCCTAGTTTGTCTAAAAAGTGCATTCCAACTCCAAAAATGATTTTAGAAGCTTTGGAATGACTTTCAGAAACTTAAATGCAATGCATGCTGCTCTTCTCTCTTCTATTTATTTATTTTTGGGGAAAATTAGGGTTTTGACCTAAGCCAGACAAAATTGGGGTATGACAGGGTTGGCCTGGCCCATCGGGCCAAACAGTGTATACAGACAGGGTCAGGCCCGCCCGCCCAATATTCTGATGGGATGCAAAATTTAAGACCCAAGTCCGCCCAACACCGGCCCATGGGCCAGCCCAACGGGATACAACCATTGAATTTTTAAAATTTTAACTATATTTTTTTTCTACCAATGAACAACATAGATAAATAAAATTCAGCAGCACAATAAATCTTTGTCCATAATCCAAAATAGCATACATAAATAAATTCGTCTTGGTTTTACAAAACACTTTGTCCATAATCCAAATTAGCTCAACTACGCAATATATCTGAGTCCAAAAAGTAAAACAAAATACTACAAATTCAGTGATCACATCAGCAAATTCAGCAGCAACAACAAGCCAACAACGAACAACATTTAACTATTATTCGACAACTTTATGTCCTCTACAAGTTCCGACACATCTACAATGAATATTATAAAAGAAGTCAATCACAAAAATGATGCAAGAATTACCAAAAATCAATAACAAAAGACATTTTTAAATTATTAATACCAGATGGTCCAACTTCCGTATAGCCGTGCAACCAATTACGCGTGCAAATGAGGCCTTGCACAGTTCGGGAAGTAATCTATTTCTATACTTATCCGAGATACGACCTCCGATGCTAAACGAAGATTCAGAAGCTACTGTTGTGATTCGAATGCTAAGAAAATCACAAGCCATAATTGCAAGTTGAGGAATTCGACTCTTATTTATCTTCCAATATTGGTGGATGTCAATATTTTTCTCATCAAGAGATGGCTCATTTAAATATATTTCCAATTGAGACTTGCCAGCATTAGAAGTCTTTTGTCTCCTTTCTTCATGGTATTCCTAGAAAATAGAAAATATAAATACCAATTCCAGCAGTGTGATGAACTCATAAAAATGCTCAACATGAAAATATGTGCTACAGCCACTATAAAACGCAGTGAATCAATAATAAAATGTCTGTTTAAGATTGTAATGTTAATTCACATTATCCTTTTCTCTGAAATTGTAACTTAAGTTAACATGGCAGGGACGAGAGTGCTCTCAATTAAAGTTGGACTTGGAACAAAAGATTAAAGAACTAGAATTAGTCGTGAGTGAGAATTCAGAACTTAAAACACAACTGAAGCAGATAACTACCAAAGCCAATGAAGCTGAAGCAGATAATACCCATTACCTTCTTATCCACTATATGAACTTTTGGAACTAGATATAAGCATTGCTACACATTCTCTGTGAGAATGCAAGCTGTGATATACTTGACAAAAATATTCTATAGGAACTTTTCAACAAACACTTAAATGAAAAGAAATCAAAAAAGATTTCACATTATCAGTAGCTTGCCTTTCTGTATAAATGGAAATCAGCTTCTGCACCTCAACCTTTTCCTAAGTTTCCTTATTTAACTTATCCACGAAGACCTATAAAGTATAAACTTATAACTAACTAACTAACTAAAAGCTGTTCATAACTTAAGAATCAATTATTTCTTAGTTGAGAAACTCCTACAAGCTTGAAGCTAATCTATACTGAGCCTTAGTGTATACTACTATTAGAACAAACTGTGGTAGCTTACATGACTAGCTATTTTATAAGTACATATTTATGAATAATAATAGATAATAACTAGCTATTTACCTCAAGTACTGATGAGTTGCTTATTGAGGATTGAGTGCCTCTTCATGAACTAGCAAAAGATGATTGTGATGCACTTGTGTTGTTGGCATATTCAATAAAGACATCATACAAGCTTTCCTTCAATTTGTTCACCTTATCTTCATACTCAGTTGGATAAAGTCTTTTAAAATAAAAAGTTATAAAATCAAACTTTGATGTTGGGTCAAAAACACATCCAAGAGCAAGATTGACCGAATATTCACTCCAATAAATTTCAAATTTGAGCTTCATCCTTGTAGCCATATCTTTTGATCACAATATCTTCACTATTCAGATTTTCATTCAATCCCATCTCTATAAGTGCAACTTGTGTGAAGTATAAGTTTGAGGTTGGATAAGAATGGTGCCAAGAAAGCACATATCTTATCCGCTCTATCCCACTCTTCAAGGCTTGGGCAAATCTTGTAGTTCTTATCATTGAAACAAGTTAATGAATGCACGGCGATACTTAATGGCACTTTGAAGCATCATATATGTAGAATTCCACCTAGTGGAGACATCCATTCTCAAGAAACCACCACTTACATCATCTAGATGCACTTCTTTAATACATGCTCAGAAATCCCTCAACCTCCCCTCTGTGAGCCTCACATACTGTACACTTTATCGAATCTTATGCAAACCATCCCCAACTGCCTTCAAACCATCTTGAACTATGAGATTCAAGATATGTGCACAATACCACACATGAAAGTATTTACCTTTACTTAACAGTGCATCTTGCAAATTAAGTCTATCTTTCAAAATGTTTACCATGCTATCATTAGACGAGACATTATCTAATGTGATAGAAAATATTTTTGTAGCTATCCCCAATCCTTCAGAGCTTCAAGTACTTTTCCAGATAATTCCAATCCTGTATAAGAAGCCTCTAAGTGGCAAAAAGAAAGCAATTTGCTATTTAACTTTCAATCATGATCAATAATATTTAATTACATCAAGTAGATGGATAATGGGTCACATCTGTTATGTTTATAAACCATCTACTATACGCCCACTAACAAGCTATATAAAAATACCATGTATGAAGAACATCCAGGTTCTAGAATTAATGAATTGTTGAAATAATAAGGACATAAAATTAAGGTTTTCAATCCACTTGGAGATTTCCAAATTTTAAGATAGCAATTTTTCTTCTAAACATAATAGTTCTACCTAGAGCTTGGGCAAGTAAAAATAGATTTATAGAATTTACCCTATTTTTTATAGGCACTTTAAGCTATTAAATATTAATTAGGCGACACATACATGGTTTTGTCCCATAGTGCACACATTAGCACTTGCACTTCTTCCGTTAGATTGTGTTCTCTTCCACATTAGCAGCATATTTATTAGTATGTTATTGTTATTTACATCTTCACATTTCGATATCTTATATCTAAGGAATAGTTGTTTAAGAAATTTAAATTGATATACTAGAAGCATTGCCTTTTTTCACATACCAATTTAATAAAACTACAATTTATACTGATCGTACCCGACCAATAGAAGTGTAGTTGTTGCTGCTTGCTGCTCGGTCGCTGATAAGTTGGTCGTACCGGGGGTCTTGGCCGCACACGGGTGGTACCTACAATGACACTCTGACGCTCTAGTCAGTGACGTGCTAACGTGCAGGCTTCACAAAGTGTATTAATGACGGACCTTGATCCTCGGGATTCACGCCGCATTTATAGCTACAGTCAGTGGCGGATCTTCACCAAAAAATTAGAGGGGGCCAAAATAGTAACAAATATATAAATAAAAATTAACTATGTATTGTAATAGTTTGTTTGGTTTAGTGGTCAAAGTTATCTATGTCAATTTTAATGTCATGAGTTCAAATCTTGCTTTATGCAATTTTTTATATTAATTTTTGAGAAAAATATACAAATAACTGCAAAAAAGATAAGCGGTCATCACAAGAATTGAACTGGGGACACTAAATACGCCAATAATGCTCTTAACTTCTCAGCTACTAATACTTTTATTGTTTAGTCATCATTTGGTTCTATATATTCCAATATTGGGTATATTTATATATTAACTTTATGGGAGCCGGGGGGTACCGTGGCACCCCCCGGCTCCCACTAAGATCCGCCTCTGGCTACAGTATTGGGCCATATTGGGTCGATACACTACAAAAAACGGAACAAATTGCGGGGGTTTTTAAGTCGTTTAGCGGGGTTTTAAACCCCGCAATGTAAATCGCGGAGTTTTAAAAACGCCGGAGTTTCAAGTGCCGCAATCGCTTTTACTGGGGTTTTTAGAAAACGCCGTATCATGTCTTTTAGCGGGGTTTTATCATGGAGGTTTTTAACCCCACAATTAGTGGAGGTTTTACTAACCCCCACTCACAATCAGTGGAGGTTTTTTTGAAGGGGTTATATAGGATTTTTTTGTGGGGGTTACAACCTCCTATAATAGACATAATTTTTTTTTTGCAATTTGAGAATTTCGTTTTTCCTTATCTCATTATCATATTTAATTACTAATAACTATACATACATCTTACATAACACTTACTTAAAAAACTGAAAATTTCATTAAAAATATAACTGTGATAACATAAATGTAATGTCAAATATTTATGTCATCCAACTCAAAAAATAATAAAAAGAAACAATTGTAGCTCAAATATCTATTGTCATACAGCTCAAAATCCTAATAATATCAAAAAGATCATATACTAAAGGATCCTAAAACCACTAAATGTTGCTAGCACCGAATGATCCACTTGCATCCAATGGAGAATGAGGTTCACTTGCACGCTCACTTGCCTGAAATAACAAAGAAAAAAAACTAAATTGATACATATTTAATTCCAACTAAAAAATTGAAGAACATAGAAATTTGATTGACCTAGCCCATTGAAAGCGTCCACAATTGAAGCACTCAACAGCGGGACAAGAAAAACATTAGTCAGAAGATTACAACGTGCAGTTCAAAACTTATGAGCCACTACATCATCACAAATAAGCACCATACTGAAAATGGATGATTGAAGGTATGTGTTAGTCGATTGAAGTGGATGATTGAAGGTATTATCTTAATAAAGTGAGAAAAGAGGAAGAGACATACTGAAAAGAAGGAGACCGGCGAAAGCACCAGCCAGTGAGGAGTAGAAGGTGCGGCGGAGGGAGAGATCTAGAAACGCATCCACCTCTTGTCTCTTCCCACTCCCATCCATTTTCGATTCCATCACAGAAGCACAACCCGCCACTGAGAGAGATCGATTTGAATCACCAAGGAACAGATTTGTTGATGTAGTGGAAATTAGCGATGGAACAAGTGATAACCACAAATGAATCAATTTGAGTCAATGGAATCCATATTAAGTAGGCTTTCTAAGGACAACATAGATTTTCTAAATTGGTCCATAAATAAACCAACTACTAGCAGCAAAATGAATCAAAAGCTAAAGTTACCTTAGCATAGGATTTCCATACTACACTATCTACAACAAATGATAACCACAAATGCCACTCTCTTTTCACTTGTATCTAGCTGAGAACAAACGGACATTGAAGGGAACCTGCAACCACCATCACCCTTGCTAATTGAATTGATCAAAACTGATGCAAAAAGCAAGCCTAAAAACCAGGATAATAGGTACTGCACAACTTGCCACATATAAGTCTTTGATAAATGACTAAATAAATAAACAAGTAAATCAACATGGGTGAAAATAACCATGTCAACTAAACTTAAACATAATACAGAAATGGTTTTGGTATTACCAAGTCACTAACAATGCAAAAATTGCAGAAAGTATTCTAGAATAGCCTATATTACTTTTAAACCACAAAACACCTTAATTAAATCAACACTAACTAAATCAAACAATCAAAAATCAAGAGAAGGACACTGTTGATTTAACATACAACTTCTAATTTTTCATCTAAAATAAAATAACTACCAAAAAACAAAAAGTAAAAGTAAAATTTAGGGATTCTTTGGCAGGTGATGGGAACCAGAATTTTCTTTACAATAACAGCAAGAACAGAAATTGTGCAGACAGATAATTGAGAAGGAAAATCGTACATTCAATATCAAATAGAGTAGGAATGACAAGAGTTTGTAGAGCAAATCGCTTCTCCTCTCGTGGTTATACTTACAAGAACTTCCATAATACAACTCATAGGATTATCAATTCTTGCTCCTCAACATATTTTTAGCAAAAGAAAAACTATATATACCACTTTCCTTGACACAAATATTCAACCAAAAACTATATATATTGGATGTCAGAAACTTATTTGTTAAATATTAAAATATAAAACCTAAATACCTCATGCTTATTATCCCGGATCGTCTTCCCGCAGGCTCACTAGTATCTCATCCGGGATATCAATCAACCTTCACCAACAACAAAAAGATCCAAACCTGAAATTAAGAAAAAACCGTGATGGGTTTTGTATATAACAAAGTCATTAATAATAATAAAGTTTGCACAAACCTAATGTTAGCAACGACGATGGAGTTAGGGAAATTTGAACAATGAAATTAGGGGAAATTTGAGCGATGTTAAGCTCGGACATTGATTTGAACAATGAAATTAGGGGAAATTTTTTAGGGAAATCCGAATTAGGGTTTTAACTTAATGTTAGCAATTGATTTCTTACCAAGTTGTGGTTTGCAGAGGAGATTGGACGGAGGAAGTCGAGACACTTATACAAATCACAGAAACCCTAAACCCTTACCTCCAAAACAGCAAAAGATGCACGCCAAATGAAGGAGAGACGCACGAAATAGGTGAAACGCCCTAGAAGAGGGATAGACGCACCTTCTCCTTCCTCACTCTAGAAGAGAACAAGTCTTCAAAGGGATAAACAGAGGGTATTGCGAGAGAGATGGGTAGAAATAGATTGGTAACGATTTCAAGAATGAGGGGAAAGGGTTTCAAGAATGAGGTAGGATGTTGTCTTGTGTTTCAGGAGAGATGACGATTTCCAGAATGAAGCGAGAGATGAACGTTGGAGGAGATGGAGAGTTTCAGTGCACAATCGATTTAGTGGGAGGAGATGAACGTTGGAGGAGATGAACGTTGGAGGAGATGGAAAGATCTCTGAAGCGAGAGATGAAAGTGGGAGGAGATGGAGCGTTGTTTCAGTCTGGGAGGAGTTGGGAAAGGGGAAGGGTTTAGAGATGCACCTGAATCGATTTGGTGAGAGAAGAGGGAAAAGAGCCGCGTGAAGGGTTTCACAATCTCCGGGGGTTTTTTTTTACAATCTCCGGGGGTTTTAAACTCCTTAAAATAGAATAAAAAAATTAACTAAAGGAACTGGGAAGTCTCTTTTTAACATCAAATTGAGGAGGTTTTTAAGACCTCCGCAATAAAACCCCCGCTATTTGTTCCGTTTTTTGTAGTGATAGGACTGTATTGGGCTTCAAGCCCACTCCGGAACAGTTGCCCCCAAAGCCTGGGTCGCCAGCGGCGGGCTAAGGCTTGATTCGTTGGCCTCAAATAATGCCGTTAGCGGCCGGGTTGCCTTGGGCGCTAGGTCGATCTCTTGGGGTGTGTGGTCGCTGCCACACCAAGTCGCGGTCTGTTTGCAGTCTAGGCACTGGGTCGCTTGGGACCAAAACCTATCTTGGGGTCGTTGCCCCCTGTGCGGTTGCTATAACCATTTTCGAAGTGATTCTATCATAAATGCTGAAACGACAGGTGACTTGATGTTTACATTTTCCGAGGCAACACTTGGAGTTCTCAAGTCACGCCTGTTCGCCTTATTCAGACTAAGTAATGATGGCAGGTGGAGAGTTGCGCCTCTTCGTCTTGGGCCCAAAGTGATTGCTGACCCACTATATAAGGGTGGTGAGAGACAACCTTATTCACACTTCTCTTCGAAATCTCCATCTCTCTCGCTGGCTCGCTGCTTTCCGTTGCTCGCTCGCTCTAGGTCTTGCCCGCTCGTGCCCTTCGCGCAAGACTCGATCACCGGCCGTCAGGTAAACTCGACCGTCCATTCTATTTTATTTGTTTCCTTTAAGTTTCACCTAGTTGAGGGGGTGTCAGGTCTGGGGACGACCAAGTCGCCCCCTTCCAATGCGTGCGCTCGACCATGATAGCTTCCCCCTCTATAGGTTTACTCTGGCGCGGACGAAACAGACCCGTCAAATCTCTGATAGTCCCACTGTTTCTCTAGCTCATAGTATGGTGCAACCATCTTCCGCGCCAGCCCAGTAGTCTTCCACTTCCAGCGAAGGGTCCTCGAAATCAACTTCATGCATAAACTGGACATCCTCTGGTAGCTCCGATCAGTCGGTCCAGAGTCAAAGGGGGGCAACTTCCCACGCGCCTCTAGCTGAACCGGTCGTCGAAGATAACCGGGTCACTGTGGAGTGCGACCAGGCTGCTGTTGATGGCACTCAAGTGGCTGGGAGCGGCCAGCATGATGGGCCGCAAGACGATTCCGAAGACGCGGCTGAGAAAGACATGTCGTGGGTTTCCACTGTCCTTCGTAGTCATCGAAGCAGGATTCGCCGTCGCTGTCCAGACGAAGAAGTTCTGACCGCTCAATTTTCCGTCGACGGTTGGAGGGTCGAGGGTATGGAGAAAAATGAGGACATTTCTACATGGACTGACGTGCTCAATTTCACCATGTACCGCATTGTGTTTGAACGCATGGGCATCGTTCCTCCTTTTACTCGATTTCAGAGACAAGTCCTGAGATATCTTAAGGTCGCACCTTCTGAACAGAACCCAAATGCCTGGGCGTTCCTGCAAGGCTATGACGACATCTTGACACTGCTGGGGCGACCCGTATCTATTAGGTTATTTTTCACCTTGTTCGAGATGAGCTACCTATACGAGGCAGGATCGAAGGGCGTACGCAAGGAGGCGGTCTCTTTCAAGAACCGCACTCAGTACAATTTCTTCAAGCCTTACATGGAGTCTTTGCCAAGTGGGTGAAAAAAAGATTTCTTTTGGGTCGTTCCCTTCACAAATGAGGCGCTTCGAGGGGTGGCCCAAATGTCAAAGGATAATAGCGCAGGGACGCCTCTTTTCTCGACCTTGTGGTCCTACGATCATTTCTTGAAGAAGCCTGGTGAATATGCTTTCAAGGAGAAAGAGCTTGTCGGCCTGGAGATTGGAACGATCCACAGGCTTAGAAGAATTTCATCCCGCGTTCCTGGAGGACGCATAAAAATTAACAAGATAGTGGATGCCAGAGGCAGTTGTGCCATTAAAGCCGCCCTTGGTGGGTGGCCACTAAATTTTCTTCTTTTAGTCGTTTTCTTTTGTTTAACTTGTTTCTGATATCTTCTTTATTTCGTGCAGCTAGCATGGCGAACTTTCAAGATTTCGACCTCTTCTCTCAATGGGCGGCCGAGGAAGGGGAAGACTCTCCTCCTCATGGGATTCCCATCGTGAATGTCGAGGGAGATGCTACTCTCACGGCGGTCACTGGCGATGGATCCTAGGTCAACTGCGGCAACCGGGCGATTTCTACTGATCGAGCCATCCCACAGAACAATCCACTTCAAGTCCAAGAGAAGATCGGAAAAAGAGGCTGCTCCACTGATGGCGATCCTTCTGAGAAGAAAAAGCACAAGAGCAGCAGAAGTCACGGGCAGAGTCGGTCGCCAAAAATTGACTTGCTTGGCTTGGGCGAGCAAGACTGTGCCCGCTTCAAAGAAGAGCCTTTTCGAGGTGATGGCTGAAGCAATGAGGGCTGCTGGCCTGCTGTTCAAGAAGTACCAAGAAGAAGAAACTGATCGGCTGACAGGTAGATGACTCGTCAATAGGGTTTCATATCTTGAAGACGACTTGTTAGACAAAAATTTTAAACTGCAATCTACCTTGTCTAACTTGACAGAGATGAGGGAAGACCGAGATCGGTTGCTTAAGAGGTTGGAGGAGCTCGAGCCAAAGGTCCAGCTGATCGCTACCAATGAGCAAAAACTTCAGGAAACTGAACCAGAGTTGAGGCAGCAAGGGACACTGCGGTAGCTGAGAAGGTCGCGGCCGTGAAAGAGGTAGACCGTCTGAACAACAAGAATAAAGAGCTTTTTGGTCAGGTCACCTCCCTGAAATCCGACTTGGCAGTTGTTGAATAGGAGAAAGGCAAGTATAAAGCTCGTTTCAAGGAGGCGGTCGAAAAAGCTTTGGGGGCGACCCAATATCAATTCGAGAACGCAATCAACCAAGTCAAGTTTGTATATCCTGATCTGGTGATTGATGAGGCCGTGGTGAACAGCGCTCACTGCGTGATTGACCAGGAGATTGTGCGTCCCAAAAAGGTCTAAAAAGGTAAGGTCGTCCACGAACGAGCCGTTATTCTACGTGCTGGTCCCTCTTCCTGAACATCTTTAAACATGTCTTTACTTTTTTGCTTTGAACAATTTGCCCGCCTGCGAGCGGTGGATATTAAGGGCTCCCTGGTTACGACCTTGGCTTCCTAATTTTGTAATCAATACTCTTAAGTTCTTTTGCCTTTGAATGCAAGTTAATTTTCTGTCTCTTATATCTTTTGCAAGCTCGTTAATCGTAATCTTGCACGCGCGTGTAAATTTAGCGGCTGTTGACATTTGTGAGCCGCCACGCTCAGCGGCTTTCGTTTTGCCATTCGATGGCGCTCGTTTGGGCCATTCGATGGCACTCGTTAAGTTTATATAGGCCGCTACGCTCAGCGGCTTTCGTTTGTGCCATTCGATGGCACTCGTAAAAGTTCGTGGGCCGCCACTATGACACCCCTTTTCTACCCCATAAGATATACGTCATTTATCAGAGTAATTCTTTTTCGCAAATATTAATTTAACCGATAGAAAAGAAATGCCACATCGTCATTAACAAAACTCATCAATTGCACTCATCGAGTTTGTGCAACAAACATCCGTCAAGAAAATTAAACTCCAAAAATTACGTCACAGCGGAATAAAACACTAACTCACTAATACCACTCAAACACGTCTCACATCATTGGTATAATCATTAAACAAATTAATTAATTAATTAACAAAATCCAACCACGCCCCCTAGGTGTCACAGTATCAGAGAGTGACTCGACAGACATCTCAACAGCTAATAAAGAAGGCAGCAGGACCTCCACTAGCGATTACCTGCAGCGTTGCCACAATAGAGCAACATTCCAAGCAGAAGGGGTGAGAATTTCAACAAAACATAATTAAGCACATAATAGAGTAATGTGAACAAAACAATCATACAACATCGTCATCACTACCAACAACATCGTCACTGAACACTAACTCAAATTACAGTTTTCACCACAAGTCATAGTCATGAATGTGCATGGAAATGCAACCCACGCCTGGGTATATGCATGATGGTACCATTCTCGTCATAAATAAGCCACTATGGGCACATTGTCACTATTTTACGTCAATAGGAGGCCGAAGCCTATTCGTCATAATATGCACATGCTATGAGACTCTATGGACACATGTGCAAACACCAAATCACTCACCTGGAGCCCTCGTCATCGTCGTCATAAAACACTCATGGAGTGTACTATTCATAACCGTCACAATTATATCACAACATCATCATAAACATCGCATTCATAACCATCACTATTATATCACAACATCATCATAAACATCACATTCATAACCATCACTCTTATATCACTACATCATCATAAACACCACATTTAAAGTTTGAGTAACAACCCATGTAAATTCTGAGTAACAACACATTTAAAATCTAGAAAAACATCACCTTTTCATGCTTAGAAAACATCACATTTACATTGAGAAAATAACACATTTTCAAAGTGGAAAACATCACATTTAAAATTTGAGTAACAATACATTTATTAAAAAAAAATACAGCAGCCCTTACATCAATTAAAAACCGCAAACAGCAACCTATTTTATGAAAAACAGCAGCCATTTTATTTTATAAACAGCAAACAACAACCTTAACTTATGAAAAAAACAGCAACACATTTATAGAGAAAAATACAGCAGCCCATACATCAACTAAAAACCGCAAACAACAACCTATTTTATGAAAAACAGCAGCCCTTTTATTTTATAAACAACAAACATCAACCTTAACTTATGAAAAAAAACAGCAACACATTTATAAAGAAAAATACAGCAGCCCATACACCAACTAAAACAGCAAACATCAACCTATTTTATGAAAAACAGCAGCCCTTTTGTTTTATAAACAGCAAACAGCAACATTAATTTATGAAAAACAGCAACCTTTTATTTTCCAAAACAGCAAACAGCAACATGAATCATAAAAACAGCACCCTTTTATTTTCTAGACACCAAACAGCACTCTAATTCATAAAAGAAAACAACAGCTCATACATTAATTAAAAATAGCAAAACAACAACATAATTTATAACAGAAAACAGCAGCCCATATGTTCCCATATTCATGAAATCGATTCTAACCCCATAAAATCACCCAATTCGAAATTCAACTCATCATCTCATATAGTTAATCAAGTGATAACATCAACAATTTATCAAACAACATCAAGAACCCCACAAAACCCATCACATACTCAATTATATTAAATCGAAACGCTCACCCTTACCTCTATTGACGTAAGCTCCAAATTATGAAGAACGAGACACGAACACGAACTCACGAACACACAAACAGAACACGACTAAGAATGACCGAATGACGTCTCACCGGAAAATAGGTCCGACGTCAACTTCACCGAAACGAACGAAGGGTTAGTGTTTCCTGAATGTCTCGACGAGGGGAATCCAACGGCGGTGTCCGTTTTTCCAAAAGACGATCGTAGTGTCCAGAATCAGCAATATACAGTACGAAATACGGTATAATTCCAGTCTCTGATGACCGAAATAACAACATAAACGAATTCAGATGGTGACTTTGTATAGGAATATGAAGTTTCGTAAATTTCGGTGATCAAATAAGAGAGAACGGCAACTGAGAAGAAAACGCGAATGGATTTCATAAGCGTCTCTCAAGCGGTGCACAATAGGGTTCACGGAGGAACCAAATACTGGAATTAATTTAAGATATGTCGAAGTGCGACCAAGAGTTTCATTAAAAAAATGGACTATTACAAAGCTCAACATGTTTCTAATTATATTCTAAACCCCAAATTTCTTATAACATCTACTTTGACACATTTCTTTAACTAACTATACCTGAATACTAGTATTTCATAAAACTAAATAATTAAATAATAATAAGAAGTAAATACTAATTTCAACATGGTTCCCATGCCAATAAATCTCTAATTTAACAATTATTCTCAAATACTAACTAAGATTAATTTTTAAAAAAATCGAGGCGTTACAACTCTCCCCCACTTAGAATATTTCGTCCTCGAAATTTACCGGGCAAAACTAAACATCCTCCCACTAACAAACTACAGCCATCTAGACAACTAATGCTATCTATCCTGCTGATTATCATTTCCTTGATTACCGGCGGTGAGTGATTGGGCGGCCGTCCCTCCTACTTCTTCAGCCAGGTAACTCAAGAAATAATAACCAGACTCATCTTCCAACGGTTATGTAAGGATCCTTGATAGAGTTTCCGAGCGTAACCACGTTGGTACCACGTGATTACCCCCATGCTCTATTAAAGTTCCTCCCTATTATAGCATCCGCAACCAACGAACACACAACTCAGCAGTTAAAAGGGAACGAGCAAGCACATCAAACTCTACTATCACAGACAAATTATTTGCACGATATCAATTATAATCAAATCAAAACACGTGTGAAAACATTCCTAAAGTCTAACTTTAATAGTTTTATACATAAACTTGAGCCCCGGTATAACTAGGACAACATATCTTGAGTCTAACTACAACGATAGAAAGTAAGTAATCCCTTGCACAGTTAAGAGAGTAATTCATCTAGACGCAGAGGGATAATCACGTTAACATGGCAACACTATAGTACAAAGTCATGGCAGAATAATTGTCACAATATGCATATTTGAAGGCAAAATGACCATTAAAGATTGAGATCTCACAAACTCAATAGTTGAATAGTAAAAATAAAATAATAATCAAAGAAATAGTTAAATAAATAAATAGCAAGAAACTGGAAGTCACGCAAGTACAACAATCAAGTTAAACACAAGTTGTCCACCACAAAGAATACGTTAACACAGGGGATATTATAAAATAAGTTAAAATGTAAAAGGGCATTTCATTCCATTGGAAATTAGTAAATAGTAGCAATCCAAGAACCATAATAGTATCTCAATGAAGCAAAACACACTTTGGGAATATGCAAAAAATTATCTTTACGAGCAATCTTAATTCTCAAAACACAATCAAATAGCCTAACCCTCAATATCATATCGTATGCAATAAAAAGTAGAGTGTAATACAAGGATAAAGAATAACACTTACACAACATAATTTTTTTTTTGACAAACAATAGTATATGATCTTTAACTATTCATTTTCCGAAAATTAAGCATCTTCCAAACAAGCAGGAAAATCAATTTAAATTAAATTAATCACCAATCACAAAAATAGCTTAAACAACAGTTAATGATCTAGTCATAACAACCACTATAGTATGACATAGGGAAAATAATTTAATTAGTAGGCATAGATTTTAGTTTTTTTTTTTTTTCAAAGCCTTTCAATTTTAAAGAGTAACTAACACGCATTACTAATTCAGTTACTAACATATTATTCTACTAAGTTCTGCGGAAAACAAAATGGATCATATAATACTAATAAGACTAATCCACAAAACACTTACTCAGATTGGAATATCAATACACGGATAAAACAGGTTCACAAAAATAATAAATAAAAATAAAAACTTATACAAGACTTAGTATTTATCCATCAAAATAAACTTAATACATAAGCATCCAACATTAAAGCTAGTTAAATAGAAGTTTATAAGCAGTTTGAGTACATATTTATTTTTAAACCACAAAACCACGTAACATCATTCTTTAGAAAATATTAGTATCATAATTAAATCATAAAAACTCAAAGATTCTACACATTTAGAATTCACATTCAATGGCTGTATAGCATGATAGGCACGAAACAGTTCTCAAAGATTCAAAGTTCCCAACATTGCGCTGTGAGAACAATTAGAAAAATATAATAAAATAAAATAAAACAACTGAATGTAGTGATAACATGATAATGATTGTGAACACTAATATTAGTATATCCAATGGCATTTATAAAAGTAGTAAAACAATAGTTCTCGTACCATTTTAAATATGAGACTAATCACAACATTGCAGCAAGTTGTAGTGATAACACAACTTAAAGTAATCAACAGAACATCAAATCTAAAACATTAATTCACAAGTAAAATACATTAACACTAAACACTTGATGCTTAATTAAAGTAAATTAAATACATTTGTGAGCGTAAACAAATTACAACTAGTTTAATAGAATCTCAAAAGCAGTCCCAATGCAAATTTTATTCATAAACCATAAAACCATATATCACAAATAATGTATAGGTAACAACTAAAATTTCAATCATAGCAGTTCAACTTATATAAATTTAGAGTTTCAAAAACACGAAAGCAACAACATATGACAAAAATATAAAGTTCACAGAAAGAAAACATAACAGACACAACACATGGCGTAAGTAATAGACTAGGCTCTTTGAAAAACTCTCTCCAAAGGAAAAGAGTTGTTGGTGTTCTTACTTGAATTCTAACTTCTTTCTATCTGCTATAACTTTAATGACTCTTCCAAGGAATAACTATTGCTTATCTCATCCCATAGATTACTTGACCAACTAATTTGGTCAACTTTTCGACAATAAAGAATTAAAATAAGTAATACAAGCAACTCTACTCAGAGTCCACACATCGGAAAGCACAATAGACAATACAACAGTCCGGTTAGGACCGACCTGCACTACAGCATGAACAACAGTTAGGACTAAAAGACTCTACGACCGGACAACTTGGTCGGACAGACCGAACTGCTCTGATACCACTAATGTGACACCCCTTTTCTACCCCATAAGATATACGTCATTTATCAGAGTAATTCTTTTTCGCAAATATTAATTTAACCGATAGAAAAGAAATGCCACATCGTCATTAACAAAACTCATCAATTGCACTCATCGAGTTTGTGCAACAAACATCCGTCAAGAAAATTAAACTCCAAAAATTACGTCACAGCGGAATAAAACACTAACTCACTAATACCACTCAAACACGTCTCACATCATTGGTATAATCATTAAACAAATTAATTAATTAATTAAAAAAATCCAACCACGCCCCCTAGGTGTCACAATGACGAGAGCGACTCTCGCGGACATCCCAATGACTAATAAAGCGGCGGCGGGACCTTCACTCACGGTTACCTGCAGCGTTGCCACAATAGAGCAACATTCCAAGCAGAAGGGGTGAGAATTTCAACAAAACATAATTAAGCACATAATAGAGTAATGTGAACAAAAACAATCATACAACATCGTCATCACTATCAACAACATCGTCACTGAAGAGGACGGAGATAAAGACACCTCCAAAGAGGACGTCAGGCAGTCTAGGGGACGAAAAGTCGTTATGGTCATCTGTAACATCACAGACTGCTTCTACAACTGTTGAATGCCCCCACGAACCAACACGAGTCTTTTCAGCATGCTTTGCCCTCACTTGCATACTTTCCAGAAAACTTCCCAGAAGGTCACCCATCCCATTACTACTCCAAGCCAAGCACGCTTAACTATGGAGTTCTTATGGGATGGGCTCCCGAAAAGAAGATGCATCTTGTTGGTATAGGTAGTCCAAATCAATTCTTTTACGTATTCCTTCAACCATGCATGCGCCCCATACCGCACGACCTCGTAATCCTCTCATTCAGTGCGTATTCGCTTCATTCACGCGCCCGCCGCTTTGAAGTCGCCAGAGCCGCTATTTGCCATGCCACCTTTTTGGGCACCGACGATCACTCCCCCCTCCTCGGCCGGATGTCACATGCCCACTGGGCTTCCGCTTGGTTCGTCCCGAACCACACCGTCTTGAGAGAGAGGTCTGCTCACGATACCATTTGTAACATCCCGCATCGCTTCTACAACCGTTGATCGCCCCACGAACCAACACGAGTCTTTTCAAAGATGCTTTGTCCTCACTTGCATGCTTTCCAAAAACTTCTAGAAGGTCACCCATCCACTACTACTCCAAGCCAAGCACGCTTAACTATGGAGTTCTTATGGGATGGGCTCCCAAAAGAAGATGCATCTTGTTGGTATAGGTAGTCCAAATCAATTCTTTTAAGCCTTCCTTCAACTGTACAGTCCCATACCTACACAGCCTCAAGATCCCTCTCATTCCGGTGCGTATTCGGTTCATTCACGCGCCCCTTCGCTTTGAAGCTGCCAGGAGCCGCTCTTTGCCATGCCACCTTTTTGGGCACCAGCGATCACTTCCCGCCCTCCTCAGCCCCGGATGTCACATCATCCATGGAGGAAATCCCTTAGACCGCAAAGAGTCCAACAAGGCCACAAGAGGAAGTGGAATGAGATTCTCATCGTGGGAACGACCTCGGTAGCCCGACTGACCTCGAATAGGCCGCCTATTGCTTTCGGGGATGAAGACTTACCTGATGGAAGAGTCAACAGCTATGTCCCCCTGGCAGTGTCCGCTGTAATGGGAAATATTGAGGTCAGAAGGATTCTGATAGACCAAGGTAGCTCGGCTGATATCATGTTCGAAGAGTTAGTTGACAAATTGAGCATCGACTGTAGCGAGATCAAACCTCAAGCCGACCCAACCCCTTTAACTGGATTTAATGGGGCGACCACATACCCGTTGGGAACCTTGGAGTTGCTAGTCACCTTCGGTGACGACACAAACAGAAGCACCTCCTACAAAATGGTCAGGACGACGTTCTTGGTTCTGCCAATCAAATCTTGCTATCACTGCATCATTGGTCGGCCAACTCTTGGAAAGCTTGAGGCAATTGTATCTACCGTCCATTTGAAGATGAAGTTTTATGACAAAAATGACCAGGTCGTCACTCTAGCGGCAGACATGGAGGCGGCCAAGAAGAGCCACTACTTGTATCAGGACATCTACGACGAGCAAGCCATCAGCTCCGACCCTCATAGCCTTGGGAAAGGACACCAAGTCAATGTTGCTGATTTGGATGCCCGTTATGTGTAACGCCCCGATTTTCCTGTTAGCACGTTATTGTTTATGCATGAATATAATAGTAGCTTTGCGATATATTGTGCTTTTTAGTAAGTGTGGCTTAATATTACTTTAAATAAGTTTATATATTTTGGCGTGTTTAAATTACTAATACATAGATTGAGATGGTATTAAACCGTATTTTCACAGTACATTGGTAATATATGGTTTTTATTATCTAATTATTTGATTTATAGAATATTTGCATTTGGGATATTATTATTTTAGTTTACTACCTCATTTTATAAAATGTTGTTTTTGATTTTGAAAATTATCTTGGGCTATTAAGGTGCTAAAATAGTAGTTGTAGTGAAGTTGAGTTTTAAAAATGATTTAAAATGAACTTTAGGTCATTTTACTTGCATACAGCCCCTCGTCCTTGATAAACACACCCCCTACATATATTGAATTTCAGCCCACGAAAGACAGCAGCCCAGAACCCGGCCCACTCCTTCTTCTTCTTCTTCCCTGCGCATCTGCAACAGGAGCCGCAGCAAAAATCCTCACGCCGTTCATCTCCTCTCTTGCGTTCTCACCCTCCTTCCCACGGCCAACCTCAAAAACTCGGCTTCCCACACGAAATTCGCCGCTGATTCCGAATCCGACCTCTGTTCCTTCAACCGTGGCTCCGTTTTACTCGTGTATTTGCGATCCTAACCGCAAATAGAACTCAAACCAGAAACTTTGCTCTAAAACAGGTTTTGAAATCTGAAGCCAAACCTTATAATTATAGTAGAGGAAGTTTAGGAGAAGATGATTGGAGTTGTAACTAGGTTTTGTTGTGCATTTTCGTGGAGTTAGTAAGGTTTGAAGGAAGGGAGTAGTTGCTGAAATTCTGGGCAAACTGCAGTGTCTGGAGTTGCTTTGTTAGTCATGTAACTAGCTGAAATTCTGAAATTTTAGCAAAGTCTATCAAAGAAACCATAGATGGGATGGCAAGCTAGAAAATAGAACCCGTAACTAGCATTTTGAAGCTTGATTTTCGAGTTTGGGAAGCATAGGAACTTGTAAGAGGAGCTTTAGCAGTTGCATTGAAATTAAAAGAATTCAAAGGATAGCTTTGAAACTTAGCATTTTGATTTGGAGTTATTGGAGCTGGATTAGAGTATTTCGGATCCACACTGTGTATTGGAACAAGCTAAGAGTGAGTTTGGGACAGTAGGAGAAGGCATTGGAGTCGTTGGGCTCAGTTTGGAGGTGTTTAGAGCGAACCGGAGCTTGTTTGTGTATTCTAGTCGTTCGAGTTCGTGAAGTTCGGGTCGTGAGTTTCGGAACGTCTCGGTAGTTCGTAAGGTTAGGGGATTCTCATTTATGTCTATAATAATTAGTATGCTATGTATTGTGTGTGGAATAGCACTAGGTTGCTTGATTGTGTGCATTTTGTGCTAATTATATGTTGGTTGTTGTATTTGATACTTAATTTGGTAATATCATGTTGTTTGTTGTTGGAAAAATATGAGTTGTTGATTATGCATGTCAATTGTCAAGTGGTTGTTTAAATGCTTCAATGAGAGAGAGTATGAGATTGGGTGAATTAAATGATGATGAGTAATTGTCTAGATGAGTGTTGGTAATTGGATAATTGATTTGTTGGATTAAATTGTGGTTGAGTTATTTGAATAGGTGTGTTCAAGAGAGGGGGGCGCCAAATCCCTAAGGAAATGGCGCCTAGAGGGATCCTTGTCTCGGTGTACGGGCGTGGGGGCTGTTGGTGTCAAGGCATGGGCGTCATTTTGGCTGCCCCTTGGCGCCTTGGTGCCCAAAAACGTGTCTAAGGGATGGTTTAGTCCCTAAGAATTAATTTAATCCTTGGTGTGACTAAATAGTCCCTAAGAATTAAATTAATCCTTGGCGTGACAAAATAATCCCTTAGTGTCTAATTAATCCTAATAGGTTAACATAAGTCCTCAAATGCTAAATTAATCATAATGTGTTAAAATAACCCTTGGGTACTAAATTAAACTGTTGTGGGTCAAAATGGTCCTTAAGTGAGTTTTAATCCATGGGTAAGATTTAATTTAATCAATAAGTTGTGTTGGTGAAGTGATAACAAAGTGGTGAGTTAATGTTGAGGTGTTGAATTAATAAATGATGTGGGCTTCGGCCAAAGCGATGGGTTAATAAGCGAAGGGGGCTTCTGCCAAAAAGCGACGGGTTGTGTTGTGGAGATGTTTTAAGTGATGTGACAATGAATGTGGTGGTAATGTATTGTGTATGGTGCATTGTCATAGTGTCGCATAAAGCATATGCATAAAGCGAAGGGCTTTCGCCCAAAAGCGAAGGGCTTGGCCAAAGCGAAGGGTGCCCATTGGGCTAAAAGCGAAGGTGATGGATCCACATGCATAATGCATACATGCATAAACTCATACATTCATAGAATGCTTGCTGATGCTTAATTAATTTGTGATTGTTGTTCGTAGCATTATAATTGGACGGTAAATGTCTTAATTGTGAAGGGTTAGTGTTGCTAGATGCTTTCTACTTATAATGCTTATCTTACTTGTTATTATTTATGTAAAGAGACTCACCCTAGCATTTTATGTTGCCTGCTCTCGTGGCGACATGCAGGTGATTCGGAGTGAAGATGTCTAGGTTTCCTTGGGATTTTGTGTCGGCTCTGATCTAGTAACACCGGGGATTGGGGATTTTAGCATTGTTATTTTATGTTATGGATTAAACTGATTTAAATTATGTATTGAGTGTGTTGAACTCAATTTTATTTTTCGCTGCTGTGAACTGTTTCTGGATTATTGTAAACATTAAACAGGTTTTGAGGGTTTAACCCACGTGGCTATGTTATGCATTTCACGCACTAGATGCGTTTGAATTTTTAATTATACCTTGATGAGGTTTTTATTAAATGTAGCATTTTATTTGAGGTGTGTGAAAAAATGTTTTGAAAAACTCTGATTTTTATTGATTAAATAATATTAAGTAGAAGGGGGTGTTACATTATGATCCTGATAGCGACCCGGAGGATGACGATGATGATTTAGCCCGTGAGATAAAGAATAGACTGAAACGACCAGAACCATATGGACAGTTGATTGATATCCAGCTAGGGGATGGCCCAGCAAGGACGGTCAAAATTGGGAGCGACTTGCCGGAGCAAGTTAAGTAGGGGCTCATCAGTTGTTTAAAGGATTACGCCGACTTGTTTGCCTGGCAAGCCTCAGATATGCCTGGAATCCCAATTGAGATCGCTTGCCATCAGCTCTCAGTCGATCAGGCAGCCAGGCCGGTCGCCCAGAGGAGGAGAGCTCAGAGCGAAGAAAAGGCCAGGGCAGCGTCCCAAGCAATTGACGATCTCATCAAAGCTAATTTTGTTGAAGAGATCAAGTATACAACTTGGCTCTCAAACGTCGTGCTGGTCAAGAAAAAGAATGGAAAATGGCGCATGTGTGTCGACTACACCGACTTGAATAGGGTGTGTCCTAAGGACGCCTTTCCTGTGCCTAGCATTGACGAATTGGTTGATGGCGCTTCAGGCTATAAGTTGCTTTCCTTTCTGGACGCATATTCGGGCTACAATCAGATAACTATGTACCCACCAGATCGCCATAAGACAACTTTCATGACCGACCGTGGAAATTTACATACAAAGTAATGCCTTTTAGTGCGAAGAACGCCAGCGACTTACGGTACGCATGATGAGCAAGATTTTCAAGAAACAGATCGGTCGTATGGCTGAGGTTTACTTAGACGATATGATTATCAAGAGCAAAACTGACGATCAGCACATCGACGACCTGAAGGAAGTTTTTGAGGAAGCAAGAAGGAATTCGCTCAGACTTAACCTGGAGAAATTCACCTTTGGGGTGCGGGTTGGAAAATTCTTAGGTTTTCACCTGACGGAAAGAGGGATCGAAGCTAACCCCAATAAGTGTCGGGCGGTCGCAGATATGAGGTCGCCAACCACAAAGAAAGAGATCCAGCAACGGAACGGCATGGTTGCAGCCCTGTCCAGGTTTATACCTAAGTCGGCTTGTAAGTCGCTTCCTTTATTCAAGCTCTTGAAGAAGGACGTAGACTTCGAATGGACTGATCAATGTCAGCAAGTGCTAGACGACCTGAAAGCGGCTTTGACCAATCCACCAATCATGGCCAAGCCGCTGCTTGGAGAAACGCTATATCTGTACTTAGCAATCACAGAAGAAGTTTTGAGTGTCGTCTTAGTCAAAGAGAGCGACACGAAGCAAAACCTGGTATACTTTATCAGTAAGGTGTTGCAAGGACCAGAAACCAGATACTAGAGAATTGAAAAGCTGACACTCGCACTATTGGTGGCCGCTCACCAGCTAAGGCCGTATTTTGTGGCACACCAGATCAGCCCATACGACATCTTCTCCACCGACCAGACCTGGCAGGTCGCATGATTAAATGGGCAGTGGAACTCAGCGAGTTCGGAATCAAGTTTGAAGCCAGGTCGGCTGCAAAAGCACAAGTGCTGGCCGATTTCATAGCCGAAATGACCCCAACATCAGACGACCGACCAACCACCACTTGGACCTTGCATGTTGATGGTTCCTCTAATTCTAAGGGAAGCGGGGCCGGTTTGATTTTGGAGAATTCTCAAGGTTTGGCCGTGGAGGTATCACTCCCGTTCGCCTTTCACACATCTAACAATCAAGCAGAGTATGAAGCCTGTATTGTCGGGTTGTTGCTCGCCAAAGAGTTTAACGTAGACCGAGTGGAACTCCATTCTGATTCCTTGCTAGCTGTTTCCCAAATTCAAGAACTGTATGATACAAAAGACGACGTCCTAAAGAGTTACACAGCAAGGTGAGAGAAGCTGCTCGGTCGATTCGACCGATCGAAATTAAACATGTGCCAAGGGCCGAAAATATGCGAGCCGATATCCTTTCGAAATTGGCAAACACCTGGCGCCTAAAATCACCAAGCCTAATTCAGGAAACACTGACACGACCAAGTGTGCCGACCAAGGCTAGTCAATCATTAGCCATTATCCACATTGATGAAGAGAAAAACTGGATCACCCCCATATTGCAATATATTCAAACGGGTGAAGAGCCGGGCGATCAAAAAGAAGCCAAACTGTTGATGCAACGGGCGACCAAGTATTTGGTCGTGGAAGGGAAGCTTTACAGAAGAGGTTTCTCCTCCCCACTGCTGAGATGTTTGTCACCAATTGAGGTCTATCACGTCCTGAGGGATATTCATGAAGGTATATGTGGCAGCCATCATGGCGGTCGCTCAATAGCAAAGAAGGCTCTCAGAGCCGATTACAACTGGAAGACCATGGATATGAGGACGCAAAGAAACTGGTCCAAAAGTGCAACAAGTGTCAGGTGCACGCTGATGTTCACATCGCGCCCTCCTCCGAGCTGCAAAGTCTCACCTCACCTTGTCCATTTGCCTAGTGGGGAATGGATCTGCTGGGACCGTTTCCGCCCGCCCCAGGACAGTTCAAATTTCTGATCGTGGCAGTCGATTATTTCACAAAGTGGATTGAGGCCGAACCGTTAGGAACCATAATGGCGGCAAAAGTGAGTAATTTTTTTGGTCGAAATGTGCTAGCTCGTTTTGGCGTTCCCCAACAGTTGATAATAGATAATGGGACTCAGTTTGCGGACAAGCGGTTCAGAGAAATGTTAATTGGTTTAGGGGTGAAACAGCGTTTCACTTCGGTCGAACATCCACAAACCAACGGCCAGGCTGAAGCGGCCAACAGAGTCATTCTGCGCGGCTTAAAGAGAAGATTGGATGAGGCCAAAGGAAACTGGGTCGAAGAGCTGCAGTCAGTCCTCTGGGCGTATCAAACGACCCCTCATTCTACAACGGGTGAATCGCCTTTCAGACTTGTCTATGGGACCGATGCGGTCATTCCAATCGAAATGGGCGAGCTGAATTGGAGGACGACCAATCCACCATCAATTGCAAATAATGAACGAGCGACTAAGGAGGAACTCGATCTAATCGACGAACTACGGACTAAGGCATCTCTCAGAGAACAACTTATCAAGCAGAAGGTCGCTGCAAGATACAACTCCCGCGTCCAGAAAAGTGAATTCTCCATCGGTCAACTCGTTCTTAGGCGGGCAGATGTAGGGAACAAGAACGCTCGTCAAGGTAAGCTTGCCCCCAATTGGGAAGGACCATATCGCGTTATCAGCAAGACAGGCAAAGGAGCCTACGAGCTGGAAACCATGAACGGTGCGACCATACCCAGGACATGGAACGCTGAGAAGTTAAGAAAAGACTATGTGTAATGCAAAGTTGTTTTAAATGACCAAATATTGAATGAAAGCCAGGCGGGCGCTCTTGTTCCCCATTGGGGTTTTTTTACAGAGGTCTGACCTTAAAAAAGACTTGCGTTCTTTTTCCTTCATGCACGAATGTATGATCGGTCGCTCATCATGCGAGTAGCAGTAGAGCGACCGTTATGTCACCGAGTTGGCATACAAACAAGCGCCATCGAATGGCAAAGTCGCTGAGCGTAGCGACCTACAAATTTAGCGAGCGCCATCCTATGGCCCAATCGAGCGCCATCGAATGGCAAAATGTAAGTCGTTGAGCGTAGCGGCCTACAAATTTAGCGAACGCCATCGTATGGCCCAATCGAGCGCCATCGAATGGCAAAATATAAAGCGGCCAAGCGCAGCGGCCTACATACTTAACGAGTGCCATCGAAAGGCACCACAAAGGCGCTTAGTATTGCGGCCAATAGATAGTAAATGATCGCTTAGTTAAAGCGCGTACATGCAAATTTATGATAAATAAACACGCAAATGAGCGACAGAAAATCTAGCATTTAAAAGCAAAAAGTTTAGTTTTGATTATAGAATTGGGACGTCGAGGTCATAACCAGGGTGCCCTCGAATATTCACCGCTCGCAGGCGGGCAAAATTATTCAAAACAAAAGTAAAGACAATTAATGATCAAGAAGAGGGACCAGCACGGAAAATAACTACCCGTTCATGAACGACCTTCCCCTTTTCAACCTTCTGGGGACGCACAATCTCCTGGTCTACCACGCAGTGGCCGCTATTTACCACGGCCTCATCAATCACCAGCTCAAGATGGGCGAGCTTGATCTGACTGACTGCGTTGTTGAACTGATATTGGGCCGCCCCCAAAGCCTTGGTGACTGCCTCCTTAAAGCGAGCTTTGTACTTGTCTCTTTCTTGCTCAACAACCGTCATGTCGGCCTTCAGAGACGTGACCTGGTCTTCCTGTTCAGGCGGTCCACCTCTCCTTCAGCCGCAGCTTTTTTTTGGCCGTGCAGCTGTCCCACAGCCGCCTCGGCTCAGTTGAGCGATCACAAAGCGGCCGCGCCGGTGAGTCTCGGCCTCCTGGAGTTTTTGCTCGTTGGTAGGGATCTGCTGGACCTTTGGTTCAAGCTCTTCCAACCTCTTGAGCAGCCTATCCCGCTCCTCAGTCACCTTTAGCAATTTGGACACGGTAGACTTCAATTTAAAATTTTTATTCGACAGGTCGTCTTCAAGGTATGAAACTTTATGAAAAACTCGCCAACCTGCAAGCCGATCTGCTTCTTCTTCTTGGTATATTTTGAATAGTAGGCCAGCGGCCTTCATAGCCTCAGCCATCACTTCAAAGGGCTCTTCCTTGAAGCGAGCACAGTCGTTGTCCCCCAAGCCAAGCAAGTCAAGCTTGGGCGACCGACCAACATGACTCTTGCATTTGTGTTTCTTCCTATCAGAAGGGTCGCCGTCAGTAGAGCGCCCTCTTTTGCCTGTCCTTTCTTGTACAAGGGGGTTACTTGGCAGAACATTTCGGTCAGCAGAAGCCATCGGGTCGTCCAAGTCAATTAGCGACCGCCCAAAGGTAATCTCCGGTTGAGGGGCGCCTCCCTCAACGTTCACTACGGGGGTCCCACGAGGGGGAGAGTCGTCCCCTTCTTCCGCCGCCCATTGAGCAAAAAGGTCAAAATCTTCAACGCTCGCCATAGCAACTGCACAAAACAAAATACGTGTCAGTAAAGTTATACAATGAGCTAAACATAAAGAAAAAGACTGAAGTTTTGGCGGCCACCCACCAAGGGCGGCCTTAACAGCTCGGCTGCCTCTGGCGTCCACTATCTTGTTAATCTTTATGCGACCACCAGGGACGCGGGAGGCAATTCTTCTAAGCGTATGGGTCGTCCCAATATCCACAGCGGCAAGCTCCATTTCCTTGAAAGAATATGCCCCGGGTTTCTTCAGAAAGTGGTCGTAGGACCATAAGGTCGGCAAAAGAGGCGTCCCTACGCTATTATCCTTAGCCATTTGAGCCACCCCATGCATTGCCTCATTTGTATATGGGACGACCCAAAAGAAATCATTCTTCCACCCAGTTGGCAAGGATTCCATGTAGGGCTTAAAGAAATTGTATTGCGACCGGTTCTTGAGAGAAACTGCTTCCTTGCGAGCCCCCTTTGTCCTTGGCTCATAGAGGTAGCTCATCTCCATCAAAGTAAAAAATAATCTTAGGGAGACCGGTCGTCCCAGCGCTGTCAGAACGTCCTCGTAACCTTGCAAGAACGCCCAGGCATTCGGGTTCAACTGGGAAGGCGCGACCTTAAGATATCTTAAGACTTGTCTTTGAAACCGGGTAAAAGGGGGGACGATCCCCATGCGCTCGAAGACAACGCGGTACATGGAAAAGTTGAGCAGATCGGTCCATGTAGAAATATTCTCGTCCTTCTCCATGCCATCAACTCTCCAACCGTTGACGTAAAATTGAGCGGTCAAGACTGCTTCTTCTGGGGTGCGACGGCGTACTCTGCTTCGATGACTCCTAAGAGTAGAAGAGACCCAGGACATGTCCTTCTCGGCCGCTTCATCGGGATCACCTTGGACCAATTCTAAAGTCGTATCTTGGTCCACGCCTTGGGGATCCATCCCAGGCGCTAGGGCCTCAACGACCTGAATATCGTTCGTTTGAGCCTCGTCAATTACAGGGACCGGACCTTCCATAGGGCTCCTGGAATTTTCATCCCGTTCATTTTGGGTCGGTCGGTCAGAGGAACCGGAAGAGGTCCAATCTATAGAGGTAGGGGACTTGGAAGATTCTTCTGTGGAAGTCGAAAACGACCGCGCCGGCGCGAAGGTCGGTTGCGCCATTTTATGGGCTAACGAGACGGCTGGGCTGACGGAGATACGACGAGTCTGTTCGTCCGGGCCAGGTTAAACCTGTAGAGGGGGAGCGGTCAGGTTCGAGCGCATACATTAAGAGGGGGCGACTTGGTCGTCCCCAGACCTGACACCCCCTCCACCAAGTGGAACTTCAAAAATAAATAAAGATAAAAAGGGCGTTCGTGTTTACCTGAAGGGCCGGTGGATGAATCCCGCTCGAAGGATACGGGCGGATCGGTCTTAGAGCGAGCGAGCAGAGGGAAGCAGCGAGCCAGCGAGAGCGACGTGAATTTCAGAGAAAGTAGTAAATGAGAAAGTGAATGTGACTTCCCCTCGCCACCTTATATAATGGGCCAGGAGTCACCTCGGGCCCAAAAGCGAAGAGGCACAGCTTTTCATCTACCATCATTACTAAGCTTGAAGCAAGACGAACCGGCGCGCCATGGGAACTCTAAGAGTTGCCTCGAACAATGTGAACATTAAATCACTTGTCGGTTCAGCCATTATGACGAATATTTCGAGAATGGTCGTAGCAACAACGCAGGGGGCAGCGACCCTAAGATAGGTTTTGGTCCCGAGCGACCCCGCACCTAAATTTCGAAACGACCAAGACTTGGTGTGATAGTGACCAGACGCGGCCTACCAAAAGGCAATCCGGTCGTTGACAACATCAATTGCAAAGCGCACAAATCAAGCCTTAGCCCGCACTACCGCGACCGAGCTTGGGGGCAAGCTGCTGCAGAGTGGACTCAAGGCCCAATACAGTCTAATAGGCCCAGTATGGCCAAATACTATAGCTATAAATACTGCACGAATCCCAAGAAATTAGGTACGTCATTATTACTTGTGGTCCTATCCACTATTCACTGCTGACTTGAGCGTCGGAGTGCTTTCGCATGTATCACCCGCGGGCGAACCAAATTCAAGGACATCAGCACGACCTGCGACCGAGCTGAAGGACTATACAACCATCAAATTTCTATTGGTCAAGGCCCGATCAGGCGGCCTATTCGAGGCCGGTCGTGCGGCTGAGGTTGCTCCGACCATGAGTATCTCATTCCACTTCCTATTTGTAGCTTTGTTGGAATCTTTGCAATCTAAGGGGTTCCCACCGTGAATGACCATGGCGACCTCGCGACCTCTGGATCAGTGAGTATCGCGATCCTCATCAGACCCATCTTTGTCCTGAGGTCGGGAGGTCGTGATGTCGACGATTGCCTTTCCTTTATCCTGGGCAGGTTGCCCTCCTGACCTTTCTTCAGGTCGCTCGTTGTCTTCAGTCCTCACATACTTGCTCAACTTACCTTTCTGAATAAGGTCTTCAATGTCATCCTTCAGGGCCATGCAGTCTTTGGTGTCATGTCCCTTACTTTTGTGATACCGATAGTACTTTTTGGGAGACCGGCCACCCTTCTTGAGAACAAGGGGATCAGGTCGCTTCACCCCAACAAACTCGTTGTTTTTGCAGTCCATGTAGATCTGTGCTATGGGTGTATTCAACCTCGTGTGTTGTTCATATTTCTTTGGTCGGAAATCAGGCCTTCTTTCACGGTGTCCTTCTTGCCCTTTAGCTGGCCTGTTGTGCTATTCTTTAAGTCGCGTGCGGGCGCCCTTCCTCGCTGTCAATGTCTCTTCGTAACCCATATGATTGTTGGCCCTTCGAAGGAACATGCTGAGGTCCGTTTAGAGGTTGAGAGTGAACTCCTCTGCAAACCTGTGGTCCGGTCTAATGCCACGTTTAAGGTACTTCAACCTGTCTTTATCTGACAGGTCGCGAATTGTCTCGGCCTCAACATTGAACCTATCAATATATTGCCTCAGTGACTCATTATCACCTTGAATGACCGTGTCCAAGTGTTCTTCGTACCGGTATTGGCAACGATTGGCCGTGTAAAGTACAATTGTTATTCAATCTTGTGAAGTAAGATTTAGAAAGAATGTGAAGAAAGTCTGAGTGAAAGAAAACAAAAACCATGGAGCTCAATTTGGTATTCTTTTCCTCCTCTTGATCGTGTTGGTGTGTATTGGTGAGGGAAATCTAAATTATTTTCCTAAGTTTGTCAAAAGAAAGGAATTCACAACCTACGAGAGTGGATAAATTTCACCGATGAATTTTAAAAACAGAGACAACTTTCAATAATAATCGAAACATGCATTTGTTCCAGAACACATTACCAAAACAACGGAGTTGAAAGGGATCCAACATCAACTTTAATGAAACTCAAAAAGCGCTAGTGCTTTTTTGAAGATTACAAATTGAAGAATCCAATTATCAGAGTTTTTTTCTCAAACGACGACCGTTAATGTTAAAATCATGAAAACCCACTGTGTCTAACGAGATAAAATTGGACGAACGAATCTTTTTTCGTAATAGGAATGATTGAGAAGAAGGCCATTTGGTATCTATTGCTTGAATAAAGTTACAAATCCTTGGAGAGTTGGGGCCAGAGAGGGTAAGGAGCAATCAGTCTATTTGGTGGAGCGCACTTCTCGCAACCAACCGAAATTTTTGCAAAACGGTCGGACACTACAGTATATATACGCCATTCGCACATGGCATCAGGTACGTTCTCCTACCTTGTGTTATCTGCCCGAGCGACCACTTACTTGATCGTCGGAGTGTCTTTGCAGGTAACACCCGAGGTGCTCAGCGTGAAGCCAAGACCGGTCCTTTCTCCTATTCAACGACCGGCCTAGTCAAAGGACAACAACTTCAACACTTCATTGATCAAGGTACAATCAGTTTTCCTTTTCAATAAATATGATATTGGAAAAAGCCACACAACATACAAGAAACACAAGAAACATAGCCTTGAAAAGAAACCTTGCTCAAGAGAGAAAGGGCGAGAGAAAATAGAGAGTCTCATATAGAGTTTCTTTGGAGAGTTGCTTGAATAAAGTTACAAATCCTTGGAGAGTTGGGGCCAGAGAGGGTAAGGAGCAATCAGTCTATTTGGTGGATGGATTTACTGGAGGGCCAGAGAGGGTGCGTGACATGCCACTCAAATTATTTTAACCTCACCTTTATAGGCACATTTCCAACATTGGTTTTAAGCACTAACCAAGAAAAGATTGGGAAAATATATGTTTTGACCAATTTGACTTTGTGAATATAATTACCGGAACATCCTTTATTTTAACTTCTTTCCAATAGCAACCTTTTTGCTCTCATATAATTAGGAAAAATTACCTCTATCAAGGATGAGAAATGATATTTGGACAATGAAACATGGACAATGATGGACAACTACGGTGGGTCCCACACGTTACAATGGTTGATGTTTTAAAAAAGTTGGGTATTTATTTTCTTTGCGATGGTTAACCTCGTGTAAGCGTTGGAATTTTACTCGTGGTTAATGTTTAAAAAAGTTGGGTATTTATCCTGCTGCGATGGTTAACCTCAAAGGTACTCCAAAAGTGGAAGCCTATTGCATTGTCAATTCATTAGAGTACTTTTGAGGTTAACCATTGCGCTACGGATAAATACCCAACTTTGTTGAAACATTAACCACCTAGTAAAATTCCAAAGTTTACTTTTTGAGGTTAACCATTGCAGCAAAATAAATACCCAACTTTTTTAAAACATTAACTATTGTAACGTGTGGGACCCACCGTAGTTGTCCATTATTGTCCATGTTCCATTGTCCAAATAGCAGTACTGATCAAGGATAGGTGGATCTGAGGGAGTTGTACGAAACCACTAAACTCTGTGACTTCTACGTAAGCTTTATTAATCCTCCCAACCCTTCCTTTATGCGCGTGGGCGACACTTTGCACATGAACATTTTGGATAGTCATTGGAATAGTTGTGTTCTACATAAAGCAGTATCCTTGGCATGGCGTCTTCTTTTGAATAGAATCTCGTATCGAGCAAGTATATTTCAAAGGAGGATTGTATTTAATGTACAGGATAGTTTTTGTGTCTTTTGTGGAGATTTCCAAAAAATCAAAGCCGCTTATTCCGTTAGGTGAGATTTCTCTGTTAGAAAATGAAATTTGGAGTTTGATTGACTTGTGGTAACATGCCAATATTCTAGTGTGGTGTCTCTCCACAATGAAATAGGAAGAGTTTGATTATGGTTTGGCACACAGTTCTCTGGGCTATCTAGAAAATTAGAAATGGGCGAGTCTTACAAAATAGAATACTTGAAATCTTAAGGACCTTACTTTATTACTAAAAAATGGATTCCATCAAAGACTAAGTTGAGTTATAGCTTCTATGAATGGAGTGTCAATCCTTTAGGTTTATCTCCAAGAAATATGACTATTTGGTATTGTGGTGGTTTCCACTATAATTTTGTTTTAGGGTGAGACACTGTTTAAGATTTGAGTGGCTTTTTATGTAGTTATATTTATGGTGGACTGTATCTAAAAAAAATTAGTGCGTCAATTACTCAATCTTGTATTATCAATAAAATATATCTAATTATTTGGTTCAAAGAGGGTTTTTAAATTTTTTGGGTGATTTGAAAATCTTTCCCAAAAAAAAGCTAACGTAACCTTAATTAAATTATGTGGCGCCCGATGTTGGCACTACATGTGGTGTCATTCCAGCATTGAATAGTAAGAGTTTGATTATGGTTTGGCAAGCTATCTCTGGGCTATCTAGGAAATTAGAAATGGATAAGTTTTCTAAAATAGAATACTTGAAATCTTAGGGACCTTACTTTATTGTTGAAAATGGATTCTATCGAAGAATAAGTCGAGTTACCCCAGCTTCTATGAATGCAGTGTCGACCCTTTGAGTTTATCTCCAGGAAATATGATAATCTGGTGATGCGGTATCTAGTTTCATTTTGTTTTGTGGGGTGACACGTTGTTTAAGATTTGAGTGGATTTTTATGTAGTTATACTTATGGTGGGTTGTATGTAAAAGTTTTTAGCGCTTCTATTACTCAATATTGTATTATCAATCAAATATCTCTACCTTTTAAGATAAAACTCTATTCCTTTTGCCACAGTCTAAACATATATTTTGCATGTCTCTTTTAGAATTAGGTGCACTTCAAAAAGTAAAATAGAAAATTTAAATGTTTCATATAAAAAAAATTAATTAGTAATATCCTCGATATCAAGCTAATATGAGACCATTATATAAGGCGAGAAGCTCAACGTCGAGGTTATTGGAAATTAATTGTATTTATTTGTTAGGTGATGCGTAGTAGAACTACAGAAGAAGCCATTTTTAGACTGGCAATAGAAAAAAACCATTGATTATGTTTGTAACATCCTAAGGTTTCAACCTTGGAAGAAATACCTTGAATCTTAACACTTAGCAAAATCAGAGTTTCAAACCTACTTAAGGAATTCAACATACATCTTTTAATAGAATAAACCATCAATATTATACTCCAAGAGGTAACAATACAAAAACGAAAACTTACTAACATCAATGGAAACAGTTTCCATAAGTCATTCATACAACTCTTGTTCAATATCCAAAAGTGAAGTTCTCAAAATAATACAACATCAAAATAATACGTAGTACTTAATAAACAATGAGATACAATCTCAATGAGTTCTTTTGAGACCCCTTACCTTATACTCTTGGTGTTTTACAAATCTTTTCTCTTTAGCACAACCTGTGAAATTACTGCACAATTCGAACTGAGGACCCACCCAACAATTGCTATTGTTGAAAAACTTAGTTTGGGCCTTGGCTTTGGGCTCATGACTTCTCCCCACCAAGTATGCTGTTAAATTGGGATCGTGATCCCCATGGTATCTTATGTGTTTACTTAGCAGTCTTGACTTTCCTCACCCGATAAACAAGTTATTCCATTCAATACTTAAACCATTTAATCATGGAAGTGATTAGGGTTAGCGCATAGGGTAACTGGAGTACTTACATTGAAGAAAACATATAAAAATGGGCTGGGACATGGGCCTCATGTCGTAGGGACACAGGTCGTGTCCCCGTGTTTTGAAAATTTTGGTCACTAGCAGAGAGTGTGGACACGGACTTTGTCTCTGTCGTAGAATGCCCTGTTTTTATTTTTAAAAGGCTTCCTTCAATCAACACAGCCATTAATCATCATCACAAGCATAAATAGAGGCTATTTAGCTTATCATACCACCACTTAAACACAAAACATACTTCAATCCAATTATTCATCACATAAATCATGTATGTTTCTATTTCAATTTTTAGAAAAATCTAGCCAACCCAAATCAGTTAGAACATACATGCATTCAACATTCATGACGCTATAGATCTCTCAATCACACCAACAAACACATCGAAAACATCAAAGAAAAAGAACTCACTTGTTCCAAAGTCGATTCAAGCAATGAGCAACAAAATGAGTTTCAAGAACCTCAAAATCAAATTTCCATGACACCAACCAACACCCAAATGTTTCAAATTCGTCTCCATCTCCCAATTCCATTACTTGAATGCTCTAAACTTCAATGTAGCTTCCAATTGACCTATCTAAACTCTAAACACCAACATGCATCAACTCTAAACTCACAATCTAGTGTTTCCACACTCATACAACTCGAGGCGGCTTAGGGGAGAAGATGAATGTTGAACAAGCTGAACTCGTAATATTAATTCTAAGCTTGTAATGAGAATGGAAGAGAGAAGGATGACCATTCACAAACAACTTGAGCAAAGCTCGGCCCGAGTTGTACCAGCAAAGACACTCCGATGACCAAGTCAGTGGGGTGAGTCAAAAGAAGGAATAACGAATGGGTCTAAAAGTTTACCTTGTTAGTGGGCGTGGACCCCTATTTATAGTACCGGGCAATTTTTCTTGTCCACATCGGGTGGATTGGACTGATCGGGCCGTTGATCACACGCGAGCGACGAGCGAGCATCTCATTGAGTGTTTTCTTGTTGGATTGGGCCTCTACGATCGCACAAAAGGCGTCGTTACTTTGGGGGGTTAAGTCATGATTATGCTATAGTGGTAAAGTTACTTTATGGGTTACTTTTGATCAAAAAAATGGATTAGAAATAAAATATATTAGATTAGATTAGATTAAAGATAAAAAAAACTAAGAAAGAAAATCTCTGATTTTCTCTATTATAAACAACTTTTACAAATTTGGAAATTATAGTTCTGGTCTTCCTATTTTCATAAATCACATATTTGGTTCATCTATTTTAAAAACTCATATATTTGGCCAAATAAGGTTTTTAAATATTTTTGGTGATTTGAAAATTTGACCCAAAAAAAGATGTCGTGACCCAAATTAAATTACGTGGCGCCCGATGTTGGCACCACATGTGGCTACCACATAATTTAATAATCTATTCAACATCTATATTTTTTCATTTCCCTATCTTAAAATATTGTGTAACCCTTATCCTAAATTCTATAACACAAAAAAATGCTTTTAATTATTGTACATTGTTTCTTTCCTTTCTTTTGTAAAGTTTCCTACCAAAAATTTAATTTACATAAAATATTTCATTCATCCCCCTTTGCTTCAATCCAATCATATATTTTCCCATCTCTTTTATTTAAAACATTAATTAGAATCCAATAATTAATGACTTGTTATATAAATGCATTTATTTTTTTATTCTCTTTTGATACATTCCATATTCGTTCATACACAAATCTCACAGTTAATCTCTAACACTTAAAATGATGAATCCTGAGTAATGATATTGATTTTAATGTACATTGTGTATTTCCTTGTTTCATAAAATGTCATAACAAAAATATAATTTACCAAAAATATTTCATTCATACCCCTTTCCCTCAAATTAAACATATTGCGAGTTGTTTCATAACGTGTCCTAACAAAAATATAATTTACCTAAAATATTTCATTCATCCCCCTTTGCCTCAATTTGAACATCTTGCAAGTTTCCCCGTAACAATATAAAATGCAAGTACATGAAATGTTTTAAACATATCATCAAACCTATAACAAAGTCAATAATTATTTCATCTTTAATCTTTATGACAAACTCATGTTTTTAATGGATATGGTTAATGGCAACAATAACAGTGAAGATGAAGATGAAGATGAAGATAGAGATATTCTCATGGAAGTACTGATAAATCTTAAAATCAAATCAACAGAGTACCAAAGGTATGCCACGACACTAAATTCTCAACTTGATTTGTAATTATTTTCAACATATACATACAAACATGCATTGATAGGTTTTAAGTTAGCAATTAATTATAATGAGCTACTATGAACTGCGATTATTTCATATGGATTTTATTGCAATAATATTCCATAGGATGAAAGATTGAATCAATGGCATTCAAAATTCTTCAGAATATGGAATCCATCTTATCATTGAAAATTTGTAATAAAAGTTTTAGAAACAAATTTATATGATATTAGAAAGAGAGGATCTCATTTAGCTCAAAAAATCTTGTAGTTGTCTTTGGGGTAATAGGGTGTTTTGGAGAAGTTTATGTGTTGTAAAAATTTTCACGATGTTATACTCTGGTTGTCATTAGACAGGGTTCGTGTTTTTCTTTGGTGTTGGAGTTTTCCACGTTAAATTTTTATGTTACGATTGGACTCATTTTATTTCTCTATGTTGTTTTTTCTAATAATTTAATCATATATATCCATTTAGATTTGTATACATTATGATGAGACAAGTTATGTTTTTTGAATAAGGTGAAGGTGACACATTACAGGCGAAAGTCAAAGAAATCGATGAGGCTTTAGTGAATGAATCTCGGACCCCAAAGCGCTTCATAGAAGAAAAGCGAAACAAGGGCCAAAATGAGATCAATTTGCCAAACATATCTAGGAAACCCTATCCAAGATCGACAAGTATGTGAAGAGGCATGTTGATGCTAACATGTATGCCAAGAGCCGTGAGAAAAGTCTCGATGATTGGGATCGAAGAAGTTCATTAAGGTTGACCCAACTACAATCTTTGACCTACTCAAGGCAGCACATTATCTCAAGATTGAGAATCTTATCAATTTGGCAAGTGAGTATATGGATGGAATGAGCAGGGGAAAGAGCATAGAAGAGATACGTCGGATTTTCAACATCTTGAATGATGTTGCTTTCTCATTTCTTTTCTTAGTTCTGAACAATTTGTGCTCTAATGCATGTAGATACTACTAATGATATGTTTTGTAATAATAAGAAGACAAATATCGTTTGCAAATTTAAACTTGTCAGTTTGATGTTTTTATAACAAGATCCTCTAAACATCTTTTGATATCATAATATATAAAATGTATTTGGATTATAGAAAAAAAGTTATGTTTTTTTGAATAAAAATATTGAGAAAAAAATTCACAATAAATAGTTGTTTAACACAATCCAAATGCAAGGGCACATACGTTCGGTAGATGGTTAATGAATATAACAAGTGACAAAAGACATTAACCATCTAGTGAATGTAACTAATCAGGAATTTGAAAGTGAATAATAACAATTCCCAAAAGTTCAATTATATGTAGTTTTTAACATTTGGAAATCATGGTTAATAATGTTCAAATTTATGGTTAATTACATCAAGTAGATGGATAATGGGTCACATCTGTTATGTTCATAAACCCTCTACTATACATAATTAACCATATATTGAAATAGCTTTAACCAAGTATTATATTGAAATAGGTTTCTGCGCAACCAAGAAACATTGAAAAATAACTCACGTTTCAAAACTTCTTTCTTCTAGAACTCATTCGTTTGTTTGATCGCAGTTTGATCCGAAATATCACCATCTTTCTCGAAATCATCTCACAAATCTGTTTCTGACCTCCGTTTAGGCAAACGAAGCACTGGTCATAACCTTCAAATACTATGGGCTAACTGTATATTGGTTTTTTTGATCACCACGGTCTTTGTTTGGAGAAACAAACACTACTTTTGGATTCTTCGTGTCGAAATATTCGAGAAGCACTATCGCTTTATGAGTTTTGGCGAAGTTTACATCAGACCCATCTTTACTCCATCATTTCGCTTCTTTCTCATTCATGAGCTCTGCTTTCAAGTTTCCTTCACTCCCATTGATTATAAGTTCTCTCTGTTGAGGTAAGGGGGGAGATTATTTTGCTCATGGGTATAACAATGGTCGTGGGTAGAGGAGTTGGCCTTAGACCCCATTTTTGTCTAAATTTTGGTTCTAGATATATTTGGCTATGAAATTTTGTGTGCTCCATGATGTTGAATTTGGCTATGAAATCATCTATGCTCTATGTATTGTTTGATTTATGTGTAATATCTATCGATTGAAATTTAATTAGTTGAGTGTATTGAATTGATTTGATGTATTTTAATTGATTGTTATATTTTATTTATGATTTATGATACCCTGAGATGGAAAAATAATGTGAAATAGAGGTTTAGTTGTCTTATTTTGAGTTGAATTTTGTATTATAAGAGTGATAAGTATATAGTTGTGGTATAGGAAATATTAATTATCAATACTCGTAAATTGAATTTGAAATTAGTTAGGGAGACTTGATGAAATTTAATCACTAGTAATTTAGAGAGACTTTGTAGAGTTTGATTTGTAGTTTATTTAGAGGAGCTTTATAAAGCTGGATTTTTGGGTTGTTTACAGAAACTAGTGAAGTTGACCTTTGGCTATTTAGTAAGATTTATAGAGTGATTTTAATTATATAGAGAGACCTTATGAAACTGATTTTTGGTTACTTAGTGAGAATGCGTAACAGCTGGATATTTTTTAATAGTTAGAGAGTTGTACTATTTGGTTTTAAAAATAACAAAACTAAATTAGTAACAATAGAGCGATTAAATTTTATAGACAAGGTTAGAAGAATTAAATTAAAATAGAACAAGCCGAATTTTATAAATAGGAAAATGCAAATATTTATTGACTTTATTAATTATAGGAGGTGATTTCTCTTTAATTAGGAGACTCGTAACGTGTAAGATATTTATTTTAGTTTAAGAGTATTACTTCTAAGACTAATAATTTTAATGATTAAATTAGATTCGGTATTTTTATATCTTACATGACTTTGAAGTTGGTTAAGAATGTAATTATCTTCTAAAACTAATGCGGCTTGTCACTCTCTCCCGCCAACTTCCGCTATTTTTTTTTTGCTTTCCCCTTTTTTTTTGTTTTTCTTTCTTCTTTCATTTTTTACTTCCTCTTTTCTTTTTATGTTCTTTTTCCTTTTTTTCTTTCTTTTTTATTTTTTGGGTTATTTCTTTTTAATTATCTTTTTAATATTTTAAGGAGTACTTTACGGTCTCAAATTTTTAGATGCGTGTTTAAATATGTGAAGTTGGTTTTTCAATAACCTATTGGGTGATATATAGATTAAATTTTATGACTAAATAAGCAAAGTGAGACGCTAAACAATATGGTTTGGTGTACTTTATGGTTCAGAAAAAAAATTAAATGTTCAAATACACAAAGTTGTTACTCGATAATCGATTTGGTCAAAAAATTAAGTGTTGCTGCATTGACTGTACTCCCCGTGGGAATTTCAGTCACCTTTATAATAGAACATTCATCATCTTCTTTCAACGAGACCTTCAGTCACATTTACAATAAAACCTCCATAATATTTTTCAACTTTGTATAATTGCTCCTATTTTATCATGGGTTTTCCTTCAACCATGCATGATATGAGAATTAACAGAGAGTTTTTTTTTTGACAGAAAAATCAAAAGAGTTTTTGACAAAAGAATCAAGGGAGAGTTAATAGTCTATATTTGGTTCCGTAACAAAAAAAGTATATTTTTTTTTTGACAAAAAAAAAACTATATTTGGTTTCTATACTATTTAACTTTTATTTAAAGTGTCATTAGTAATCCAAGTGTTGCTGGGTTTGGTGGTTTGATCCGTGATTGCGGTGGAATTTTCATCCGTGGTTTTTATGGTGCTCTTTGTGTGACTGATGTGATTTATGGTGCTCTTGGTGTACTTGATTGTGAAAAAAATTATTTTGTAACAAAATATCTAAAGTGAAATGTTAAGTAGTGCGTTTTGAGGTACTTTTGGGATTTGAAAAAAATTTAACTCTTCAAATACCAGAAGTTTGGTAAAATATAATAATAAGTTTGTGAAAAAATACGTAAAGTGGGGTGCTTGCAGTTTAGTTTGGGGTACTTTAGGACCCCAAAAATTTGTAGATGTTCAAATACACAAAGTTCGTTCCTTAATAACATTTTCTTTTTTATTTTATAATCTTCTTATTTAATTTATAGTTTTAATTTAATTTTATCCTGTCTTTTTTAATTTAATTTATAGTTCCTTAATACTACTTCATATTTCACTTTACACATTTTGTTTCAAACTAATTTTTTTACCATCAAGTATACCAAAACACAATTGTCTAGCATATCACTTTACATATTTTGTAATTAAATTAAAAAAATTTCATTGAATCAATTATTCAACAACAAAATTTGCATATTTAAACATCTAAGTTTTTAGACTTTAAAGTATCTCTTAAAAATAAAAAATAAAAAAATACAAAATCTTAAAATATAAAAGAAGTAAGAAAACAAAAACAGATAAAACCAAAAAAAGAAGGCTTCATTTCTTTCCGGTGGTGGTCGCCAGAGCAAGGTGGAATTGATCAGGATATTTTTTTAGGGGTTTTAATGCGTACAATAAGGGGATTCCAAATATCATGTTAGTTTTCTGGTTAGAAGTTTATATATGGTGGCCAGAAACGTGGAAGAAGGAGTAGATGCAAAAGTTTTCCGATATACTTTGTTTCTGAAAAAAGTTGAGACTTTGCATACTTTTGGTTTTTTCATTTGCCACGTACTTACAAAGCTAAAAATTTCCTTCGTCTTCCGTTAATTTTCTCATTAAATCCCCATCACATGATGGTAACATGTAATTGGTCTCCTTCGTTACTTTTCATCTCATTTCATTTTCTCTTTGTTAATTTCTTATTTCATTTATTCTTTAAGTAGCTTTCCTTGCGCTTTCATAAATCAATGCATACACTCTCTTGCTTCTTCCTCTCCTCCCTCGATGTCACTATTTGAGTGATTTTGAAAAGCTTGGATTTTGCCGACATTGGTTTTGGTTTTGGCTTACTAATCTGTATAAACTAATTCATATTTTTTTCTTATATTTTAATGTTTTTAAAAAAATAATAGTTTGGGTACAAAATACGTAAGGTGTGATGCTAAGCTGTATGTTTGTGGGTACTTTAACGTTCGGAAAAAAAATTAAGTGTTCAAATACTACTTTAGCGTTCAAAAAAAAATTAATTATTAAAATATGTGAAGTTTGTTCCTCATTAACCGGTTGGACGGAAAAAAAATTAATTTGATTACAAATTACATATTGGTTTTGGTTTTTTTTTTTTCTCTTTTTTTTCCATTTTTTTGTTTCTTTTTGGTTTTTCTTCTCTTATATTTTAAGGAGTGATTTATTGTCTTGAAAATTTTTAGATGCCTAAAAAGTGTGGTTTGGTGTACTTGATCGTGAATTTTTTTTATTTTGTAACAAAATTTCTAAAGTGAAATGTTACGAAGTGTGTTCCTCAATAACCATCTCTTTTTGCTTTTATAATCTTCTTATTTAATTTATAGTTTTAATTTAATTTTATCTACGGGAACTTCAGCCACATTTACAATAAATCATCAATCGTACTCTTTCAACTTTCTATATGTGCTTCTATTTTAATTGTAATTTCCATCAAATTCATCACGATACCACGTGTTTCACTTTCTATTTTATTGTCTTCTTTATTTTGGTCATTTTGCACCAATGTGTATTAAATCTTTTCTTTAATTGGTTTTTATATTTTTATCTTTCTTTAATATTCGAGAACATGCAGTGTTGCTGCATTGACTCCCCGTGGGAATTTCAGCCACATTTACAATAGAACCTTCATCATCTTCTTTCAACGAGACCTTCAAACACATTTACAATAAAACCTCCATATTCTTTTTCAACTTTGTATAACTGCTTCTATTTTATCATGGAATTTCCTTCAACCATGCATGATACCCGAGTGCTTCACTTTTTCATTGTATTGTCCTTTTTTTTCGATAAGCAATTTCATTGAAAGGAGCACAAGGGGTGCCCATCCCTTACAATTTTTCTTTCTTATTATGGGTTCATTTTTTGTATTTGTATTTAATGAATGTTGATAATTATTAAAGTTCTTTAGACTTTTTCTTCTTATTTTATCTACGGAGGATGTTCAATTTAAATGTCTTTATTAAAGTTTATTTTAAATTTATAAAATTTATTATTTAATTAATATTTATAATTTAATTTTATATTCACAGTTATTAGATTTTATATTTTGCAAAGTAACATCATTTGCCTAATGGCATAAGCTACTTATTAGATTTTATATCACAGTTAACAAGCTCGATGTTGACCACTACAAAATTTTCTTTCAAGTACGATGCAATATTATTCTATCGAAAAAATTAATTACTCGATTATACGATTAAATTTAGCCAACCCCGTGCATCGCACGGGTTATGGGGCTAGTTTCAATTAATTGTTAGATAATTCTTGAGGATTTTCGTGAGACGCGTGATCCTTTTTATGAATATTATTGAGACAAATCACCTAGCCTGTGAGAGGTAATGATGGGGTTTGAGTAATATTCTGCTTATATCGTGCTTAGCCTGTGAGAGGCGAACCTGTCTTCGAGTCTGAGTTACCTAGTCTGTGCGAGGAAATTAGTGTCTTTCATTTTGAGATACCTAGCCTATGAGAGGTGAGAATGGTACTCAGCGATCTTTCCTAGCTGTGTGAGAGGAAACCTGTCTTTAGTTTGAGTTACCTAGCTTTGTGAGAGGGTGAGAATGGTACTCAAACGATTTTTCCTAGCTGTGAGAGAGCAAACACATCTTTTAGTTTGAGTTACCTAGCCTGTGAGAGGAGAGAATGGTACTTAAGTGATTTTTCCTAGCCTGTGAGAGGCAATCCAGTGTCATTGAGTTTGGATTAGTGAGATGGTACCATGTTCCTATATATGTTGCAGAGTTGAGGACTCGTTCATTGATATACAATTTTTGTGACGATGTAGCGTGGTTGAAGTTATATGAATATTTGATGGCATGTCTGTGTGTTGTTTCTATCCACCGTTGTTGTTATGCTTTTAACATGATGTAAAACGTACTCACCCCCTCGTTTTCTATGTGTTTTTTTTGTATGGTTTGTGTGCAAGCTATCCTTAGGACGAGACTGTGGATTAGTAGTATTGGGGTGTTGTCCATGAGGACGAAGTGGAGATATTTTCTCTAACTTATGTTATAGTGTTGTTGGACTACTGTCAAGTTCAATTGGGATGCACGACTCTGATATTGTGACATCGGTGTTGGGATTAATATTTTTGTCTTGAACTTATTTTTTTATTATGTTAAACAATGATTTAGAGTTGTGATGTACAATGATGAAGCCTTTTCTCCCTACGAAGGATTAATATTATTTATTTTTTTTTTCATTATATGTTGTTACTATTACTCCATACTAAAAATACTTATTTTTCGTACAATTCATTTAAAACTGGTTTTGGGCCTTAGGGTGTCACATTAGTGGTATCAGAGCGCGGTCTGTCCTTCAGGCCGGTGAGTCATGTGTCTGTCATGCTTGTGTTGTGTACTCTGAATCCTCGCATGACTAGTTGAGTGATTCTCTTTTTTGTTAGTTATTTTAAGTTTCTACTTGTTTGCACATGTGTTACTATGTTTTAAGCGTTGAGTAATAACTTTCGTGTTTCTGCAGTTATAGTTATTGCTTTCTTTCAAATTTAATTGAAAATTTTATGTTGTTGTTTATTATTGCTACCTTTATTGATTTTATTCTTTCATTACCTTGCCTTTGTAATTTATTTAATGGGTGATGATTGAAAGTTATATTGATTTATTAAGGTATGTGCGATTAAAATAATTTTACTACATCCAAAAGAGTGGGAGTCGTGATGACGCCTTCGCATTCTAGGATTGCGTTAAAAATCTTTTAGTTTACTATGTGTAATTTTAAATGACTATAGTTTTGTTACCTTAATTAATGGGTTACATGAGTTGGAGGGATTGATCACCCCAAGAACTCATCACCAATGAAGGAGGCGACAATAACTCATGGTTATTATTATGTTTGATTTGTAACAATTTTATTTGGATTTGTTATAAGGAGTGTCTCCATCCTCTATTTAATTTTTTTTTTAACTTCTTTAGCTTTTCTCAATGTGATGTAGTGAACTTGCTTGATATGAAATTGCATATACTACACAAGTCGAATATTTGAAATTTATTCTATCTTTTATAACTTACACTATATTAAGTGTATGCAAATAAAATTAATAGTTTAATTAATCTTGTGAAAATTTTTTTGTGGGTTAACTAAATTATATATATTGCCTATGTAAGTGGATATGAATGATGTTTGTTCCTTTCTAATAAGAGTCTAGAACTCTTGTAGGAGTTTTACTAGCAATCAACTTGATATACATAGAACTTCTAGGATAAGTTAGAATTTAAGAGTATTTTGTGTCTTTGTCTTAATTATTCTATATGCCTATGGTGTGCCATTAATTGTCTTGGTAAATTTATATGTTCCCTTTAACTTTTCTCGAAAAATAGTAAACTACATGTTAGTTAATTCCTTAGGATAAAAAGATTGAAGATGATGCCTACATGTTTAATCTTTTCTGATTTGTTTGTTTTATTTGTTTGCATAACTGGTTATGCTTATGTTCAAATTAGTAGAAACTACTAAATTAAGTATCGTACGCTATCTAAAAATGGTTTCCTTGTTATACATAGTGTCATGCATGTTTTTATTAATTTCTAGATATTTGTGTCTTGTAAATGCTTATATCCTTCTGCGCGTTTTCCTTGAAAATAGAAAGTCATTTAAATCTTATTTTAGTTTTCTTGTGTTTATTGAACCTTTATTAGTGTTTTGTGCTTAGATTTAAAAGCGAGTAGTAACGCGACATAAGATATAGAATCAATACATTAAGTTGAGACTCATATAAAACAATAAAACCATACATTTTTTTAGAAACTTTTAGAAATGCTATCTCTATTAGGCTTGATATGGAGTTGTTAATAACAGTGAAAAGAAGATCAATTATTGTATGCAATAGATAGGACTTGATTTTTTTTTGAGCTTGAAAAGTGACCCATTAGGTGTTGGAGTTTATTTGAGTACACTTAGTGATAATTGTAATTAAGGCCTTAAAACAAAATAATACTTTAGTGTCCTATAGTTTAGGGAATTGACATTATAAAATAATACTTTAGTGTAGCAGTTGCTAATCATGTTTACCAGAAGTGAAAGTATGACAAGAATCTAGTAAACTTTCAAAGTGACATGAAATAAAAATTCACCTTAACAGTGAGTATAGCATGATTTGGGAGTTTGATCAAAGCAAGATGTACGCCAGAATTGTAAAAAGAGATCGCCACCTTTAGTAGCGTTTATAAAAAAACGCTACCCATTTTAATAACACGCTACACCATTAGTAGCGTTTTAAAGTAAAACGCTACCTATTAGGTAACACGCTAGACAGATCCCTAGCGCTTTTACTCAAAACGCTAGCAAATTAGAAAACACGCTAGACAGATCCCTAGCGCTTTTACTCAAAACGCTAGCAAATTAGAAAACACGCTAGACAGATCCCTAGCGCTTTTATTCAAAACGCTAGCCAATTAGAAAACACGCTAGATAGATCCTAGCGTTTTTAGAAAGCGCTAGCCAATTAGAAAACACGCTAGATAGATCCCTAGCGTTTTTATAAAACGCTAGGTATTTAGTAAACACTCTAGACATATCCCCTAGCGCTTTTACTCAAAACGCTAGGTATTTAGAAAAACGCTAGATAGATCCCTAGCGTTTTTAGAAAACGCATAGGTATGGTTAAATAATTTTTTTGTTTCCCATTGAGCTACTTCCTCTTTCAAATTAACACTCTTACCCGAAACGCAAAAATCACTCACCCGAAGCATAAAAACCCTAACTCAAATTAACATCATCTCTCTCAACGAAAATCATCTCTCTCAGTTGAACATCATCTCTCTCACTCGGACAACATTGGTGAGTTTTCTTTCCTTTCTCTGTTTCTTGTTAGATATTAATTGTGGGTTCTAGTTTAGAAATATATTAGTTTTGTCACTTGTGCACACTAGACTCTTCTTCTTTTTTTCACCACTAGCCTCTTCTTGTTACACATAAATTAATTTTTTGGAAGACTAGACTATATGGTTCCTTTGTCTTGACCAAAGGACCGAGAATAGAAATAGAATATGATATAGATATAGCTTGGGAAAATAAGGAGTGGAATTGAAAAAATTTAAAAGAGGAAATTTTGTTTGTTTTTATATGAATTGATTCTTCATTATATTCGAATTGCTTGATGGGTCATATGTTAAAGTTCTCTTCTCGAGGATTTTATTATAAATATTTGGCAATTATGGATAGAAATTGGATGTCCGCCAATCGTCTGTCCCAAGGAGTATCTTTACTGGAGTGGATTATTTTGTGAGTTGTCTTTGTTGAGCGTTTAGGGACTTCTAGTGGTATGAAATGTCCTTGTTTAAGGTGTTGTTATGTAAAATCGATTCATCGCAGAGGAGTTGACCACGACATTTAAAGGCGAATGGAATTGATCAAAGTTACACTTGTTGGATAATGCACGGTGAGAAAAAGGTGAATCTTCAAATATGAATGATATTAGTAAGAGATATGCGCTACCACGGTTGACACCGGAACACATTCATTTGATGCGAACGAATTTGAAGAGATGGCAAAGGTGGTTGAAGAGGATCTTAATGATTGTCTGAAATGTTTGAGAAGTTGATAAGCGATCGAGAGAGACACCATTTCTGCGGGTTGTAATGAATTCACAAAATTATTGGTTTTGTGATCAAGTTGTATAACTTGAAAACTTCGCCACGGATGGACGGATAAGAGCTTTTCCGATTTACTCTCACTACGAAAGAAATGTTGCGAATGATAATGTGCTTCCTTCTCGGACGTATGATGCAAAGCAAATGTTGGGGTCTATTGGCTTGAACTATGAGAAGATACACGCTTGTCCGAATGATTGCATTTTATTTCGGAATGAACATGCGTTGTTAAAGTCGTGTCCTAAATGTAATGCACATGCAGTATAAGAAGAAAGAGTCCGCTCCACAAAAGGTGTTGTGGTATTTTCCTATAATTCCTCGATTTAGGCGCATGTATCGTAGTTCGGAAGATGCAAAACACTTGACTGGCATGAGGATGAAAGGATTAAAGATGGTATGCTCGACACCCGGCAGATTCTCCGCAATGGAAAAAATCAATATTGAGTATCCTAATTTGAGGATGACCCGAGAAACCTCGCCTTGCATTGTCTGGCGATGGATTTAACCCGCACGGTATCCGAGTAGCTCCCACAATACATGGCCCGTGATTTTGGCGATTTATAACTTCTGCCGTGGCTTTGCATGAAACGCAAATATATGATCTTTGTCTTTGTTAATTTCTGGCCCAAACAACCGAGAAATGATATTGATGTATACTTGGCTCCTTTAATTGAAGACTTGAAGCAAATGTGGGAGATTGGGGTAGAGGTGTATGATGGGTTCAGAGAAGAAAGTTTCACCACGAGGCTATGATCTTTGGCACAATTAACGACTTTCTGCATACGGCAATCTATCTGGATGCGATAACAAAGAGGCGTGTGCATGCCCTATATGTGAAGATAACACAGTTGGATGTGGTTGGAACATGGTAAGAAGAATATCTATTTTGGTCATCGTAGATTTTTGCCATCAACTCATCACTATCGATTGTGGAGAAAGGCATTTGATGGGAATACGAAACACGTAGAGCTCCCCGCCTTTGTGACTGCGAGCAGTATTTGAAAAGGTGGAAGATTTGAACATTAAATTTGGGAAGCCTTTTGCGGGAGAGATTGCCAAACGGGGTGGAAGAAAAGTCGATTTTCTTTGAGTTGCCATCTGGAAGTCATTATATGTAAGGCATTTCATTGATGTGATGCATGTTGAAAAGAATGTCTTGAAAGTGTCATTGGTACCTTACTCAATATGCCGGGTAAGACTAAAGATACCATCAACTCAAGGTTGGATTTGGTTAGTATGGGTTTGAGACCTGAATTGGGTCCGTAAAGAAGGGTACACGTACATATCTACCTCCCACTCATACTCTATCTAGAAAGGAGAAGACTGTCTTTTGTGAGGATCCCTAGCGTTTTACAGAAAACGCTAGGAATGGTAGTAAAAAGGTGCTATAGCATCCCTAGCGTTTTACATAAAACGCTAGGAATGTTAGTAAAAGGTGTTATAGCATCCTAGCGTTTTTATATAAAACGCTAGGAATGTTAGTAAAAGGGTGCTATAGCACCCTAGCGTTCTGAAAACGCTAGGAATTGTAAAAAAGCGCTATAGCATCCTAGCGTTTTTACATAAAACGCTAGGAATGGTAGTAAAAATTTTAATAGCATCCCTAGCGTTTACTAAAACGCTAGGAATTGTAGTAAAAATTTTAATAGCATCCCTAGCGTTTCTGAAACGCTAGGAATGGTAAACACGCGCTAGATGATCCCTAGCGTTTTATGTAAAAACGCTAGGGATGCTATTAAAATTTTTACAAAGCGCGCTCTCTCATCTCCCTCACACACTCACGTAGACGTCTCTTCATCTACCTAACTTCTCTCCACGACCCAGGAAATCCTCCACGAACAACCCGAACCCGAACAACCCGAACTCACGTGAGACTTCGCTCATCGTACCTTTGCGAACCTCCACGACCCAGAAACCCTCTTCGTTCATCTTCGTTCATCTCCTTGGTGCTACGACCTAGAAACCCATAAACGCGACCCAGGAAACGTAAAACGCAGAAACCCATCCTCTTCGTTCATCCTCTCTCTCCTTGGTGCTATCTTACCACGCAGCTCCCTCCCATTTGTTTCCTTTTTCTGCACTCTCTCTCCCTTTCAAAAGGTATTTCTGCACTCACGTACTCTCCACCTCTCTCACTGCAATGACTATTTGTTATGGTTTTTATGGTTTGTTATGTATCTTTTGTATGGCTTTCTCTGTTACTTAATTAGCTCAATGTTGTATCTAATTAGTTGTTAGATTAGTCTAGCTTAGATAGCATTATTAACTTGACTAGTGCATGGCTTTCCTAGTGCATGGCTTTCTCTGTTTACCCTAGGTTCTTAGTGCATGGCTTTCCTATATATGTTTACTCTAGGTTATATACTTAGTGCATGGCTTTCCTATGTATGTTTACTCTAGGTTACTTAGTGCATGGCTTTCTCTGTTTAGTGCATGGCTTTCATATATATGTTTACTCTAGGTTATATACTTAGTGCATGTCTTTCCTATGTATGTTTACTCTAGGTTACTTAGTGCATGGCTTTCATCACATTACTTAGTGCATGGCTTCTTCTATATTTTGTTAAGTGTTTGTTGGTTCTAAACAATTAGAAAGCTAAAACTCACTGAGTCTATTTCATTTGGGTCATTGCAAGTCGGATGGCATCACATAGTGATCACGAGTAGTCGAGGTGGTGATGGGGGTGATAGAAACACAAAGAAGTTCACTCCCGAGGAATTACATCGAAAAAGAATATAGTCCATCGGATAAGTAAAGGACACGAGAAATATAAGGTAAGTTAATTACTAATTATTAATGTTGTTCCCTACCTTTCCAAGTTATCTAATTATTTAATGATTTAATTATTTAAGGTCCGATGGAGTGTTAAAGGTTTGCCAATTGGAGACAACGGCACAAATTTAATTAGCTTTATTGGTACTAAGGTGAAACAAATCTTTCCAATTTCAATAAAAAGTTGGAATGAGAAAGATAATACAGTTTTGCCTAAAGCTGAAAGATGATTTTTGGTCCTAATATACAGTATATAATTTTAGACCTCTTTAATAATCTTATTTAGTGAATTTTTAGTTGTATTTATTTAATCCATTTTTATGTATAAGTAGAAACACTTTGATGTCGATGATGCCCGAAGAGATTGGATACTCAAGGAAGCGGGAAGGTTGCATCGGGCATATAGAACTGATGTGGGGAAAAAGTATCAGAAACGGCCTGATGGGACCATCAGACAGGAGCCTCCAGCACTGTATGCCGGGATTATAACTAAGGAGGATTGGACCAAATTTGTAGATATACGCACTACATCCGGATTTCTGGTTAGTATATTAATTATTTAAGTTATATATATATATATATATATATATATATATATATATATATTTCACAACAAGATATCATTCATTAATGTATACTTATGTTTTTAAATAGAAAAAGCAAAGCCAATAAAGTGAGAGCTTCTAATCCCAGTACCCTTATAGAGGAGGTTCAAGTGGATATCAAATTCTTGAAGAAAGATTGGTAAGACACAATTAGTTTAATTTTTACGATTTAATGAATCTTTTAATTTACTGATTGATTAACAATTATTAAACTTAAATAGTTCTTCAGCAAGAGGGGAAAGATCCAACTCAAGAATCCCTTGATCGTTGTACTGTTTGGTTAGAGGCCCGACAAAACAAGGATGGGGAGATTGTGGATCCGAAAACTAAGGAGGTCAAGGACAAAATTGTAAGTATTCCAAAATTCATGTATTGTAATTTTAATTTTATGATTCCTAGCAAGTTGAAATTTGTGTCGACTATATTTTTTTAATCCGTTACTCGATTTTTTTGACACGTGAACATATTTTTTATTGTCGATTAAATTTCTTTCACACTTGTTTATTATTTTTATCCGTTACTCGAATTTTTTTGACACGTGGACATATTTTTTATTGTCGATTAAATTTCTTTGACACTTGTTTATTATTTTTATCCGTTACTCGATTTTTTTGACACGTGAACATATTTTTTATTGTCGATTAAATTTCTTTGACACTTGTTTATTATTTTTATCCGTTACTCGATTGTTTTTGACACGTGAACATATTTTTTATTGTCGATTAAATTTCTTTGACACTTGTTTATTATTTTTATCCGTTACTCGATTTTTTTTGACACGTGGACATATTTTTAATTGTCGATTAAATTTCTTTGACACTTGTTTATTATAAGTATACTGTAACATTTTTAAGAATCATTCTTATAATTTTAATTGAATTTTTGGTCATAAAAATGTGACAATTAAGTTATAATGATCTTTTGCTTTGTAGTGTTCTAAACAACCAAATAACAATGATTGTGAGTACTACGTTATGAGGTTTATGAAAGAGATTATCACTCATGACAAAGTAACAATCCCAACCAAGGTAACTACTTAGATTTCTTTTTTATATTGATATTATAATACTTACTCACATTTTATTCTAATTTTATTTCATTTTATTTTTCAGTATTTTCCCAAGCTTTAAAAATATCCGAGAATTACTCTGTTGAACAACTTACAGTGATAAAGGGGGAGTGGTGCGATTTTGTTTCTAGCTTTTTGTAGCAAGTTTTGAGATTCATAATAGTTTAGTTATTATATATGTTGTATATATTGGATTTATATTATGTTGTAAGTACTTCTTAGAATGGTATATATTGGATTGGAAATATTATTTGATGAATTTTGTTGATCGAATTTTGTTTGAATGATATTGGATTGGAATGTATTTTCTGAATTTGTTTGGAATGGAATGAATTTATAGGTTGTAATTAAAATGGAGAACAAACCAAAATAAAAAAATATTTAAAAAAATCAGTCAATAGGTAGCGTTTTAGAGTGGCAACGCTAGAAATGAAGTTAAAAAAGTCATTCAATACCTAGCGTTTTAAAAATAAAACGCTAGGAATTATAAAGAGGAGCTAGAGGATCCCTAGCGTTTTACAGAAAACGCTAGGAATGCTAATAAAAGGTGCTATAGCATCCCTAGCGTTTTACATAAAACGCTAGGTATGGTAGTAAAAGGGCTATAGTATCCCTAGCGTTTTAATTTAAAACGCTAGGAATGCTAATAAAAGGTGCTATTGCATCCCTAGCGTTTTACATAAAACGCTAGGTATGGTAGTAAAAGGGCTATAGTATCCCTAGTTTTTTAATTTAAAACGCTAGGAATGGTAGTAAAAAGAGCTATGGGATCCCTAGCGTTTTTATTTAAAACGCTAGGAATGGTAGTAAAAAAGAGCTATGGGATCCCTAGCGTTTTACAGAAAACGCTAGGAATTGTAAAAAGGCGTTGGGTCAATGGCTAGCGTTTTATATAAAACACTACGTATGTCTAAAACACGCTGGGTCAATGGCTAGCGTTTTTTAAAACGCTACTAATGGGGTGTACGCATTAGTAGCGCCAGCTTCTCTAGCATTTTAAAACGCTACCAATGCCCAAAAAAAAACGCTAGCCATCCTAATACGCTGGCGTAGTATGGCAGAGTCTTACGAGTAGTTTGTTGTTATACATGTTTATATGTTATGTTGGAATGTCCATATTTTGGAGGAGGTTCTCCCAAATTTTCTTTAGAATTTTCTTTAAAATATAGACAATTATAGGTTATTATATGATGTATGTTCTTTAGGTCGACTTGTTTATATTGACACTTGCAAGATTAGGGTAGTAGTCTGTGCGTCGGTCATGCTCCAACTCGAGTAGTGACAATCAAATAAAATAGGTCACATGACATTTTATACATCGATAAGAACTTTAAGTGATGACACATTTACTTGAAGTGATGATAAAGATTTTGTTGATCCATTTTCTAGGTGCAAAAATTCGAGTGATTTAGTTCTTCACAATTGTGAATTACAAAAAGAAAAAGAGGAAGTTTTGTGTGTATCTGGTGATAGATTTGTTAATCTAACCATGGAATTTACAAGCTTGTTTGTGAACCTATCAAAGTTCAGATATCAACTCCCAAGTAGAAATTATTTGCTTACGGGGGTGAAATTACTTCTAGCAATAACCAACTCTTTGAGCATAATATGGAGTTCCTTGAAGAAACACCCATTATTGTTTGGTGTCGTAACCTTATTCCCAAAACTATAGAGACCTTGAATATTTGGCTAAAAAGAATTAGTAATGTGCACTCAAGGATGCTCATGTACGACTTATCAATATCACTGCGAACCAATTACACACACACACACACAACATAAATGGTAGTTACTATAAGTTAGATGTTTTACTCATCACACGTTCATGTTCCTTAATCCATTGCATGGACAGCAGATGAAGATGGTGCAGATGTTGATGATGTCTCAACATTGTCCTCAATTCCAACAACACTTTTAATTGTTTCGTTCTTCACTTCTACTAGTATGCAATAAAAAATCAACTGCAAACTTTTTCCTTTGTATTTTCTCCTTCACCATTAGAACAATCTCCAACCACCACAATTTCTCCACCTAAAGGTCTAGTACCACCTCTGCTGTCAATTTCAGGGATTTCACCAGCTCCTTCCACATCATCTTCATCTTCATCTTCATGATAAGCATTGAGACTGAGAGAGATTCTGAGGGAAATGGTAAATTGTAGCAAAATAACTACTTTTCAAAATTATAAGTCTCATATTGCAGAGTTGGACTTAGGCCCAAAAAAAATAAAATAAAAATCTTATCAAGTTTGGAGGTTATAAAGTAAAGAAAACTCTATGAATAGACATACTAGCGTATAATATTTTAATATTAGACCATAAACGAATAATCGAATTTAGACACTTTATACAATAAATTACCCATTTGATGATTATTTTTCATTCAATTTAATCCCTAAATGTGATTTTAGTCACATGAAATTCACATTCAAGAACTTCAAATATAATTTTATTTACTTTGGGACTAATATAATTTGAGTTGGTTACTTGATTTGTTTGGAAACAGTACCCTCAAACAATTACATAAATAAAATCTATGAGTATAGAGAAAGTGGAAGAAGTCATCTAGCACATTCTCTGGAAATTTTTTTCAACTTCAGTTTATAGTTACTCATTATGATTCAATACTTACTAAAAACCTATCAATGCATGATGGTATGTGTAGTTTGAGAATTTAGTGTTGTGGCATACCTTTGGTACTTCATTGATTTGATTTTGAGATTTTCATTACTTTCATGAGAATATCTCCATCTCCACCTTCATCTTCATCTTTATAGTCATCTTCATTGTTATTGTTGCCGTCAACCATATCCAATAAAACAACCATTTGTATCATAAAGATTAAAATATTGATTTGTTATAGATTTGATGACATGTTTAAACAATTTCATGTACTTGCATTTTATATATAATGAGGCAACTTGCAATATGTTTAAATTGAAATAGAGGAGATGAATGAAATATTTTAGGTAAATTATATTTTTGTTAGGAATTTTAGGAAACAAGGAAAGACACAATGTGCACTAAAATTAATATCATCACTCATCATCACTTTATGTTAAAGGCTACAAATTAGTTTTAAGATTCGGTATGAATGAGTATAGAAGGTTAACAAAAGAGAATAAGAATATATTTATACATTTATACAACAAGTCATTAATTATTTGATTTTATCTAAAAGATATGTAAAAGGGAGATGAATGAAATATTTTAAGTAAATTATTTTTTTGGTAGGAAACTTTGCGAAAGAAAGGAAAGAAACAACGTACATTAATATTAACATAATTATTTTGGATTTATTGATTTTATGTTAGGGTCACACATTAGTTTAAGCCACATATATGAAGAAGTATAGGTGGTTAGCAGAATAGATAATTAGGATTAAAGAGTATTTAGAAAGAACTCAAAATTCAGTGAAAATTAAACTAGGATTTCTGTGTGTGGGATATGACTCAGGGAAGTGAAAATAATATTTTTTGGTAGAGAAATATTATAGTTGATTAACATAATTATAATTTTATTTAGTGAATAAAAAATTATTATCGATTGAGAGTTGTCTGTAGAAGTTTCATTAATAGACAATTGTATAATTTTACACAGTTAAGTGAAAAGTACTAATCTTAAATGGATGAGTCTCATCACTTTGAGGGGTTTTGTCATGATTAAGCTATAGTGGTGTTAACACCCAAAAACAAGTAAGTCGTAGGCCGAGGGCTAAGAGAGAGAAAAGGGAATTATGGAGTGAAGGCAAGCCACACGACAAGGTAAGAAAGGGTATTTGCCAGGAAGAGTGAAGTCAAAAGGACGTCCTCGGGGCATACTAAACGACAAAACCCCCGAGGGAGGGCTACGCCCGAGGGCCAATGAGCCAAGTCGAGTGAAAGTATGGACCCCAGCCTATAGACTGCCAAGGACTAGGTGGCTCGATTGCCTAAGCCATTACCTAAGAAGGGCTAGAGTAGTCGAGCCACCATACTGTCGAGGCAAGGCTGGAATTGCTTGGAAGGAAAGACAAGGCGCGATGATAGAATGTGGGAACAGTTGATGTTCAAGCTGAAGAGCGAAGCCGGAAAACGCTGGCAACGAGCGCTTACCCCACTAACTGTGCCAGTGGGATTGTGAGAAGTTACCCTACTTAGTTGAGGGCCTATGAAGCCGTTGATCTTAGATCAATCCAATGCAGGCAAATGTTGGCTAGCATAGTGGCCAACGAGGGCCTGTGTGTGTGTGTGTGTGTGTGTGTGTGTGTGTGTGTGTGTGTGTGTGTTTGTATATATCTATATCAATAGAGTGAAATGTAAAGACACGCAATCAATCAATCAATCAAATTCTACGTTTATTTGAATTTATCTTCCTTTATCGCATTTTTATCTTTACTTTATGCGTTAGCCGTAGTATAATCCAACACTCGCGTCCCTTCTCACTTTGCCTGAGCCTTTCTAGAGGAGTCAGGAAACACATAGTTGAGGAGCAGAGTTCCCTCCTCGACGCAATTGGTTGAAGAAAAGAGGAATCAAAGACTGTCCAAACCTCTGGCCGACACCACGGCTAGGACCTAAGAGTTTCACTACAACAAGGGGTAAAGTTACTTTACTTTACGATTACTTTTGATCAAATAAATGGATTAGTAAGAAAATATAGGCTAAATTACACCATAGGTCCTTTAAGTTATTTAATTGCAACAAGTTTATCCTTTAAGTTTTTGTATACCATTTAGGTCCATTAAGTTACTTAATTATAATAAGTTGGTCCTTAAGTTTTTTCGTACCAATTTGGGCCTGAAAAATGTAAGTTAATCGAGATGTTAGCACCACATGTGGGCCTGAAAAATGTAAGTTAACCGATTTGGGGCTTAATTTTTTTATGACTTGAAAATCAGTCTGAAAAAAAAAAAGCTGATGTGGCGCCCGATGTTAGCACCACATGTGGCTGCCGCGTAATTTAATAATCCATCAAGATCTATATTTTTCTTTTAGTATCTTAAATTATTGTGTAACCCTTATCCTAAAATCAATAACTCAAAATAATGCTTTTAATTACTATACATTGTTTCTTTCCTTTCTTTTCTAAAATTTCCTACCAAAAATATAATTTACTTAAAATATTTCATTCATCTCCCTTTGCTTCAATACAATCATTTATTTTTCCAATCTCTTTTATGTAAGATGTTAATTAGAATCCAATAATTAATTACTTGTTATATACATGCATAAATTGTTTTTGTTCTCTTTTGATACCTTCCGTACGTTCATACATGAATCTTACATTGTGTCTTTCCTTGTTTCATAAAATATCCTAACAAAATATAATTTACCTAAAATCTTTCATTCATCCCCCTTTGCCTCAATTTAAACATATTACAAGTTGTTTCATAAAATGTCCTAACAAAAGTATAATTTACCTAATATCTTTGATTCATCCCCCTTTGCCTCAAATTGAACATGTTGCAAGTTACTTTGTAACAATATAAAATGCAAGTACAATACAAATCTATAACAAAATCAATGATATTTTCATCTTTAATCTTTATGATACACTCATTTTTTTATTGGATATGGTTGATGGCAACAATAACGAAGATGGAGATATTCTCATGAAAGTAATGATAAATCTCAAAATCAAATCAACGAAGTACCAAAAGTATGACTCAACACTAAATTCTCTGTTAGCATTGAATCATAATGAGCTACAATAATAATTTTCCTTCCTGCAAAAATATTTCGCAGAGGTAGAATCAATGGCATCAGAAACTTTTTGGATTTTTTTATACAATAATAATTTCATGTGTGTTGAAGGTATCCATTTTGCTAAATTTTTAATTTTTCTCTATCCTAACATGTGTGATGTGGTTATGGATTCGCATGAGTATGTTATTATTATTCACATATTCCTAATTCTTTTTATTTCCTCATGTTTTATGTGTTGCAGATATTTAACACTGAGAAGGGATATTGGAAAACCAAGTTGTTCGTGTTGAAGATAGTGTTGTAATTCTGATTTGGTTATCTTAGCTATTTTACATGTAATTTTGTTTTTACACTTTTGTAATAAAGTCAATACTTAGTATGCTGACTGTATTAGCTTGCCTATGTGGCAGCTTACTTGGCTTCCCACCTTACTAGTCATGTGGGTGTGAGTCCTCTTTACACTAGTTGTATATAAGCTTGTAAGTCAACACAATCAATAAATGAATTCATTTTTCCTTCTTCATAATTCTGTTGTAACAAACTTCTTCGTGTGAAAGAGAGTGTGTGGAACTGCACTTCTGTGTGTGATTGCAAATCCATTGGAGAAATTGCTCCAACAAATTGGCATCTAGAGCAAGGTTGAAGACGATCCTATTATCACGGAGAAATTGGTGCAATGGCGACGATGAACAACGGTGGAAGCAGTGGTCAATTTCCGGCGAAGTTGCCTCTCTTCGACGGAAAGTGTTATGATCGATGGATTATCCAAATGAAAGTAGTTTTCCGGTATCAAGAAGTACTTGAAGTGGTTCAAGCGAGTCGTGGCTACGGCGCGGTGGCGCACTACGTGAACAAAGAAAAGAAGGATAGCAAGGCATTATTTCTGATTCACCAATGCATTGACGCAGAAGTATTTGAGAAGATTGCAGAGTACAAGACTGCGAAAGGAGCGTGGGATGCACTTGCAATGGCTTATTCTGGTGATGCGAAGTTGAAGAAAGCGAGATTGCAAACGTTACGAAGACAGTACGAGAATCTCAAGATGGAAGAGAAAGATTCAATTGCAGAGTACCTGAGCAAATTAACACTGATCACAAATCAGATGCGCAACAATGGGGAAGTCATCACGACTCAATCGAAGGTTGAAAAGGTACTGAGATCTCTAACTCCTAGATTTGATTACGTAGTAACATCCATTGAACAATCTAGGAATTTAGAAACAATGAAACTTGAAGAACTGCAAGGTGCTCTTGAGATGAATGAAATGAGGATAAAAGAAAGAATAGGTGAAAAAGAAAAGGAAAAGGCAACAATGGAGGCCTTACAGGCTAAATTTAGAAAGAATAAGAGTAATTGGAAGAAGAAAGGAAAGGAGAATTTCAAAGATAAGAACCCTAGGGTAGATGAATCTGCAGATAGTGATGACACTAGAGGTGAAGGGGAAAACAGTAAGAAAATTAAGAAGAAATCAAATAAGAAGCACATTCAGTGCTATAACTGTCAAAGGTGGGGACATTTTGCTGATGAATGTGTTAATGAGAGGGTACCTAGGAAGAAGAAGGATGTTGAGGCTCAATATGCTGACTGCGATGACTCTGATAGTGACACAGTTGTTCTGATGGCCATAACTGATTCTGATGGAACTATAGTAGAGTTTTGGTATCTTGATACGGGCTGCTCAAATCACATGAGTGGAAACAAAGCTTGGTTCTGTGAGCTTGATGAAAGTGTGAAGAGAAACATCAGGTTTGCTGATTGCAGGTCCATTAGAGCAGAGGGACTTGGTAAGGTTGAAATCAAGAGGAAAGATGGAAGAAAGACTGTGATAAGTGATGTCCTTTATGTTCCAGGCATGAAAAGCAATTTGCTAAGCCTAGGGCAATTTCTTGAGAAAGGATACTCAGCTAAGATGGAGGATGGATTTCTGGAACTGTTAAATACTAACAAGAAAGTGGTACTCACAGCACCTCTATCTAAGAATAGAACATTTAAGGTAGAAGGTGATGCTCTGGGGTATAAGTGTATGAAGGCTTCAGTTGATGAAGAAAGTTGGGTGTGGCATAGGACGTATGCACATCTCAACTTTAGAGAGGCTGAAGCAACCGGAGAGTAAGAAAATGGTGAAGGAATGCCCGCCATAACAAATTGCCAAGTGAGTTATGCGCAGGATGGTATTGTGAATCAAAACAGTCAAGGCAGCCATTCAAGTCACATGTTCCCACCAGATCAACAATGAGGCTGGAAGTGATTCACTCGAATGTGTGTGGTCCATTTGAGACCGAGACACTTGGTGGCAACCTGTACTTTGTCACCTTTATAGATGATTACACAAGGATGATGTGGACTTATCTGTTAAAAAGGAAGAGTGAAGTGTTTGATACCTTCAAGGAATTTAAAAGACTGGTTGAGAATCGGTGTGATAGTAGAATCAAGTGTCTCGAATCGATGGAGGGAGAGAGTATACATCTCTAGAGTATAAAAGGTTCAGTAAAGAGGAAGGGGTAGTACATGAGGTGATAGCACTGATATACACACCACAAAGACAATGGTGTCAAGCAGAAAGACGAAATAGAACAATACTCAATATGGTGAGAAGCATGTTGAAGGGGAAGAATGTTCCTCAATGTTTTTAGGGAAGAGGTCAGAGCTACAGACCACATACTTGTTGAATAGAAGTCCTACGAAGAGATTGAATGAGGTAACACCATATGAGAAATGGAACAAGAAGAAACTGATGTGAGACATTTGAGAGTGTTTGGCTCACTGTGTTTTAGACACATACCTGAACAGATGAGAAAGAAACTTGATGACAAGGCTCAACCATTGATTCTGCTAGGCTACCATGCTACTGGAGCTTATAAGCTATATGATCCAATGAGAGAGAAAGTAGTGGTGAGTAGAGATGTTGTATTTGAAGAAAAGAAAGGGTGGAACTGGGGTGACTTGAGTAACAGAGACAAAGAGAACAATGTTCACACTGGTGAAGGTGTGACAATGACTGACATAATGACCAAGATGATGAACCTGATGAAACTGAGGAAACACAGGTTAGAAGATCAACTAGAGACAGACAACCTCCACGAAGCCTACAAGACTATGAGGTATTTCTTGATAATGCAATCAATACTGAGGTGACTTACTGATGAATGCTATCATCACTGAGGCGTAACCAAAGTGACACTAGAGAGGAAGCTTTAAGTAATGTGAACTGGAAGGCAACCATGGAAGAAGAGTGAAATCAATTGAAAAGAATAAAACTCGGAACCGTTCAACCGCCGAAAAAAGAAAAGAGCAATTGAAGTGAAATGGGTCTACAAGACCAAGATTAAGCCTAATGGTGAGGTCTCTAAGTACAAGGCAAGGTTGGTAGCAAAGGATTCTTGCAAAGGCCTGGACTAGATTTCAATGAAGTGTTTGCTCCCGTGGCAAGAATGGAGACTATTAGACTAGTAGTTGGAGTGGCTAGTCTAAATAATTGGAATATGAGTCAACTAGATGTGAAATCGGCCTTCTTGAATGGGCCCTTGGAAGAAGAAGTGTATGTAACCCAACCACCTGGGTTTGTGCTAAAGAATGATGAAGGCAAGGTGTATAAGCTACACAAAGCATTATATGGCTTGAAACAGCACCTGTGGCTGGAACAAGCGCATAGATGCCTTCTTACAAAGAACTTAATTTTGAGAAATGTAGTTCGAGCATGGAGTGTATGTGAGAAAGGATGGTGACAACAATCATCTCATAGTGTGTCTCTATGTAGATGACATGTTGATCATCGCAACAATGACACGTAAAATTGAGAAGTTCAAATGTGACATGATGAATGAATTTGAGATGAGTGACTTAGGCCCATTAACATACTTTCTGGGCATTGAGTTTGCAAGGACTACTAAAGTGGAATCTTTCTTCACCGTAAGAAGTATACCATCGACATCTTGAAAAGATTCAAGATGAGTGGATGCAACTCGCCATACTACACTGCGAAGTTGGTCCAAGCTCGAAATGATGAAGAAGAACCTTTGGTGGATGGAACTTTGTATAAACAAAGTGGTGGGATCTCTTAGATATCTTGTGAATACTCGACCGATCCGCTTACAGGTGTAGGGTGATAAGCGCACACATGGAGAGCCCTAGAACATCACATATGGTCGCTAAGCAAGGATATTGAGATATGTGAAAGGAACTATCAACTTAGGAATTCTGTTTCCAAGTAAAGGAGGTGATGACAGAGTGTTTGGTTATACTTGACTCGATTGGAGTGGTGATCCCACCGACAGAAAAGCACCAGTGGGGTATCTATTCATGTTAGGGAGTGCACCTATATCATGGTGCTCAAGAAACAGAACATAGTTGCTCTTTCATCTTGTGAGGTCAATATATTGCAACAAGACAAGGTGCTTACAAGCTCAATGGCTTGGAAAATCAATTATTTGAGTTGAAGTTGTGCAAAAACTATGTCATGAAGTCAGTATATTGACAACAAGTCCGCAATTGATTTGGCTAAGCATCCAAGTTCTCATGGACGCAAAGAAACACATTGAAACAAAGTACCACTTCTTGCGAGATCAAGTGAGCAATGAGAAATTGGAGCTAGTACATCATAGAATCGAAAACCAAATTTGCGATTTGCTTTGACTAAACCATTAGCAAGTGAAAAGATTTGAAGAGTCAAGGCTAAGTGTGGAATGAAGATTACTGAAAACCAGAATTAGGGAGGTGTGTTGAAGATAGTGTTGTAATTCTGATTTGGTTATCTTAGCTATTTTACATGTAATTTTGTTTTTACACTTTTGTAATAAAGTCAATACTTAGTATGTTGACTGTATTAGCTTGCCTATGTGGCAGCTTACTTGGCTTCCCACCTTACTAGTCATGTGGGTGTGAGTCCTCTTTACACTAGTTGTATATAAGCTTGTAAGTCAACACAATCAATAAATGAATTCATTTTTCCTTCTTCATAATTATGTTGTAACAAACTTCTTCGTGTGAAAGAGAGAGTGTGTGGAACTGCACTTTTGTGTGTGATTGCAGATCCATTGGAGAAATTGCTCCAACAGTTCGGTCCTGGAATTCGGTAGTTACCTGGTCCGAGGAGCTTGAAGGGATTCGCTTCTCGGGACTCAATGATTGTTGTCGGTGCTTGAAGATCGTACTCGGCAACTCGCAACTCCGAGATGGTATTCTTCCCACGTTGGGTGGGTGGTACCTGCAGACACTCTGATGCTTAAGTCAGTCAAGGAGCAAGGCAGAATGTGCAAGAATGGAAAGCATCCCTGGATTCGGAGGCTGGCACCTCTATTTATAGACGAGGGGGCGTGCTTTTGCCTGTCGGATCCGTGTCATCGATCTCGGCCGTCGGTCTTGTAATGACCGAGCGGAGCGTGTTGTACTTGGTATCGAGGCATTTTTGGATCGTGGCTTCGAGAGTGATCGGGCGTGCCCAATGCTCAATGGGGGCTTCTTGCCCAGGCGAGCGTAATGCGACCCCAATGCCGAGGTCCGAAGAGGTGAGTGAGCTTGGATTTAGTGAGGCTGTCCACCATCGTTGCTACTCGGGGGAGCTTGTCCGCATTTGGGAATGTTGTTTTCCGAGGTACTGCTCCATGCCTTCATCCTGAAAAATCTTGACAGAACATTTAAGCTCGGAATCAAGTAAATCTTGACTGAGCATTGAAGCCCGGAGTCAATTGTCCCTTGACATTTAAGCTCGGAACAAGGTCTCGACAAAGCATTTAAGCTCGGAATCGAGAGGGGCGGCTACTCAGAGCTTCTTCCTTCGGTCGCGTAATCGGACGTGAATCCTCAGTAAGTGAGAAGGCTATGCTGGTTAAAGCACGGGTCGAAGTCGCCCTTGGACTTTTTCCCCCGGCCTCTGGTGTGCCTGCGGAGGCAAACCAAAGGGGAGGCTGGTTCGCGCCGCCAATCACCCATCTCGGAGGCATAACTCTGTATGGTCCTTCCCAGTTTGGTGCCAACTTTCCTTCCCGTGCATTTTTGTTGCCCACATCGGCTCGTCTAAGTACTAGATCGCCGACGTCGAACTCTCGTGGGATGACTCGTTGGTTGTAGCGGCGTGCGCGATCCGAGCTTTGACGATAGCTTCAAAGAAGTTGCGCCTATCGCACCTCTCCGGATAGTGTATAGCTCTTCTCCGATAGCCCCGTTGTTTTCATCTTCTGTGAGAGGATAGAGGTCCTCAAGTTTTGATTCTCCGACTTCCACCGGGATAACAAACTTTTATGTCGTAAAGTGAGTCGGAAAGGAGTTTTGTCCGGTCGTCGAGTGTGGTGTAGTCCGAAATGCCCAAAGGACATAAGGGAGCTCGTCGAGTCATGCACCCTTAGCGCCTTCACCTCTTCTTTAGGACTTTCAAGATAACTCCGATTTGGTCGCCTCGCCTTGACCATTGGTTTATGGGTGCTCGACCAAAGTGAAGTGTTCTTTGGATATTCGTGTCTGTTAGGCATTACCGGAATCCTCTATCGGCGAACTGAGTACCGTTGTTTGTTATGATTATGGCGGGAATTCCAAATCTTGCCAAGATGTTCTTTTTGACAAACTTGATACAATTTTTGGCGCTTATTTGGGTCAATGGCTCAGCCTCAATCTATTTGGTGAAATAGTTGACCGCGAGGATGAGGAACTTTACCCCGCCTCTTGCCAAGGGAAAGTGGGCCGAGTAAATCTATCCTCCATTGTGAGAAAGGCCATGGTGTCTGGAGATATGAAGTTAGCTCGGTGGCGGCGGCGTTGTGTACATCAGCATATCTTTGGCAAGTGTCACACCTCCTGACCAAGTCTGCCGAGTCTCGGACCATGGTTAGCCAGAAATAACCAGTGCGGAGAGCTTTTTTCGACAGAGCTCGGGCCCCGAGGTGTCCACAGATTCCTTCATGTATCTCTCAGTGAGACGTACTCGGCTTCTTCGCCTTCCACACACTTTAACAATGGGGATGAGAGGCCCCGACGGAAGACTTTACCATCGATTATTGTAAATGAAGTGGCTCTTTTCCGAATTGCTACTGCTTTTTTGGGGTTGGAGTGTTATTACAGGTACCACCCGCGTGCGGCCAAGACCCCAGTCCTCACCTACCAGCAACGACTGGGCTAGATCACCAGAAATATTCAGACACTTATTGGTTTGGTACGATCAATTAGGTAACATGTTTATTAGGTTGAGAATTTTTCACAATTTTGTGTAGTTTCCTTTCATAATTTCTTATACCATAACAATCCATCATTGATTAAAAAGTCTTGAGTAGTGTTAGGAAGCTAAAAGCTACCCTAACAAAGCTAGGAAAATTAACCTAACAAAGGAAGAAGAAAGCTTAAGGGTCTGTTTGGGAGGGGGAGTTTGGAGGGGAGGGGGGAGGGGAGGGGAAGGGAAGACTTGTGGAGAGGGAACCCCTTGTTTGGGAGTTTTAAAAAAACAAGGGGATGGTATTGGGATTTTGGTAAGCCCTCCTAACCCCTCCTAAAGGTCCATTTTCAGATTCTTCCAAATTGGGGGGGGGTTAGGAGGTTTTAGCTATGAAATGACAATTTTACCCTCACTTAAACTCGAAAATTCCAAAACTAGACAGAATCCTAATTTCAGAAAATTCATTCTCATTCTCACGATCTCATCGTCTTCCTCATCTCTCTCTCTGTGTGCGATCTCTCTCTCTCTATGCATTCATTTGATTACCTAGAATGTCTACATGAGACTACATTTATAGGACTAATAAGCATAAAAGACCTAACTTTATAAATTCCAAATAAAACAATCATAAAATAAAGGCCCAACTAGTTAATATTAAACACCTAATATATTCTAATATAACTCTCTATCAAGTAGCCTTACTATATTGCAGATCATTATTATTCTACGGAAACAAACAACCAGTATTGTTGTTTTCAAATTTAGATATAACCTTGCACTTCCATTCACAGTTAAGAGATAGAAACCAATTACTAAGGGTATGTTTGGATTCACTTAAATAGACGGCTCGAGATTTGCCTTGCCATCATTGAAAGCATTGCGTAGTAGATTCTTTATGCATTTAGTTTGTGGAGCAGGCTAGGGTGAATCTAATTTAATATATTTTGCATTAGACCAATATGCTATGATCTAGTGTAGAACGGTGTCTATTTATGACCTCAAGTTTAGAATGTCATAAATAAATTAGCATAGATTGGCTGATTTCTTATTGACTTGTTTGAGGGAAAGAGTAGATAAACGTTAATGATGCATGTGTAAGAGTTTGGATTGGGTGAAGTTGAAGTTGCATGCAGTCATGAGTCATGCAGTCGGTGAGCTCAGGGATGCTCGATCTAGATTGGATTGTCCGTATTTTAAGAACAATTTTTGATTCCTTTTGATGTTGAATTCCAATTTTGAAATCTCGACCATCCGATCTTAGTCCGACGGCTTCGAGCTGTTGACTGCATGACTAAATACATTTTATGATTGTACCAAAACCTGATCCGCATGTGGAATTAAGGTTTGATAACTTTGTGTGCTCCATTATGATCTCCCGCTTATAAAATGATGTTTGACTCTCTTTCTTTCTTATATATTTCATTTCATTGATTGCTTTTACATAAATCAAACTGAGGTTTTTATGTGAATTAGAATACAATTTTCTCTCTAAACTTACATTGTCTTATTTTATTACTTGTCTATCTATTCATCTACTTAACCAAATCTTTTTTTTTCCGAATTTCGTAACTCTTGTCCTTGTGAATTCTGCAAATAGTCAGATCCTATCCTACCAATTTTTTGTGAATGCCATATTCATTTTGTCTTGTTTACTCGTTAAAACTTAATACATTTCGTTAAATATGGTGTAATCTTAATATCTTGCCTTCTAAATTGAAATTCCTTATGCTTACTCATTTGAGCTCTACACGGATGGGTATGAGACCCCATACTAGACGAGTTGGCACTCCATACAAATGAGTCTGGAACCCCATATTAGACGAGCTGGTGCTCCAAACGGATGAACCTAGAGCCCCAAATTAGACGAGCCTCGAACTCCACATGGATGGGTACCCACATTAGGCGAGCTGGTGCTCCATATGAATGGGTCTTGAACACCAAATGAGACGAGCCTCGAGCTCCATATGATTGGGTCTTATATACCCCACATTAGACGAGCTGGTGCTCTATACAGATATGTGTTGTACTTGAATTTTAATTCATTTGTTCACTGTAGGAAAGATATGGGTGGTTGATTTACTTTATTTTATGAAAGTGAAATACTATTGAATGAGGGACTCAGTTTGGGACTATTTCTAGATACTACTATTTTGTTGTGGAAACTCATATGAATCATCTATATCATTTTATAAATTATTTTTGAATGACGCGGGTACCATGGTTGATTTTTTCGGTTACCGCGCCGGTTGAAAACAATACTCGTTTTAGAAGCATGTGTATTATTCACTGGGATTTTACATCTCATTAGAGTGCTGGTTTCAGGACTACAATTGAGGTTGTTGAGGATGTGAAGAGTTTGTTGATGTTAGAGGGGTTTAATTATTTTCGGGATATTTTGAAGGCGCCCAATTTTGTAAAAACATGTTTATATCGTTGTAATTTTTTTTTGAGATATGTTTTCTTATCTTTAAAAATTTTCTTATAAATGATATTTGCAAACTATCAATTGGAAGCTGTGAAATATTTATTTAATAAAAGTTTCTACTAGTTCTATTATTTTTGACCCCCAAAACCAGGATGTTACACTAGGAATATGATTATTTTGGAAAACTTTCTAACACCTTATTTGATTATATTACTATTAGCATTTGAGTATTTGAAATTTGAATTGATTGGCAATTGATAGTAGTTAAATTGATTGGTTTAGTATTTTTGGTAGAAGGAGACAGGAATGGAAAGGGAGAGACAAAAAAACTAAAAGGAAAAAAGCCGCCACTTTTTGTCTTTTACTGAGTAATTATTGGCACTTTTTTACCCAAAATAGGGACACTTGGCAAGTTAGGATGATGACTATTTTGGACAATTTACTAACACCTTATTTGGTAATATTAGTATTTGTTAAAAACTAGCACTATACTCGTGCATACACACTGGTGACACTGTATTTGTTATACTTTGCTATGAACCCATAAATATTTTGGAAATTGTTAATTTTGTTAAAATATACAAGAAAAACTCGATAAAAAGACTATATTTCAACTCGCTCAAAAAACTTATGTTGCATAAAGTCAGTATCTAATTGTAATCTTAAAATGGAGTAAAAAATCAGAAAAAAAAGAAAAGAAAAGAAATGAGATCTAATCATAAAGTCAGTATATTAGTGTTAGATATTTGATTGATTTCATTGCTAACACCTTATTATATTAGTATTTTATTTTATTGAAAAAAAAGAAATTGTTAGTAATTTGGGAAATGCAATGGCTCCAATCCCATTTTTAGGTTTCAAATATTTCTTTAAGAATTTAGAAAGTGAAAATAAACAAATAAATTATTATAAATTTACATAAAAATGTATTTTCCTTTCTTTTTCAAAACTATCACCAATATTTTCCTCTAATATATTTTAAATTGACTTTACTAAATTTCTAAGATACACATGATCCAATTTCTCAACCACAATTTATAATTAGAAATGTGCAATTAAAATACTAGTTAATATTGAATTCCTATTATTTAATATATATATATATAATATATATAATATATATATATATATATATATATATATATATATATATATATATATATATATATATGTGTGTGTGTGTGTGTTCAAAGAGCCTTAAGGATCAAAGAGCTTTATGATCCCTCTGACACTGATGAGCCCCCAAAACCCAACTTACCTAAACTTTATCTAACTAAAAACAGAATAGTTATCTTGCATTATAAATGTATAATAATATATATATATATATATATATATATATATATATATATATATATATATATATATATATATATATAAAATGGATTCAAAGGGTGTAATAAAAACAAGATAAGAATTACACATATTAATACATATAGTATCATAATTGCCTTTATAACTTATTTACTATAATTAATTGGATTCAAAGGCTGTAATAAAATCAAGATAAGAATTTACCAAAAAAAAAAACAATATAAGAATTACACGTATTGTTATATAGAACGTATCGAGTGAGAACACTTTTATTATAAGAGGGTGAGTGTAGTGAATCATAGCCATAGATTAAATGATTAGCGGTTGAGATTAAAACAAAAAGTCAATGTGGTAACCCCCGACCTTTTAATCACAACTACCCATATATTGTTAAACGGTCTAGATTTAATCCTCTCACCCTCTCATATTAGAACTCCTCTTACTTGATACACCCCTATATATATATATATATATATATATATATATATATATATATATATATATATATATATATATATATATATATATATATATATATATATATGCCACCACTTTTCCAACTCTATATATTTACTCCACCTTTTCTTGCAAAACCCTAATTTTCATAAATCTCTGATCACAAGCAAAATTCTTGAACTGTAATTCTTTTTTTTTTGTATCTCTTTCTTTTCGGAAAAATTGTGTTGCTCAACTTTGAGTACATATTTCTTCACAAAATTCTAAAATTTTCATTTTCCCGTTTTACAGTTTGAAAATACTTGAATCTTCAGTGGGTAGTGTTTAAACATATTTTGAGGTTTTGTGTGTCTTAGTTTTTCTCTCATTCCCAAAAAATTGAATCAAAGGAAATTTTTAGGTTCTGAGCGTGTAGTTATAGACAACTAATCTCAGGTGATTCATCACGTTCTTTCAATTATATAATCTTTTTTTATCGATTTTTTCCTCTTTTGTATTGATATGTTGATTTCTCTTCAATACCCTGTGATACCTTGCCCGTTAGCACACATCTGACTAGAGCGTCGGAGTGTCTTTGTCGGTACCACCCGAGGTGCTCTCAAGACCGGTCCTCATCCCCTATCAGCGACCGGGCGAAGGAGTAGCAGGCAACATATACTTGGTGATCAAGGTACGATCATTTGGCGACCACAGTGGGAGCCTGAGCGCTACCCCACCTTGAAGATGGGCCCGAAGAGAATCACTACACGGGCATCCACGCAGCAAGACCCTGTCGGGCCGGACGCTCGTCCGCAGCATACCCCGGAGGGTGTACCTCTAACAGTTGACGAATCCCAAGGCAATCCTCGCCAGGAGCCTTCATCCAGTATGACAAGGTGCACTGGGACTAGTACATCAAAGAAATCCTCGGACGAAATGGTGGCCGGAATCTTGGAGCCCTTACCAGAGCACGTCACCCAGGCCGTTCTCCAGTTGCTCCAAAGCAAAAACCAACTCATATCAGGTACTTCAACAACTACTGTAACTACAGGGAGTTGGGTTCTACTATGAATAGCCGTTTGTTCCCCGGGCAGCTTGACGGACGCCCCTAGAATGGTGGGAGTCGTTGCGGCGAACACCATTGCCTCTTGGGAAGGCCCGATCGTAATCTTCTTGGCAAACTACACCGCCAACCGGTGCCGATGTCGTCCACGAGGAGCACTTGGATACGATTATCCAAGGGGACAACGAATCATTGAGACAAGACATAGAGCGGTTCAATCATCGAGGCCGATCAAAAAGCGCGACCGACCGATAAAGACAAACTGAAGTACCTCAAGAGGGGTATCAGGCCGGACCACAACTTTGTTGAAGAATTCACTTTGAACCACATCTACGACTCAGTACATTCCTTCGCAGAGCCAACGACCATATGGCTTACGAGGAAACTCTTGCTCGCAGTTAAAGGCGCTCGAGTGCGACCTAGAGAAGACGACAGCAAGCGGGGCAAGACTCAAGAAAATCACCGAGAAAGCAAGCCAGAGTACCGGCCTAAGAAGTATGAGCACTGGACGAGGCTCAACGCCCCTATAGCCCAAATCTTTGCGGAGTGTCAGAACAACGAATTCGTTGATGTCAAGAGGCCCGATCCACTGGTACTCAAGAAGGGTGCCCGGCCGACTAAGAGATACTGCCGGTACCATAAGAGCAAGGGGCACGACACCAATGATTGCATGACCCTAAAGGACGACATCGAAGACCTCATCCAGAAGGGGAAGTTAAAGCAATACGTCCGGGCGGATGGTGCCGAGCGGACAGAGGAGAAAGCCGGGGGGCAGAAACCTCAGTCAAAAGGTAAAGTAACGACCACAGCGACCATAGAGGCAATATCGGACAAGGACACCTTCAAAGAGGACGTCCAGATGTCCAAGGGCGGGAGAGTGCCTATGGTCATTCAAGGTGGAAACCCTTTGGAGCAAAGGGATTCAAAGAAAGCTTTGAAAAGAAAGTGGAACGAGTTCATGATGGTTGGATCGACATCCGCAGAACGCCCGGCCTCGAGTAGGCCACCCATTTCTTTTGGAGATGAAGATTTGCTGGACGGAAGAACCAATAGCTATGTCCCGTTGGTAGTCAGGGCGGTCATGGCCAACAATGAAGTACGCCAGATTCGCCGACTCCTAGGCGAATTTCTGGCCGACATCATATTTGGGGGAACCGATCGACAAACTTAATGTGGATCGGAGCGAAATCATTCCGCAGCGATCCAACCCCACCGATGTGTTTCAATGGGCGGTCACTTACCCTCGGGTACAATAGAATCTGCTGGTCACGCTTGGAGATGACACAGGAGCAAGCACAAAATACCGGACGGTCAAGGCAACGTTCTTGGTCTTACCCATCAAGTCCTGCTATCAGTGTACCATAGGCCGGCCGACTTTGGGAAAATTGGAGGCCGTTGCTTCAATAGTCCATCTAAAGATGAAATTCTACAGCAAGGACGGCCAAGTCGTAACTCTGATGGCCGACCTGGAGGCGGCCAAGCGGAGCCACTATTTGTATCAAGATATATGCGACGAGCAATATAGAGATACCGACCCAAGGAGACTGGAGAAGAGACACCAAGTTAATCTTGCTGACTTGGACACCCGGTATGATCCTGATAGCGACCCAGAGGACGACGATGATGATTTAGCCCGTGAGCTAAAGAACAGGATAAAGAGGCCGAGCCACACGGAGAGCTGATTGACGTCCAACTGGGGGACGACCCAGAAAAGACGGTCAAACTTGGGAGCGACCTACCTGAACAGGTCGAGCAGGATCTCATAGCCTGCCTCAAGGAGTATGCAGATTTGTTCGCATGGCAAGCATCCGACATGCCCGGTATCCCAACAGAGATTGCATGTCATCAACTCGCAGTAGATAAAACAGCTAGGCCGGTCGCCCAGAGGAGGAGAACCCAAAATCTGGAGAAATCTCAAGCAGCAGCTCAGGCCGTTGACGACCTGGTCAAGGCCAACTTCATCGAGGAAATCAAATACACGACCTAGCTGTCAAACGTGGTGTTAGTCAAGAAGAAAAACGGCAAGTGGCGCATGTGCGTCGACTACACCTGACCGAACAAGGCGCGTGCGGCGGATGCCTTCCGGTCCGAGCATTGACAAGCTGGTCGATGGGGCATCGGGCTATAGATTTCTATCGTTCCTGGATGCCTACTCTGGGTACAATCAGATTACGATGTATCCGCCCGATCGCCACAAGACTGCCTTCATGACAGATCGTGGCAATTTCCAATACAAGATCATGTCGTTTGGCCTGAAGAACGCTGGGGCGACCTACCAGCGTATGATGAACAAGATTTTCAAAAGGCAGATCGGTCGGGTAGCTGAGGTTTATCTAGATGATATGAACATTAAGAGCAAGGCCGACCAAGATCATACGACCGACCTGAGAGAGGTCTTCGAAGAAGCAAGAAGAAATTCTCTAAGGTGAACCTGAAAAGTGCACCTTTGGAGTTAGGGCAGCGAAAGTTCCCGAGATTTCACCTACGTAAAGGGGATCGAGGCTAACCTTGATAAATGCAGGGTGGTCGCCGATATGAGGCTACCCTCCACAAAGAAAGAGATCCAACGGTTGAATGGCATGGTCGCTGCCCTGTCAAGATTCATACCTAAATCCGCTTGCAAGTCGCTCCCTCTATTCAAGCTCTTGAAAAAGGAAGTGGAGTTTGAATGGACCGACCAGTGCCAGCAAGCACTGGAGCAACTAAAGAAAGCTCTGACCAACCCGCCCATCATGACCAAGCCAGAGCCGGGGGAAACCCTATATATGTACTTAGCAATAACAGAAGAGGTATTGAGTGTCGTCCTATTCAGAGAGAACGACCTAAAGCAAAACCCGGTGTACTTCATCAGAAAAGTGTTGCAAGGGCCAGAGTTGAGATACCAGAGGATCGAGAAGCTAGCACTTGCACTACTGGTGGCCGCCCGGCGCTTGAGACCTTATTTCGTGGCTCACCAGGTCGTGGTAAGAACGGACCAACCCATAAGACAGGTCCTCCATCGGCCAGACCTGGCAGGACGAATGATCAAATGGGCAGTGGAACTTAGTGAATTCGGCATCAAGTTCGAGTCCAGATCGGCCGCTAAGGCTCAAGTATTGGCCGATTTCATTGCGGAAATGATTCCAACGCAGGACGGCCGACCGGACACAACGTAGACATTACACGTGGACGGTTCCTCCAACAACAAAGGTAGTGGGGCGGGCCTTATATTAGAAAATTCAGAAGGCATTGCAGTGGAAGTGTCTTTGATGTTTGCGTTCCACACCTCCAACAATCAGGCCGAGTACGAGGCATGCATAGCCGGGCTACAGAATTCAATGTCGACCGAGTGGAGCTACACTCAGATTCCTTACTGGTCGTTTCCCAGATCCAAGAATTATATGATGCAAAAGACGAAGTATTGAAGAACTACTTGGCCAAGGTAAGGGAGCTCCTCCGGCAATTCGACCGGGCAGAGGTCAAACATGTGCCAAGGACAGAAAACGTCCGGCCTGACATCTTATCAAAGCTAGCCAATCACGTAAGGCACCGCAATCATAGAAGTTTAATTCAAGAAACCATTACTTGGCCAAGTGTTTCAACTAAGCCTAGTCAATCCTCGCCGCCCTCACCATTGAAGCGAAGATGATTGGATCGCTCCCATCCTGCGCTACATCACATTGGGTGAGGAGCCGACCGATCCAAAGAAGGCCGTAACCTTGAGATTACAGTCTACCAAATACTCCATGATCGAAGGAAATCAGATCGAAGAGGATTCTCCCGCCCGCTCCTCAATGCTTATCGTCGGCCGGCCGACCATGTTTTAAGAGATATCCATGAGGGGATTTGTGGCGACCATCAAGGCGAGGACGGTCTATAGCGAGAAAAGCACTAAGAGTCGGTTACTATCGGGCCGACCATGGACGAGGACGCCAAGAAGTTAGTATAGAAGTGCAAGAAATGCCGTGTACATGCGGATGTTCACGCCGCCCATCTGAGTCGGGCTGAGAGCCTCACCTCACCTTGGCCGTTCAGCTTGGTGGGGATGGATTTGCTTCGGTCCTTTCCACCGCACTGAGCCGCCGCAAATTCCTGATCGTTGCAGTGGACTACTTCACAAAATGGATAGAGGCCGAGCCTCTGGCGACCATAACCTCGGCAAAAGTCAACAAGTTCTTTGGCCGGAATGTTCTAGCCCGGTTTAGAGTTCCCCAACAAGTCATAACGGACAATGGCACCCAGTTTGCAGATAGAAAATTCAGAGAAATGTTGGCCGACTTAGGAGTGAAACAGCGTTTCACTTCGGTCGAGCACCCGCAGACGAACGGGCAGGCTGAAGCGGCCAACAGAGTCATCCTACGTGGGTTGAAAAGAAGACTTGATGAAGCAAAGGGAAATTGGGTCGAAGAGCTACAGCCCGTCCTTTGGGCATATAGGACGACCCCCCATTCATCGACCGGGGAGTCACCTTTCAAACTGGTCTATGGGATGGACGCTGTAATCCCCATAGAGATGAACGAGCTGAACTGGAGAACGACCAATCCTCCAACAGCGGCCGACAACGACCGGGCAATCAGAGAGGAATTGGATTTAGTTGAAGAGTTGCGCAATCAAGCATCCCTTAAAGAAGCGTTGATCAAGTAGAAGGTCGCTGCCCGATATAACGCCCGTGTGCAGAAAAGAGACTTTCCCATCGGACAGCTGGTCCTCAGGCGGGCGGACGTTGGCAACAAAAATGCTCGTCAAGGAAAACTAGCCCCAAACTGGGAAGGCCCTTACCGTGTTATCAACAAGACCGACCGTGGGGCATACGAACTAGAAACCATGGAAGGGGCGATCATCCCCAGGACATGGAATAGCGATAAGCTAAAACAGTACTACGTTTAGTACCTCTCTTTTTGTAATCGATCAATCATTGAATGAATAAATGTCAGGCGGGCGCTCTTTTTCCCCACTGGGGTTTTTTACAGAGGCCCGTTCTTTAATTTCTTGTGCTTTAAAATATTTGCAAATGTCGAACGATCGGTCGCTCGAAATGCACGCATAACGGAGCGTCCGCAGGGCCACCTAGTTGGCCCAAACGAATAGAGACCCCGAGCGGTCCACAACAAGTACCACCGCATTGACACAATCGACTGTAGGCCGCCGATCGACCTACAAAGAGTGCCATCGAAATGGCCAAGGGTTCAGCGATAACCCACAATCGATCGTAGGCCGCCGAGCGACCTGCAAAGAGCGCCATCGAAATGGCCCAAGGGTTAAGTGATAACCCGCAATCGAGCGTAGGCCGCCGGGCGACCTACAAAGAGCGCCGTCGAACGGCACCAAATTCAAGTAATTAACGTGACCCAAGGGTCGAGTAACGATCCATATAGCGAATATTGGACGTCGAGCAACCTATAACGAGCGTTAGAAAACGCACGAATTGAACGACAGTCGGCCTAAAACAAGTGCCTTCGAAAAGGCCAAAAATAGCAGCCTATGACCGGCCTGTATTTCGTAAGGTGCAATAAGAAAGTGCAAAGACAATAAGAAGATAGAAATAAATTCAAAAAGAAGTTAAAATTCATTACAAGGAAAGACGTCCGGTCGAAGCCGGACGCCCAAATTGTTCAGCCGCTAAAAGGCGGAGTTGAAATAGCAAGAGTACAAAAGTTACACCGCTCGCAGGCGGGCAAAATACAAAGTTCATCACTTCTTCGCACGTCCAAGGATCACAGATCGCTTGCGGATCATCTTGCGGTCATCGTCCATCCTGGCGGGCAAGACAATCTCTTCGCCTTCGACCACATGATCGGGCTGCACCAGTCGCTCCTCATATTGGATGCCACGAGCAGCAAGCAACTTCATCTGGGCCACAACATTATCGAATTGGTACAGGGCCGCTCCCTTGGCCACAGAAGCAACCTCGGCGACCTTCTCCTGGATGGCGGCCTCCTTGACCTCCTCAAAGCGAGCGACCTCAGCTTTCAGGGTCTTCACCAGCTCAGCGAGCTCTTTGTTCCTGGCCGCCACTTGCCGTTCTTCTTTCGATCGCCAACTTCCTATCTTTCTCGGTCGCCGCTTTGATTTTGTCCTGCTCCATTCCGGGCGATCTCAGGCTCGAGCTCTTTGAGTCTCCGATCGGCCGCCTCGAGGTTTTTGACTTTGCGCTCGGCCGCATCCTCTCTCGCCTCAAAGACTAAATGGAAAACGGGGGTTAACGGACGAACAACGATATCCGACCGAGCCGATGGCTTAACGAGCGCGACTTACGTGCTGCATTGTTCTTCAAATCCTTTAGCGTCTTGTTGGCGGACTTGAGCAGGTCGCCACAAAAATCCATGGGGTCCCTCTTAAAGCGCGCCACCTCAGCATCACCAAAGTCTTCAAGCTCGAAGATGGGGGACTCATCCCGATCATCTTCCTCCCTCCTCGGCCGCTTAGAAATCGGGTGCGGCCGCCCTGCCTCGAGAGGACGCCTTGGGGGCCGCCTCCAGTATTTCGGTTCGGTCTAGGAGTGTTTTTGCATTGCTGAGAGTGGGCGTGGGTCTTCTTTGGCGTAGCGCCGCCGGTGACAAACTTCTCAAGATTGAGCCAGTCCGAGGTCGACATTTTCAGAGTTTTTCCTGCAAAAAGAAATAAGGGTGTTAGCCGGTCGATCAAACAAAAGCAATCAAACATAATAAGTCAAACTTCACCGACCGAGTTCGGACACCAGTTTATCCCCTTCAGACAGCAGCGGCGGCGGGGATATCCCTTCAGATTTTGCGGCAGGCGGCGCGACTACCGCGATCATGCCCAAAGTGGCAGTATCTTCTGCATCCAAGGTGGATACGGCGAAGGTGTACTCGCCCGGCTTCCTAGTAAAGTGGGCCGCCCGCCACGAAATTGGAAAGAAATGAGCCACTGCTGTGCCGTCTGGAAGAAGCTCTGCAATGTCTTTAGCGGCCTCCGCATCAGGAACGACCCAGAAGTATTGATTCTTCCACCCGCCCGGTAGGGAATCCGAGTAAGCCCTGAAGAATTTGCAGGGGAACGCCTTCTGATTCTTGAAGGACACTTGCTCCTTGCGGGCCATGTTGGTGCCATGCTCCCCATGCCAACTCAACTCGAACAAGGCGAGAAAGAGCTTGGTCGATACGTTTCGCTCCAGCTGGTCACACAAATGCTCGAACGTCTTCATGAACCCCCAGCCATTCGGGTGGATCTGAGATGGGGCAACGCCCAAGTATCTGAGAACGTCCTGTTGAAAATCAGTGAAAGGGGGGACGATCCCCATCTTCTCGTAAACGACACGATGCATCATGAACTTCAATGTTGGGGGAACGGTTGCAATATTCTCATCCTCACGCATGCCTTTCACCTTCCACCCCGGCTTGGTAAAGAGGGCATTCAAGTTGTCGATACAGGCGTGCTCCGGGCCGATAAAGCTTTTAAAGGTTCTCATTTTCTCGGACACCCAGGAAATATCCAATTCATCGATGACCGCCGCCGGCCCGGCCTCTTCCTCCGCCCGTTCAGTCTCCTCAATTTGTTCGCCGGCCTGACCAACACCGTCGACTGCATTCGTTGTTCGGCTGGGTTCCCCTCCATCGGCCTGACCAAGTCAATCACTTCGTCGTGAAGACTTCCCATAGCAGACTGGGCGACATCGGCCATCTCCTCGTCACCCACAATATCGATCAGCTGGTCGCTCCCTTCGCGCCTGCACTGCTGCTCCGGTGGTGGCGGGGGGACCCACGACTCGCCGACTCGCCGGCGTAGATAGTGACACACTATCGCCCGAGCTTGAGCTAGAAGAGCTTGAGGAAGCATCCGCAGAGGAACACCCTTCTACCTCAAGGATTTGCGAAGGTCCCGGACGACCTCCAGCGATACTGCACTCGGCCGGCCTAGCTCTTGTGAAGCGCGTTGCCATAAGTGCAAGGCTCACTGGGGCACCAGATATTCGGGCGGTCCGCTTTGTTCGCCGATCCACCTATGGAAGGGACATCACGTCCAGTCGATCGAGCCAAATACGCTCGAGAAAGGGGGCGACGTGGTCGTCCCTCGACCGACGCCTTCCTTTCACGAGGCGTGGAAGCTAACTAAAGGAAAGCAATAAAAGCTAAAATAGAAAAGGAAAGCTAAGAGGAGCGGCTTACCGGGAGAAAAGTAACTAGAGAAGAGGGGAGCGGACAGAAAACTCTCGCACAACAAATGCCTATCGTGGCGCTTGCGGGTGGCTCGGTCGGCAGCAGAGGTGTGAATTTCAGGTGTGGAAGTCGTGGCCGACCAAATGTCCTATTTATAGGAGGGCCCACCAGATGAAACGTCGCGGACCTGCTGCTCGTGTCTCTCCCATCCGTTGCATAGGGAATGTAACGCCCCAAAATAATTTAATTATTTATTTAATTAAGATATTTAAGGCTTGCAACATTTATTTAAGTCAAATAATTAATTTAGAGTTTTATTTTATTTAGGAGGTGTTATAGTGATTAGTTATATTAAAAATAGAGTATTTAATATAACTAAGAGGTGTTGGGTAGTAAATAAGGGAGTGGGAATTAATTAAAATAGGGAGTGGTCAAGTAGCTGGGGTGCAAATAAAGGGCCCAAGGCCCACAAGTAAGCCCATATTCAAGAAATAACCTTAGGGTAGGGTTTTCCTTTCCTCATTTGAAACAAAGAAAAGAAAAAGGAGAGGGTAGAGAAGAAGGAGGGCTGAACGCAGCTGCAAGGAGAGGAGGGGGAGAGAGAAATTTCATTTCTTGCTTGGGTATGTTGATTTTGGTACCAATCTTCCTCATTTTTCTTTCTCTACCTTTTAGTGTAAATTTCCTACACTAATTCCTTCCCATTTTCCTTTACCATGGATGGGGTTGAAGCTCAAGGTGTTGGGGAAGCCATTTTTGGTGGTTCTTGGGGTTGGTGAAGGAGAGACTACTTGGGTTCTTCAATTTTGAGGTAAGGGGGCTCTCTTTCATACATAATAGTTTGTAAGTGAGTAATTATGTGTGGGTTAGGTGTTTAGGGAAATTAATTGTTGTTTGTGTGTTGTTTGAATTAATTGATTGTTTATGTGTTGTTTGAATTAATTGGTGTTATGCTTGAATTAGAAATTGATGAACCCATGCTAATTGTTATTAAGATGAACATGATATGAACTATGCATGCAAGGTGTTTGATGTATTGCCTCAATGAAATTGAGTATGAAAATATGATGATTGTAAGGTGTTTGATATCTTGCCTAAATGAATTGGTGTTGAAATTGATGTGTGAGGCATTGTGCCGTGATTATAGTTGGTTTGGGTGATTGATCTTGATGAGTTTTACTTGCTTATGGGTTTGTGCGTTTTCTGGACACTGTTTCGGTCTTTTTAAAACTGGTACTGTTTGGTTTATTCAAAATTTATGTGGCTGAGTGTTTTCGAAAATAGACTTAAAGTCGGTCGTTTTGGCACTGGTTTCATTAAATTCGGAGTTGTGTAGCTCCAGTTATGAGTCTCCAAAGTCGGGTCAAATTTCTAGAGTCAAACTGTGGGTATGTTCGGTTTTTGCAAGTTTTAGGTCTCCAAATGAACTCTGTTTTGAACGATTCTTTTTTTATTAGAAACTATACTCAAATTGCTTTTCTTCGGGCTAAGGTTTTGTCCCATTTGGTCAAGTTTAAGTCATTTTAGAGTAAAATGAAGTGGGAGGACAGAATCTGTCTAGTCTGGGAGCTGTTCGGGTTGTTTATAAAAACTGTACTAATTGGCTCATTGTTTTGAAACTTTAAAGATATATCCAGAAACTACACATCCGTGGCTTTCCGACGAGTGGTCTTTTGTAATTTTTCGATGTCGTTTGCTATTTTAAATAATCAGCCGAAGTAGGTGTACTGCTGTAAGAATCCAGCATGTTGTGCGGGTGTTGCCAATGTTGCCCAAAGTGTCAAAAATTCTAACTTGGTCCCTACGCACCCTTAGTCCTTCTAATATGTTGTTTTGGTCCCTATGTGACTGTTTAGTCCCTTAGGTGACCGTTTAGTCCTTGGGGTGTTAGTTTAGTCCTTGTGTGTTGTGTTGGTCCTTGGTGGGACATTTAGTCCAATGATGAGGTGTGTTGTATTGCGGTGATGAGTAAGCGGTGTGTAGGCTTCGGCCAAAGCGGTGTGTGCCCTCAAGGCTTATATTGTGATTGAAGTTGAGTTGCGAAGTGAAAAGTGATGAGTTAATGATTGTTGTGGTAGATGTATTGTGTTGTGGTGCATTGTCATGGTGTCACATAAATCATGCATATTCAGTGGAGATGTAGGCTTCGGCCATTGCGGTGTGTAGGCTTCGGCCAAAGCGATGTGTGGGCTTTGGCCAAAGCAATGTGTGGGCTTCGGCCAAAGCGATGTGTGGGCTTCGGCCAAAGCGATGTGTAGGCTTCGGCCAAAGCGGTGTGTGCCCTCAAGGCTTATTGCGATGATGATGGATCCACATGCATACTTGCACTCATGCATACATTCATATGTTTGGTGTTGCCTTGATGATAATTGTGAGTTGATGTGCCATACTTAATGCTAGATGCTAAATGTGATTTAGGTTAGTTGCCTTCCCTAATATAATGCTTATCCTATTTGCTATTATTTATGTAAAGAGACTCACCTCCATCAAGCGTCGTGTTGCTTCGTATGCCGGCAACCCGCAGTGATAGCAAATGAAGTAGTCTAGTGATGGTCATGCTCGATATGTAGCACCGGGGCGGGAAGTCTTAGATATTTAGTAATTTATTTTGATGTATTGATCGATATAGGATGTTGTATTAAATACTTTGAGACCGGTCGATGTTCTCAGTCGGTGATTTAACAGATGTTGTAAATAACTAAATAAGTGTTTTTGAGGGTTCGCCCCATTTTGACGTGCTATGTATCACGCAAGTTGTTTTATGAAAATTTAATTCGCTGCTTTATGTTTTCGAAGAAATGTAGCACTCTCTTTGAGGTGCGTGGAATATTTTTTGAAAACTCGATTTTAAAATTGACTAAATAGTAGTAAATAGAAAGGGGTGTTACATTAGTGGTATCGAGAGCGATTCGGGTCTGTCCGCCCAGCTTGTTGAGTCTGTTAACCCTCGAGTCTTGGTACTCGCTTCTAAATCGTAAATTATGTTGTTTGCTTATTACTTTTGTGCTTTTGTTGGTTTGTTCTTTCATTGACATGCCTTGTGATTTATTTGATGGATGACGGTTGAAAGTATATTGATTTGTGGAGGTATGTGTGATTGAAATGTGTAACTGTTAGTCGTAGCATCGATTTTGGTTGTTTGCGACTGTTGTTGTATTATTAAGATATGTGTGATTAAAAGAGTTCTAACGACGTCAAAGGAGTGAAAGTCGTGACGACGCCTTCGCACTCTAGATTGCGTTAAAAGTCTTTTAATGTAGTAGTTATAAATTTGAAAGAAAGTAGTTTTTGTGACCTTAATTAATTGGTTGCATGAGTAGGAGGGACTGATCACCCCAATAACTCATCCCAATGAAAGAGGCGACAATAACTCATGGTTATTATTAACTTTGGATGCATGCGCTAATTTTAATTTGATTATTTCTTAATTAGCTTGTTAGAATATAGAAAGTACTTTTATATGACCTAACCTCGGTGAGTTATACATTGGACAATATTTGAAGATTGTTTGTTGAAAATTGTTGCACTTGATTGACGTCTCTGCTATAGGTTGATTGTTACTGTGATGTATATGAGTATAAGTTTGGCTTGTGCTTAATTGCTTGAAGTTAGTATGCTAAAATGAAATGTTGTGTAATACTATATTTTCATTTTCTCAAGTAAGGTTGCATAACTTGAAGTTTTGACATCTTCAGTGTTTCAATTTGGCTTGTTTCGTGAGCATGATGTGATTTGTCAAAATTAAATGATTAACTTTCCTTACCTTCTGACTTTATGTCAGAAACTAAATTTTGAACAAATAAGTAGTTGTTTATGTGGTTGCATGCTCGTGTGATAGTAAGATTTGGGGTTTGCATATAGTTTCCCTTTTTGGACAAAACTGTGAGTTCTATGATTTTCAAAAAGAAACGGTACTTGGAAATTTTATGCTATTGGAAAATAAATGTGATGTCAAATTAGTGTTGAATTCTGTTCCCAAAATATTTTAGGGTCTTTATTTCAAAATGTGACATAAATTCGGCTTTTGAACCGATTAAATTGTGGTTTAATGAAGTTTGAAAATTATGGGATTTTACATAAATTGCATGATTAGATGAGTTAGAATTTTTATGTTATGTGAATGTGAATCCAATAATGATTGTCAAGGTATTGGGAACAAATGTAAACAATTTTAAGTACTTCTTGACTGTGAACTACAATTGTATAATTGTGTTCGTTCTATGACTTAACTTGGACTTTGTTGTTGCTATCGCTATTACTAATTGTCACTTCTTGAAAATTGTTTTACGTGGCTTCTAAATCTAATGATGAAAACTGTGCAATGAGACCTTTTGTGCACTTCTATTACTTGACTAGTTTTTCTTTGCTAAATGTTGACAAGAGTATTTAATTTCAATTGGTTAAACTAATGTCAAGTCGTGTATCAAAATGATTGTACTGTAATGCATGTGTTGGCTATGTTCTCACGTGTGATATGAAATCGGTTCAATTTAGTAGAATTATATGTCCTATGATATTTTCTAGGGAAGTTGTAAAATCGCATGTTAGCTAATCCCTAGGAATAAAGAGATCGAAGAAGATGCCTACATGTTTAATCTTTTCGGGCTTGTGTGTTTAATTTGTTTGCATGATTGGCTATGCTTATGTGTTTCTACGTGTGTTCTTTGGAGGCAGGGAATTAATTAAATCTTGTTATAATTTTCGTGTCCTCAATGAACCTAAGTAGTGTCTTGTGCTTAGAATGAAATCATGATTGTTAGACAACTTAGGAGTAGAAATGATGTCAGAATCAATGTCTTAGGTTGAGACTCATGGAAACCGGTAAAGCTATGCATACTTTTTGCGAACTTTCTGAAAATGCTATCTTTATAAAACTCGGTGTAGAATTATTAGTAATGGTGGCGGAATTATGATGGTTGTTTGTGTTGTTGGGTTCACTGTTTTGAGATGTTCTGACATGGGTTCAGTATTTCAGTGACTGAGAACGTTTTACTAATTGAAAAATTATGTGGTTTGTCATTTCGAAAACTTGATTGAATGCTTGTTAATTTGCCACTGATTTGGTTGCATTTGAAGTTGTAGAACTCGAGTTATAGGTGAAACAAGTTAGGTTAAAATTCTGGAAACAATCTGGACATAGGGTCAGTGTTTTGGTTACTGCGTTTTCAAAAGAGCTCATTTTCGAACGAATCCAATTTCTTTGAAAACTTGACAGAATTTGCCTCATTTTATGCACAAGTTTCATTCAATTTGATTGCGTTTTAGTCATTATAGAACTGTTTGAATTTGAAGGACAGAAACTGCATCTTTTGAAACTAGTATGTGTATTTTTGAAAACTGTACTTGTTAGATACTTTTCTTCAAAAACTGAACTTAGGGATAAGAAATAGACCCATAGGGCTTTCCAACAAGTATTTATTTGTCGAAATCCGATGTCGTTTACTATTTTAATTAATTCGCCAAAGTAGGCGCATAGTTACAGAAATTTTCTGCTCCTAAGTTTAGGTAGATTAATTTGAACGCTGAATAAAACGATAAAATTGTTGCATAGGTTGAAGTTGAATTTTGTTGTTATGGTCGTGTTAATTGTTGATGTGAATATTGTTGGGTATATGATGAATTGGTGATATTGGTGATGTTGAGTCTATTGTAGAGATTGATGTCGTTGTGTTAATTGCGATTGTTGGTGTTGTTGGGCCTCTGGCCATGATTGATTGTTGTCTCTGGTGTCATATGCGTTTGTTTTCCGTTGAATAGGAAAATAAAAGTGACGATATAGGTATTTGTATCTAAAAGTAACGAGGTAGACTTAGCGTCTCAAAGCAACGACGAGGATTCGGTCCTACTTAATTGGTGGTGATGCCACGAGTTGGCTATTTTATGGTGTTTGGGTAGTCGGGTAGGATTTGATAACCTACAGGTAGAATACCTATTTGGGGAGTAGGAGTGTAGAGGAGGGTGTTTGATCTGTTGCGTATACGATAAAACATGGATGAGAACAGTTAGAGGTGATAAGAAGAGTGGATGTTGATTTTCATGAGTTTGGTGTAGATTTTCGAGAACGAAAATATTCTAAGTGGGGGAGAGTTGTAACGCCCCAAAATAATTTAATTATTTATTTAATTAAGATATTTAAGGCTTGCAACATTTATTTAAGTCAAATAATTAATTTAGAGTTTTATTTTATTTAGGTGGTGTTATAGTGATTAGTTATATTAAAAATATAGTATTTAATATAACTAAGAGGTGTTTGGTAATAAATAAGGGAGTGGGGAATTAATTAAAATAGGGAGTGGTTGAAGTAGCTAGGGGGTGCAAATAAAGAGCCCAAGGCCCACTAGTAAGCCCATATTCAAGAAATAACCTTAGGGGTAGGGTTTTCCTTTCCTCATTTGAAACAAAGAAAAGAAAAAGGAGAGGGTAGAGAAGAAGGAGGGCTGAACGCAGCTGCAAGGAGAGGAGGGGGAGAGAGAAATTTCATTTCTTGCTTCGATATGTTGATTTTGGTACCAATCTTCCTCATTTTTCTTTCTCTACCTTTTAGTGTAAATTTCCTACACTAATTCCTTCCCATTTTCCTTTACCATGGATGGGGTTGAAGCTCAAGGTGTTGGGGAAGCCATTTTTGGTGGTTCTTCGGGTTGGTGAAGGAGAGACGACTTGGGTTCTTCAATTTTGAGGTAAGGGGGCTCTCTTTCATACATAATAGTTTGTAAGATTAGATGAGTTAGAATTTTTATGTTATGTGAATGTAAATCCAATAATGATTGTCAAGGTATTGGGAACAAATGTAAACAATTTTAAGTACTTCTTGACTGTGAACTACAATTGTATAATTGTGTTCGTTCTATGACTTAACTTGGACTTTGTTGTTGCTATCGCTATTACTAATTGTCACTTCTTGAAAATTGTTTTACGTGGCTTCTAAATCTAATGATGAAAACTGTGCAATGAGACCTTTTGTGCACTTCTATTACTTGACTAGTTTTTCTTTGCTAAATGTTGACAAGAGTATTTAATTTCAATTGGTTAAACTAATGTCAAGTCGTGTATCAAAATGATTGTACTGTAATGCATGAGTTGGCTATGTTCTGCTGTGATATGAAATCGGTTCAATTTAGTAGAATTATATGTCCCATGATATTTTCTAGGGAAGTTGTAAAATCGCATGTTAGCTAATCCCTAGGAATAAAGAGATCGAAGAAGATGCCTACATGTTTAATCTTTTCGGGCTTGTGTGTTTAATTTGTTTGCATGATTGGCTATGCTTATGTGTTTCTACGTGTGTTCTTTGGAGGCAGGGAATTAATTAAATCTTGTTATAATTTTCGTGTCCTCAATGAACCTAAGTAGTGTCTTGTGCTTAGAATGAAAGCATGATTGTTAGACAACTTAGGAGTAGAAATGATGTCAGAATCAATGTCTTAGGTTGAGACTCATGGAAACCGGTAAAGCTATGCATACTTTTTAAGAACTTTCTGAAAATGCTATCTTTATAAAACTCGTGTAGAATTATTAGTAATGGTGGCGGAATTATGATGGTTGTTTGTGTTGTTGGGTTCATCGCTTTTGAGATGTTCTGACATGGGTTCAGTATTTCAGTGACTGAGAACGTTTTACTAATTGAAAAATTATGTGGTTTGTCATTTCGAAAACTTGATTGAATGTTTGTTAATTTGCCACTAATTTGGTTGCATTTGGAGTAGTAGAACTCGAGTTATAGGTGTAACAAGTTAGGTTAAAATTCGAAACAATCTGGACATAGGGTCGGTGTTTTGTTCTTTGCGTTTTCAAAAGAGCTCATTTTCGAACGAATCCAATTTCTTTGAAAACTTGACAGAATATGCCTCATTTTATGCACAAGTTTCATGCAATTTGATTGCGTTTTAGTCATTATAGAACTGTTTGAATTTGAAGGACAGAAACTGCATCTTTTGAAACTAGTATGTGTATTTTTGAAAACTGTACTTGGTAGATACTTTTCTTCAAAAACTGAACTTAGGGATAAGAAATAGACCCATAGGGCTTTCCAACAAGTATTTATTTGTCGAAATCCGATGTCGTTTACTATTTTAATTAATTCGCCAAAGTAGGCGCATAGTTACAGAAATTTTCTGCTCCTAAGTTTAGGTAGATTAATTTGAACGCTGAATAAAACGATAAAATTGTTGCATAGGTTGAAGTTGAATTTTGTTGTTATGGTCGTGTTAATTGTTGATGTGAATATTGTTGGGTATATGATGAATTGGTGATATTGGTGCTGTTGAGTCTATTGTAGAGATTGGTGTCGTTGTGTTAATTGCGATTGTTGGTGTTGTTGGGCCTCTGGCCATGATTGATTGTTGTCTCTGGTGTCATATGCGTTTGTTTTCCGTTGAATAGGAAAATAAAAGTGACGATATAGGTATTTGTATCTAAAAGTAACGAGGTAGACTTAGCGTCTCCAAGCAACGAAGAGGATTCGGTCCTACTTAATTGGTGGTGATGCCACGAGTTGGCTATTTTATGGTGTTTAGGTAGTCGGGTAGGATTTGATAACCTACAGGTAGAATACCTATTTGGGGAGTAGGAGTGTAGAGGAGGGTGTTTGATCTGTTGCGTATACGATAAAACATGGATGAGAACAGTTAGAGGTGATAAGAAGAGTGGATGTTGATTTTCGTGAGATTGGTGTAGATTTTCGAGAACGAAAATATTCTAAGTGGGGGAGAGTTGTAACGCCCCAAAATAATTTAATTATTTATTTAATTAAGATATTTAAGGCTTGCAACATTTATTTAAGTCAAATAAATAATTTAGAGTTTTATTTTATTTAGGAGGTGTTATAGTGATTAGTTATATTAAAAATATAGTATTTAATATAACTAAGAGGTGTTGGGTAGTAAATAAGGGAGTGGGGAGTTAATTAAAATAGGGAGTGGTTGAAGTAGCTAGGGGTGCAAATAAATGGTCCAAGGCCCACTAGTAAGCCCATATTCAAGAAATAACCTTAGGGGTAGGGTTTTCCTCTCCTCATTTGAAACAAAGAAAAGAAAAAGGAGAGGGTAGAGAAGAAGGAGGGCTGAACGCAGCTGCAAGGAGAGGAGGGGGAGAGAAAAAATTTCATTTCTTGCTTGGGTATGTTGATTTTGGTACCAATCTTCCTCATTTTTCTTTCTCTACCTTTTAGTGTAAATTTCCTACACTAATTCCTTCCCATTTTCCTTTACCATGGATGGGGTTGAAGCTCAAGGTGTTGGGGAAGCCATTTTTGGTGGTTCTTGGGGTTGGTGAAGGAGAGACTACTTGGGTTCTTCAATTTTGAGGTAAGGGGGCTCTCTTTCATACATAATAGTTTGTAAGTGAGTAATTATGTGTGGGTTAGGTGTTTAGGGAAATTAATTGTTGTTTGTGTGTTGTTTGAATTAATTGATTGTTTATGTGTTGTTTGAATTAATTGGTGTTATGCTTGAATTAGAAATTGATGAACCCATGCTAATTGTTGTTAAGATGAACATGATATGAACTATGCATGCAAGGTGTTTGATGTATTGCCTCAATGAAATTGAGTATGAAAATATGATGATTGTAAGGTGTTTGATATCTTGCCTAAATGAATTGGTGTTGAAATTGATGTGTAAGGCATTGTGCCGTGATTATAGTTGGTTTGGGTGATTGATCTTGATGAGTTTTACTTGCTTATGGGTTTGTGCGTTTTCTGGACACTGTTTCGGTCTTTTTAAAACTGGTACTGTTTGGTCGATTCAAAATTTATGTGGTTGATTGTTTTCGAAAATAGACTTAAAGCCGGTCGTTTTGGCACTGGTTTCATTAAATTCGGAGTTGTGTAGCTCCAGTTATGAGTCTCCAAAGTCGGGTCAAATTTCTAGAGTCAAACTGTGGGTATGTTCGGTTTTTGCAAGTTTTAGGTCTCCAAATGAACTCCGTTTTGAACGATTCTTTTTCTATTAGAAACTATACTCAAATTGCTTTTCTTCGGGCTAAGGTTTTGTCCCATTTGGTCAAGTTTAAGTCATTTTAGAGTAAAATGAAGTGGGAGGACAGAATCTGTCTAGTCTGGGAGTTGTTCGGGTTGTTTATAAAAACTGTACTAATTGGCTCATTGTTTTGAAACTTTAAAGATATATCCAGAAACTACACATCCGTGGCTTTCCGACGAGTGGTCTTTTGTAATTTTTCGATGTCGTTTGCTATTTTAAATAATCAGCCGAAGTAGGTGTACTACTGTAAGAATCCAGCATGTTGTGCGGGTGTTGCCAATGTTGCCCAAAGTTTCAAAAATGCTAACTTGGTCCCTACGCACCCTTAGTCCTTCTAAGATGTTGTTTTGGTCCCTATGTGACTGTTTAGTCCCTTAGGTGACCGTTTAGTCCTTGGGGTGTTGGTTTAGTCCTTGTGTGTTGTGTTGGTCCTTGGTGGGACATTTAGTCCAATGATGAGGTGTGTTGTATTGCGGTGATGAGTAAGCGGTGTGTAGGCTTCGGCCAAAGCGGTGTGTGCCCTCAAGGCTTATATTGTGATTGAAGTTGAGTTGCGAAGTGAAAAGTGATGAGTTAATGATTGTTGTGGTAGATGTATTGTGTTGTGGTGCATTGTCATGGTGTCACATAAATCATGCATATGCAGCGGGGATGTAGGCTTCGGCCATTGCGGTGTGTAGGCTTTGGCCATAGCGATGTGTGGGCTTTGGCCAAAGCGATGTGTGGGCTTCGGCCAAAGCGATGTGTGGGCTTCGGCCAAAGCGATGTGTAGGCTTCGGCCAAAGCGGTGTGTGCCCTCAAGGCTTATTGCGATGATGATGGATCCACATGCATACTTGCACTCATGCATACATTCATATGTTTGGTGTTGCCTTGATGATGATTGTGAGTTGATGTGCCATACTTAATGTGATTTAAGTTAGTTGCCTTCCCTAATATAATCCTTATCCTATTTGCTATTATTTATGTAAAGAGACTCACCCTACTACGTCGTGTTGCTTCAGATGTCAAGACTGCGGTGATAGCAAATGAAGTAGTCTAGTGATGGTCATGCTCTGATATGTAGCACCGGGGGCGGGAAGTCTTAGATATTTAGTAATTTATTTTGATGTATTCAGTCTGATATAGGATGTTGTATTAAATACTTTGAGACTGGTCGATGTTCTGCTGTGCTGGTGATTTATAATCAGGATGTTGTAAATAACTAAATAAGTGTTTTTGAGGGTTCGCCCCATTTTGACGTGCTATGTATCACGCACAAGTTGTTTTATGAAAATTTAATTCGGCTGCTTTATGTTTTGAAGAAATGTAGCACTCTCTTTGAGGTGCGTGGAATATTTTTTGAAAACTCTGATTTTAAAATTGACTAAATAGTAGTAAATAGAAAGGGGGTGTTACAGGGAACACCAAAAGGCGTCTCGAGACATGCAAAAGTCACTTCATTCATTGCGCATTAATGACAGGGTCGAAGCCCAAACGCCACGCGCGGCCGAGCAAGACCGAGTTCACGACCGACGGGTAGAAACACTACATCCCACCGGGGGAACCGATTCAAGCCTGAGCCCGCCCTTAAGCGACCTAGGCTTGGGGGGCAACTGTTCCGAGGCGTATTAGCAAATACAAGGAGGTGCCATTAGCGATGGGCCAGCGGCCCAATTTAGCAGAACGGCCCAAGACCGTGTCTTGGTCCGCAATTCTCGGCAGCCGGCCGTATTTATCGCAATGGCCAGGTCGCTCCAGTGGTATAAGTACCACCTCCATCCACAGTCAGGTACGCAATTCCTACCCTGTGATACCCTGCCCGTTAGCACACATCTGACTAGAGCGTCAGAGTGTCTTTGCAGGTACCACCCGAGGTGCTCTCAAGACCGGTCCTCATCCCCTATCAGCGACCGGGCGAAGGAGTAGCAGGCAACATATACTTGGTGATCAAGGTACGATCACATATGTTCATTTTTCTATATTTACCATTATAATTGCATTTAAATGAATGATTTTGTTTTGGGGTCTAATTTCTTATTTTACTAGTTCTATTTGAATTTGCGAGTTATGTTTTGAATTCAATTCAAGCGAACCAAAGAAGATACGCACTAGCTACCTACAAATTCAATTCAATTCAATTCAATTCAATGTTTGAGTCGGACTCAACATAGAAGTATACTTATTTCTTACTGGATTTCTAGATTTGAATAAATTTAAGTTATTTCATTTGCATGCTCCTTTGATTCGCTATAAGCTAAAAGAGATAGGCAACATAACAACATTTTGAAGGCCGAGAATGAAAAACTTCGTGCTGAGAACTCTAAGTACAAGGAGGCACTAACTATACCAATTCTTAAAATGTGGAAATACTTGTACCCTCGGTGAAATATCCTTTGAAGAGCAGCAATTGAGGAGTGAGAATGCTCGCTTAAGCGAACAGGTACTTAACTACTTATTAGTTATTACCAGGCACTTACCTGTTTACTACCATTAGCTACTTGTTAATTCTCCTTAATTATTTTGCTATAAATATTGAACTCTCATTTGAAACATACACACACGTGTCAGATTGAAAGGATGTTAGACAAATATGTTGAAAGTTCAATGATCAATGCTTAATCATCTCACAATAACAATCAAATGAAAAACTTTGTGCTGAGAACTCTAAGTACAAGGAGGCACTAACTATACCAATTCTTAAAATGTGGAAATACTTGTACCCTCAGTGAAATATCCTTTGAAGAGCAGCAATTGAGGAGTGAGAATGCTCGCTAAAGAGAACAGGTACTTAACTACTTATTAGTTATTACCAGGCACTTACCTGTTTACTACCATTAGCTACTTGTTAATTCTCCTTAATTATTTTGCTATAAATATTATACTCTCATTGTAAACACACACACATGTCAGGTTAAAAAGATGTCGGGCAAATATGTTTGAAATGCGATGAACAATGCTTCATCATCTCACAATAGAAATAAACATAACAATCATATGCTTGATATTGGAGTTGTTAAATATGGATCACAAAAGCTGGTATGGTAGCTCAAACAGTTTGCTTGAGTGTGTAGTGGTCGTTCATGACGTCTAAAGATTTTCCTCGTTATGTTTGAAGAGCGACGACTTGAGGATTTAGAATTCTCGTTTAAGAGACTGTGTACTTAACTACTTATAAGTTATTACCATACACTTACCAGATAGTACCATTAGCTACCCATTAATTCTCCTTAATCATTTTGCTATAAATATTAAACTCTCATTTGAAACACACACGTCTCAGATTGAAAGGATATCGGAGAAATATGTTGGAAGTCACGCAATGGAGCCAAAAGTATGAAACGCTTGAAATTCAACACAGGTTTTACAAATGGTCATGGCTCAAGGAACTCGTTTGCTGGTGCTGATGAAACTCTTGAAAAGCAGTCTGACCTTAGTCATTCAGATGCTGGAGATGCATCCTAATGTAGCTCTTACACCTGTTACTCATTGTTGTAACAATTAGATGTAGAATACATGTTATACCTCTTCTTACTTAGATTTTTACAAGAATGTTTGAAACGTGAGTGGATGTGGGTGTTTCTTAAATGTAACCCAACATTATTATTTGTTGTTAAAGGAAACTTCATTTTAGCCTTTAGGTTTATTATGTTGTGATTATAGGGAATAATTACATATACTATTGAAATTGATGTTTGTACATGTTATGATGTTGTGAGCACCAAATGGGAGTACGTGGTGACTCATTATGTCTTTGCACATTTTGTGTGTAAGTTGAACAAAATGAAGATTGTTTATAAGTGAATGATATATAAAACTTATGAATTTATTGTGAAAAGAAATTTTTCTAAAAAGTTGAACTTTCATAATCAAATAATGAGTTGATTCATGCCTATTATATCTTGAAAATGAGACTGATTTTTTTATGTTTATTTCCTTTAATTATTGACAGCTCACATACTAGGAACTTATGAAACTAAGGAGTCTATGTTTTTAATCAATGTCCTAAATAAAACTGCTCACATATTAGGAAAGTTCTGTGACATAAGGCCTAATGAGAAAAAAACTAGGAAATGACTATATAATAGATCTCGGATGGTTGGGCACTATAAAATAATAGTTGGTTAGGAGTTGTTAAATTCTAGTCCCTAAATAGTCCCTAAGAGAATTTAACAACTTCTAACCAACTATTATTTTTAATAGGCACGAATTGTGCTATAATCCGATAAATCACAATATTTTATCAAAATCTTTTCATTTATTTTGTGCAAGTACTAACCCTTCTAATTCTTAAATTCCTTATAAGTTAGCATAGATTCATTGAATTTCCTTTGGGTTTAACTTAAATGTCGAAACAGATGTCTTGTTTGGTTTTATGCCCTATACAAACTATGTTTTAAATGGCATAACAGATCTACTTGATTTTCTCATGTGATTGTATCAATTCTATAGTGAGTGGTTTCTTTACACTTTAGGATAGGTAGAAACATGTTAGTGGCGATATTGACCGCTTATTGTTCTCATTGGTGATTTAAATGAATAATCAATGAAAAATTATATAATGTCTTTGTTTCTCTTGAGTTAGATCAATTTGACTTAGATAGATTAGGGTTCTCAGAAGTGTTTGTATACAGTGGTGGATCTTGCCCCAAATATTAAGGGGAGCCGGTAACAACTACCTAAGATATTACAATTGAAACTTATAAGAACAAAATATAATTTGGGGACTCTTTTCGGGGTCACATTAAATGATTGACATCAAATTCATCAAGTGTTGACGTTGAAGCTATACAGTTTTCATCATTGTTGGAAGCTTTCCTCTTAAAAAATGCATCAATTATCTTAAGCTTAACCATTGTATCACTCCTAAATAATAATGCATAAATCAATTATAAATAATCAAAACCAATTTATCACATAATATTGTATTAGGTGTTTTCTATTTACCACTTGGTGATGGTCTACATTGACCACGTGGATCGCCTCGTGGAGTGGGTTATCGGGCAATTTTAAATCAACGGTCTCAAAGAAGTGGATTATTAGTTTACAAACAAAGCAATGTTTTAAGAACAAATTAATAATTTAAATCAATCAATGGTCTGACTCTGAGCAAAAGTGAAGTGAATTAGTTTTAAAAAAAAAAAAGAAATATCGTAAATCAATGGTTTGAGCAAAGTATAATAGTTTACAAACAAAGCGTGAACAAATCGATGGTTTACCACCACCGCCGATTATCTTGCTTGATTGAAGAATCAAGAGGCAAATCGCATACAAGAGCAAAGCAGAGATTGAAGATCAAGGAATAGAAACAACATAGGACTAGGAGCGAGAGAGATTGAGAAGAGCATCGGTGTTGTGCAACAGAGGTGGCGGAGGTAGAGTTATGCAGGTACAAAAGGGCAACGCCGTGACAGCAAGTTGCTGCTGCGTTTTGCTTCTCCGATGCAAGGGGAGCAATTGAGCAAGAGCGTTCAGTTTACTTCAGGTTTTGTTTGCCTCTGCTACTGCGTTTTGCTTCACGAATAGGGTTTAAACAATGTCGTTTTGCGTAATGTATTGAGTAGTCAGATATGAAGAAAAAATCTATTTTTTGGGGATGTCGTGGCTCCTCTGGCTCTCACCAAGTACCGCCTCGCTTGTATATGTATATGTCCTCTGTTGCTGTCTGATGTTAATATACTGGTTAGTTCATGTTAAGTGCTTTAGAGAAGTTAGTTTAAACAAATGTATGCTTAATGTGGTTGTAACCAAGTTGGGGTGAGTTAGAGGGTTGTTGGATTTAGTAGGAAACATTTAATATCCAAAAGAATTAAAAAAAAAATTTGACTATTACATCGTGTGTCTAAGTTTTATTATATATAATTTATGTGTTTGAGTTGAATTTGAAGTTTTATTATACATTTGGCATGTATTGTTACACAAAAAGGTTTGTAGTTATTAGTAGATTAGGGAGGTAGGGACTCGAATCAGAATGAAATTAAGAATGTGAGCCCAAAATAACTTTGAAGCCTAGCTCACTAATTCCATTAAGCTGAAGGTTATTGCTTTTCCCACACCCCTTCCTACTCAAACACACCCCTTCAATCTTAAAAACCCCAAAATACCCCCAATTTAAAAATTCAAAAACCAAAAAACCTCCCCCCCACTCACCCTCACAACCCTTCACTCCCTCACTCCTCTCACTTTCCCTCTCACTCTCCCTCTCAACCGAACCCTACTCACTCCCATTCCTTCTCACTCAACTTCTCCAACTCACTCAATCTCCCTCAATCTCTCACACAATCTTCTCCACCAACTAAATCAAGAGTTGCCGGGTTTTGTTCACTGCTCCCACTCTCTCTATTCGTTCCATTTTCATCCAAGTAAGCCTCTCCCCCTTCTTCGCATTTAGTTTTTTTTCTTCTGGGTATCTACTGCGTTCGAACGACCTCATGCGAACACGTGAAAACGAAGGTGTTCGAATGATGTCATGCGAACACCATTCGAATGAGGGCATGCGAACCTGCTGTGTTTGTTCGAATGGGGTTGTTCGAACAGGTTCAAATGGGGCTGTTGGAACTGGTGTCTGACAGTACTGTTTCTATTATTTGGCTGGATTTAGAGATTAACTTGTTTAATTGGTTCTCTTAATTAATGATTAACTGGTTTAACTGTTGTTTCAGATATTGTTAAGCACTGTGGCAGTAATTCTTCCCAACAACCATCCCAACAAGCTGGTAGGCCACCTCCTACAGTTTCAAACCGCAAAAGGAGGGAAGATGCTGCTGATCCTTCCCGGGGTAAGGGTAGGGGCGGGTTTGACGTTCCTCCTCCCCCGCCTCCAATTGATGATGTTAGGGCTGGGGATATTGTCCAGGACATTGAGCGTGATGCTCAATTTCCGGCACTTGTGCTGGCTGGCCCTTCTGTTGATGTTCCTTCATCATTTGGAATCAGCAGGCTGGTGCACATGAGGAGGAGGCTGGTGTACATGAGGAGCAGGCTGATGTTCATTAGGAGGAGGCTGCTAAGCCTCAGGATGTTGTTGCTCCTAGGGCTACATTCCCATTCCCTGGTGAACTGAATGGTTCGGTCTTGCCCACATACGGGGCGCATATTCTTACAGATTTCTACGCTGGCCGGGTAAGTTATTGTTATATAATAGCGTGTTGTCAATTTTATTTCTTATTTTGTTGAATATCTTGGCTTATTGTGCCATTTGTCAATGCAGGTTCGGCCCGATTTAAATTTGATTCCACATGGACCTGTTAACCTTGGAATCCATGCTAGGATTAGGGAGACTCTGAATGCTTCGGGATTGGTCCCTCTGATAGGACTTGGTTTTCCCATTCTTACTACAACAGATTTAAGGATTTGCAAAGATTTTTTTTGGGCATTGGTAGCGCTTAAAACGCTAGAAAAGTCGGGCGCTACGGATGCGTACTTCATTAGTAGCGCTTTAAAAACGCTTGGGATTGTCGTAAATGCGTGGCGCTTTGAAATAAAACGCCTGCGGATCTTCCTTAGCGTGTTTTGGACATACGTGGCGTTTTTAAAAACGCTAGCCATTGACCCAAATGTTTCGCTCATACGTAGCGCTTTTTAAAAAACGCTAGCCATTTTGTAATGTAATGTTGTCCATACCTAGCGTTTTTTCTCAGAAACGCCAGGGATCCTCTAGCGCATTTTGTCCATACCTATCTTTTTCAATAAAACGCTAGGGATCCTCTAGTGCATTTTGTCCATACCTAGCGTTTTTTTCTATAAAACACTAGGTATTGAATGATTTTTTAATTTCATTTCTAGCGTTTTCTCTATAAAACGCTACGTATTGACTGTTTTTTTAATTTCATTTGTAGCGTTTTTCTTTAAAACGCTACCTATTTACTGATTTTTTTAAATATTTTTTTTATTTTTGTTTTCTCTCCCTTTTAATTACAAGTTATAAATTCACTCCCTGCCAACAAAATTCATCCAATATCATTCCAACAAAATTCAGCCAATATCATTCCAATCCAATATAGATACACACATATGTACATATCACCAAAAGACCATATTAAACTAACAAGTACTTACAACATAATATATATCCAAATCATATATACAACATATATAATAACTAACTAACATTATATATGAAACTCAAAAGTTGCTACAAAAAGCTAGAAACATAACGACACCACTACCCCCTTACTGTTATAAGTTGTTCATCAGAGTAATGCTGGATGTGATTACAGTGGGGAAAATACTGAAAAATAAAACGAAATAAAATTAGAATTAAAATGGTTATTAAATGTGAGTAAGTATTATAATATCAATATAAAAAAGAAATCTAAGTAGTTACCTTGATTGGGATTACTACTTTGTCGTGAGTGATAATCTCTCTCATATACCTCATAGTATAGTACCCACAATCATTATTATTTGGCTGTTTAAGACACTACAAAGCAAAAGATTAGTAAATTAATTGTCACATTTTTATGACCCAAAAATTCAATTAAATTTATAAGAATATTGATAAAAAAACTTACCGTTATGGGTATCCATTTTGTTTTACTCATAGAGTATCCCCAATATTGTCTCAAAACACTGAAACGTCATACATATATATAACTAAGTTAAACAAAATACATATATTAAATTATAAAAAATGAGAGGGTTACACATACACACTGTCAACTATCTCAGATGAAGTCTACGTAGACTTTGTAATGATCTTGAAGTGAATCCAGATAGTAGACAACATTTCTCTTAGTGTTTATTGCAAAGAGTACCCAATGTTGCCTGCAAGTAAATGAATCACGAATGAGTACACATTTACACTATAATACAATATTCAAAATAAATAACCAAGTGATTGAAGACTAAATTTCTCACCCTATATTGAGTGGTGCAAAAAATAAAGATTCATGATCAAAATGTCAAGCAAATACTCAAAGCGTGAAAGGACATAACTTTCGATTTGACTCTTCCTAGCCATAATATCCTCTGGTTTAGCTTGATCCCACACAACCATACACTCTGGGCACAAGAACAAAAACTTTTGTGTCCGTTGCAAAGGGACCAGCATCTCATTGTACAAAAACCTATAAATAATATATATATACAACTTTCAGATCCTCATATATACTCTCATATATACTCTAATATATACAACTATTGTGTACAAATAATTTAATACATACCTCATATATACTCTAATAACACTCACAAAGGGCCCATTCCATGTCATATACAGCTTTCAGATCCTCAACATTGAAAATCACAATTTGTTCCACTCCCACAATTTCATCGGTCGGTAAGTTAATAAGGTCACGACTGTAACACCCCAAAATAGTTCAATTAATTATTAAATTGAGTTATTTAGGGTTTTTCAACATTTTTAATTAAATTAAGCTTAAGGCTAACGTGTAGTGTTTATGTGTTAGGAGAGGGTTGAGTAATGGGAAGAGGTATGAATAGAAGTACATGAGTGATGGGAAGGCCCAAGTCCAATTAGAAGCCCAAGTCCCTTTCCATAAGAGGAAATAGCCGTAGGATCAACTCATTCCATCAAAGTGAAGAAAAGTCATAGAGAAGTAAGAGAGAGAGTTTAGGTGGAATAGTACTCTTTAGAGAGAAGCGCAGAGCAATTGCGTGAAAAGAAGAGCTGGGATTTGAAAGAAGTGTGGATTCAACATGGATTGTAGAGCTGTAGTGAAGGGAGTGATCATCTGAAGTTGCTTAAGGTAAGGGGGCTCTCTTCCATGCGTAATTTAGTGTTTATGTTGAGTGTTTTTGCATGAATGATTTCTGATTGAGTTCTGAATGTGTGCTTATGTGTTCTTTAAGTATTCTGGTTGTGTTACTTCACCTTGGTGAAGATTGTAATGGTTGATTTACTCGAGTGGTCACGTAAGTGACCATGGAGAGGAATGAGCGAGAACTCTCGCCCTCGGTGAGCGTGAGAGTTTAAGAGTGTGTTCTTGAGCTTAATCCTAGTCAGGAGCACCTAAAGAGAGGAAGGAGAAGTTAGGCGCACGTGATCGTAGAGAAAGCTGAAGTGCATGAAGGTTAACGCACAACGTAAGTGTTAAAGCGTAGTTCCTAGACTCAAGAGGACGAATTGAGCTGCACTTGATGGACGAAGGTGCGCGTAGGTGTAATTAGAACCCAAAGGCGAGTGTCGTCAAGTAGTTGACGAGGTATAACATGGTTATGCCGAGGTGTTTGGTCAAGATGTAGTATGAGGCAAGTCTGCGTATGATAGCCGAGGTGAAGGAGTCGACTTGTAACATGTTATACCGAGGCGCGAGAGTGCTGAGATAGGGCGTGGACTTAGGCGAGAGGCGTAAACGGGTATAGTGACGAAATGGTGTGAGCTCGGATGAGACGGGAGGCGAGCGTAGAGTTACGCAATGATACGTTAAGTCTAGGCGTGAGCTGGGACGAAGTGACGCGTGGTGTCTAGTCGAGGACAGTAGGCGTAAGGTAAGACGAGATGAGGCGAAGGTATAGTCGAGGACAATAGGCGCATGAGAGACGAGATGAGTTGAAGGTGTAGTCGAGAACCTTAGGCATAAGACGAGACGAGAGAAGTAGTGGGACTAGACGAGATCCTAGGCGTGAGGTTCCAGGACGAGGTGGAGAACTTTACGAGTGGAATGCCAAGTGAGGTGCCACCGAGTTGAGTATTGGTGACGTAAAGGGTAGCGATACTACATCAGTTTAGCGTGCCGAGATGAGTAGGTGTGCCGAGGTGACGAGCGAGCATACCGAGAAGAGTGAAGGTGCCGAGGTGACTAAGAGTGCCGAGGTGACCTATTTTTGACGCATAACAGCGTAGAGCTGTTAGGCGCCACCGTGAGTGACGTTTAACGTCAAGAGTCATTTAAGGGGACGAATTGGCATAGTCCAATTTAGTCCCTATGTGATGGTTCAGTCCTAGGCGTTGTGAGGCCTTCGTAGTGATGGAGTGGCTCACTGCCTGAGGAGCTGAGGTGCCTGTGAGTGGACGAATAGCCTTTGTGCTATGGTGGTTGTCTAAGAGGACTAGGCAACGTAAGGCGACGGTGCGGTTTGCACAAAAGAGTTGTTTGTTCTGAGTGAATGCATTTGTTCATTGAGTCTCATGAATTCATATGCATCAGCGACGGTTATAGACTTCGGTCTCGATACGAAAGACTTCGGTCTGAGTATCACTAGCGACGGATATGCCTGAGTGGCTTAAAAGAGATGGATCCTCATGCATTATTCCCTGGAGTTTGGGTTGCATTGCATTGCATGCATAACTCATGTGAATTATGTTGAAATGCTGTTTATCAGCCGAGTTAGCTATATGTGCTGGTTTATACTTGAGTTGTTGTCTGATATGTGAACTGAGGTGCTTAATGCATTCTATGTATTTACATTAGTCATGAACCTTTATTACAAATGTTTAGAGACTCACCCTACTGCTTTCCATGTTGCTCTTTGTGGCAACTTGCAGGTACCCCTGAGTAGAGGTCAGCTTTGCTTTTGGTTGTTGGAGTCGGTCTGCTCTGGTAGTTGTAACACTGGGGCGAGTCGAGTAGGGTAGAGTAGTGATTGTTTTGGGACTATTCAGTTGTAATGTATATGTTCGACTAATATATATGAGTGTCCGCAGTGATGTAAACAATTGAAAACATGTTTTGATGGGCGTAGTCCCTTTCGCCGAGTTGCCTATGTATGCATGTATGTTGTTGTTTTAATTCATAGATATATGCTAAGGTGTTTGAGTGACAATGTAGCATCCTTCCCATGAGAATTTTATTAAACTCTGATTTTCAATTAGTTAATTAATAGAGATAGGAGGGGTGTTACAACGACCGGGCTTCATTTTTGTAGTCACGTAGACCTTTACAAAAGTGATGAACTCCTCTAATTCATCATTGGGAGATTTAACAAGATGTTGGACTGGGTGTATTTCCTTTCCTTTAATAGAAGGAGATGGTCGGACACTTTGGTATTGTTTGTGGAAGGGAAGGTTGAGATCCGACCTTGCTAACACTTTTTCCTTAGATATTCCTTTTTGGGGTACCAGTATATATTAAAAATGATTAGTTAGTTAGCACACATAATATATAACAATGAGTCATTAACTTATTTAACAAAAATATTGTCACTTACAATGACAAGTTGTGCAGGCCATGCCACAAAAGTACTAAGTGCTTGATCCACAAAGAAATATATCCGCACTAACAATTGAATGTGCAATGGTGCGCACTTCAATTGAATAGTCTACTCTAACTCTCAAATGGTTTTCAGCATGGGTAAATTGTGCATTGTGGCACTCAATTGGTTACATAACATGCCCACTGCAACCTTTCGATGTGGGTTTGCATTATATAGCTCACATTCAACGTTATCCTAAATCAATTATAAAGAAAAATAAATATACATGATAATTTGATCAAATACATATGTACAAAAACAAGTCGAGTAATAATAAATACTTGTGTTGAAGGGATGGTGCAAACTATCTCGTGCGCTATCTTGGGCAAGTGAGGTGCAAGAGTGATATAGGTGCAGCAGGGGTGGTGCAAGAGGGGATGGTGCAAAGAATGGATTGTGCAAAGAAGGGATTGTGCCAAGACCGCTTATACATCTGCTTTCTCTTCCATTAATACAAAGAACATTCTTGGATATCTCGGTCATACTGCGCCGCCATCACTTTACATTGCCCGCACGCCTCGCTATGGCTCTTTGGCCCAAACACAAAGTAGGAGGAATGCCATATCCATAACCTCTTGTACGACCCTTTATACTCTTCCCTTCCCAAGGCACGAGCAAGGATATCTTGTTCACCGTGAGCAACTGTTAACTCTCCTTGTGATACAGATTGTGATATGCTTTCCGATGCACAAACATAAGTATATAATGATCGTAAATGATGATCATATGGATGTATATAATGAGACATTCCAACTTGCTAGGAATCATAAAAATTACAATACTTGAATTTTGGAATACTTACAATTTTGTCCTTGACCTCCTTAGTTTTGGGATCCACATGTCACCATCTTTATTTTGTCGGGCCTCTAACCACAAAGTACAACGATCAAGGGATTCTTGAGTTGGATCTTTCCCTTTCAAGAACTATTTAAGTTTAAAAATTGTTAATCAACCAGAAATTAAAAGATTCATTAAATCATAATAAATTAAACTAATTGTGTGTTACCAATCTTTCTTCGAGAACTTGATATCCACTAGAACCTCCTCTATAAGGGTACTCGGGATTAGAAGCTCTTTCTTTATTCGCTTTGCTCTTTTTCTATTTAAAAAGATTAATATACTAACCAAGAAAGCCGGATATGTAGTGCGTATATGTACAAATAAACTCCAATCCTCCTTAGTTATAATTCCGGAATACAATGGTGGAGGCTCCTGTCTGATGGTCCCATCAGAAGTTTGATACTTTTTTCCTACATCACTTCTATAAGCCCGATGCAACCTTCCAGCTTCCTTGAGTATCTAATCTTTTCGGTATCATCCACATCAAAGTGTTTCTGCTTATACATAAAAATGGATTAAATAAATATAACTAAAAAATCAATAAATAAGATTATTAAAGAGGTCTAAAATTATATATCTGTATTAAGGACCAGAAATCATCTTTCAATTTAGGCAAAACTTTATTATCTTTCTCATTCCAACTTTTAATCGAAATTGGAAACATTTGCTTCACCTTAGTACCTGTCACACCCCCTTTTCTCTTCGGTAATTTAATTTAAAATCAGAGTTCAAAATTTGTTTTTCTTTTAAAAGATACATCCTCGGAGGAATGCTACGCTCACCAAAACATCACTTTAAACCTAACAAAACAATAACAAGACAACTATAACTACTCGCCCCCACGATTGCTACGCATCGAGCAATACGCCACACCTGCATCGAGTAAGGAAGAACCTTCACTCGATCACCCGCACGCTATTTACATAAGAAGCAACATAGAAAGCAGAAGGGTGAGTCTCTAACACATATAATAAAATGTATGATAAACATTATGTTAGAGAAATGCAACTAGAAACACCCCAACTCACTATACAAACACTCATCATCAAGTTATGACACATCAACTCATTATCATCAAGAACATCACCAATATGCATGAGTATATGCATGAATGCAACCCAACACCAAGGGTATAATGCATGAGTACCATCACCGGCTTAATGGTATCGTCACCGGACGGCCTACCGTCGCTATTTTGCCATTCGCACCACCGCCGCTATTGATATGAAGACCAAGTCTACAATATCGAGGCCGGCCTATCACCGCCGCTAGATGCATATGAAGCATGTGACTCCATGAACAATGCATCAACCACAAACAATCACATCATGTATGAATTGTCACCGTCCTTTTGATACAATGGCCGAAGCCCATATCCGTCGCTTAATTCACCAACACCTCATCACTAGCTCTATGGCTAACATCAACACATCGTCACTAGCTCTATGGCTTACATCAACACATCGTCACTAGCTCTATGGCTTACATCAACACATCGTCACTAGCTCTATGGCTTACATCAACACATCGTCACTAGCTCTATGGCTTACATCAATCAATAGCTCTAAGGCTAACGTCAATCTTACCGGACACATCGACACCAAATTTAATAGCTCTATGACTAACGTCAACCTCACCGTCACATAGGGACCAAGACGTCACCTAAGGACCAAACCGGCTTCACCATTCAACAACTTAGACGCACTCCTGCGGCCGACAAAGACTCAAAATCGCTACCGTAGCAACCTCGCACTACACCGCATCAAAACGTAACCCTCGCACATTCACACTGCACCTCGGCACACCCACACTACCCTTCGTCACACCACACAACACTTTGGCGCACCACACCACACCTCGGCACACCTACACTACCCTTCATCACACCACCCTGCACTTTGGCGCACCATACCGCACCTCGACACACCTACACTACCCTTCGTCACACCACCCTGCACTTTGGCGCACCACACTACACCTCGGCACACCTACACTTCGTCACCACTGCAACACTACACCTCGGTACCCATACCCTACACTTCGGAAACTACACGTCGACTCCCATACGCTTACGCTTCGTCACGTCTACACGACGGCACTTAAACTCCAATACATCAACACCTCAACACATACACCTCGACACATCTACACGTTGACTTAGTTACACTACACCTCGACAGCTTCACTTCGACTTTGATACACTACACCTCGACAGCTTCACTTCGACTTAGATATACTACACCTCGACAGTTTCACTTCGACTTAGATACACTACACCTCGACAGCTTCACTTCGACTTAGGCACACTACACCTCGACAGCTTCACTTCGACTTAGACACACTACACCTCGACAACTTCACTTCGACTTAGATACACTACACCTCGACCATTACACTTCAGCATACATACACTACACTTCAATACATCTACACCTCGACAACACTACCTCGGTATATACACACTATACCTTGACAACTACACTTCTGCCTACATTCACTACACTTCAATACATCTACACCTCGACGACACTGGATTCGACATACCTATACCTCACTTCAATACATCCATACCTCGGTTACACTTCCTCAATTCACCATCACTCACCTCGGTTACACTACTTCTCTTGACCATCAATCACCTTACCACACTTCCTCACTTAACCATTACTCACCTCGGTACTACACTACCTCAGTTACACTACTTCAGCCACACTCCTTCACTTCACCATCACTCACCTCTGCACACTAGCTTTGACATCCCTATACTACACTTTGGTACTCCTACACTTCAGCACATACATACTTTGACGCAGACATACTACGACGCACACCCTTACGCTGACACACTTATGCTTCTCGGCACACCCTTACTTCAACTCACTATCTTTCGACGCACACATCCTACAACGCACCTACCCTTCTCGGCACACACGTATACTTCACTCGAATGGCGCAACACTTCACTTCGACACAGCGCACCACTTCACTTCGAACGGCACAACACCTCGCCGACACATGCGCACACCACTTCACTTCGATCGCGCACTAGACGCCTGACCCTCATCTTCCCTTTTCTCTTTGATTCTCATACTATGATCAAACTTACCCCACAACTACTACAAAACATATTCATTCGAATATTGTCCAACACATATCAAAATAACCACTAAGGTGACAACACCAAAAATGGCACCCTTGCGCCTAGGGTTCCTCAAACCCATTTTCTTTTCTAGGTCTTACATATGACCAATCATCAACAACGCATACAAACATCACAATTTCACCAAATCGACTCAACCACAACATCAATCACACAACAAGCAACACACACAGCTCAAACATCATTCTAATAGGTGAAAGAGAGCCACACCTAACACTCATCATATACTCTATTATAGGTGAAAGAGAGCCCCCTTACCTCAATAGATTGAAGAATAGGTACTCTTTCCACCAAGACTTCAAGATCCCCCAATAAACAAGCTCCTCTTCTTTGAACTTGAGCTCTCCATGCCAATCTCCTCTCTTCTTCTTCTTCGAGCTATCGCCCTCTCTCTCTCTACTCTCTTACTTTACTCTTTCTATTTCTCTGTTTTTGGATGAGAATGAGCTCTCACCATCGACACCTAACCTTATCACATGAAGATGGGCCTAATTCATGGACCTCTATTCACACATCCTCCATTACTGCACTACTCTCTCTTTTAATTAAATTACCACTCACTTTTTACTAACCACCACTCCTCATTTACATCAAATACCCTATCATTATTTTAATATAACTAACCAATATACCACTTAATTAAATACATACTTGAATTATTTTTGGGGCGCATAAAGACTAATAAAAGTTATCAAATTTGTGTCGTTCTCTCCAATAGGCAAACCTGTAACACTCCATCTGACCTGCATTAAATCATTAAATAATTAGATAACTTTGAAAGGTAGAGAACAACATTAATAATTAGTAACTTACTGAATATTTCTCGTGTCCTTTACTTATCTGATGGATGATTTTCCTTTTTGCTGTCATTCCACGGGGAGTGAACTTCTTTGTGTTTCTATGACCACCCCCATCACCACCCTCATGACTACTGTCATGACCACTCTCATGATCACTAAGTGATGCCATCTGACTTGCAAAACAACGTGGAAAAAGCTACAATTCAGTTGCAGCCGTAACCATTCATATGTATCATAGGCAAAAATAATCAAAATCATGTGGTATACTAACCTAAGCATTCATTCTGCGAAATGTAACCATTCATATGTATCATAGGCAATTCAACTTTAAAACAGTAACACAACCGAAAACCAATTTCAAATCGGAATGCACATTTTCACTAAATTCAGAACATCGATACAATCAACATACAATTCACATTCCCACTCTAAAGCTTTAATGCTAAAAGATATTTTGATCTTATCATATTTATTTCTTCATGTGGACAGGGGGAGGTTATCAATCAAAACAATACATATATGCACTATCTCTCAACCTAGAGAATCTAGAGTTTGTCAAACTGGGGACACCAACCTTATTGCTTTTAAATAATTTCTCTCTCCAGTGGAGAAACCCACAATAATATGACAGAAGAGAAACATCTAGTATGAAACCAGATAGATATACTGAGATAATGGCAACATGGAATTGTCTTCCTCATACGTCACAAGTTGGCATTTGATTTCTTAAATGGGGCATAATAGGACATGACTATGATTTATATAAGTGTTGTACAACCATATTCTTACTGACATGAGATGCTGCATAGTTTCTAGCATTCACAAAATATCACAACTTGTATTGCATGCATAGACTAGAAACATTTTGATATATAGGAAATAAAAAGGGAAATGCATTAACCAACCTCGAGAAGAAGGATTCACAGATTTGCAAAGAAGGAGGTTGTAACGCCCCAAAGATTACTAGATATTTATTTAATAAATTGTTGGGGATTAGATTGTGGAAAAATATTAGAAATAAAAATACGGTATTTTTATACGCTATTGGTATTATAAGATTAATAATATTATATATTTATTCTATTTCTATTAAATGCTAGTGTGAGAGATATTATTTATTTAAGGAGTTATTTTGGTCTATTGAGGTGTTAAAATAATAGTTATAGTGATATTGGGCTCTAAAAGTATTTAAAAAGGAGTTTTGGGCTGTTTTACTTGCATACACCCTCCCGGGTGCTAAGCGCACCCCACCACCGAGTCACTTAAGCCCAAACGCCGCAGAACAGTACCACTTAACGCAACGCGACCCAACCTGCAAAACCGACCCGGCGCGCGCTTTCTTCTCCTTCGCAAGAAGTCGCGTGAAACGCAGCTAGCCTCCAAAACCTCACGCTTCCAAACTTCCTTCCTCTAGAACTCATTCATTTGATCGCCGTTTGAGCCGAAATTTCACCACCCTTCTCGAAATCATCTCGCAAATCTGTTTCTGACCTCCGTTTAGGCAAACGGAGCAATCGCTCATAACCTTCAAACACCTGGGCGAGCCGCTTATTGGCTTTTTCGGTCACCACAGTCTTCGCTTGGAGAAACGGACACCGCTTTTTGGATTCCTCGCGTCCGAAACCTTCGAGAAGCACTAGTCTTTTGTTCGCTTCGGTGAAGTTGACGCCGGACCTATTTTCCTGGTGAGACGTCATTCGGGCCATTCTTAGCCGTGTTCCGCTCGTGTGTTCGTGAGTTCGTGAGTTCGTGTTCGTGTCTCATTCTTCATGATTTGGAGCTTACGCCAATAGAGGTAAGGGTGAGCGTTTCATTTAACATAATTGGGTATATGATGGGTGTTGTGGGGTTTCTTGACGTTGTTTGAGGATTGTTGAGGTTGTCATGTGATTATCTATGATTGAGTATAATTGAGTATGTGGTTTGGTATAAATTGCGTATTGTGATGTGTTTTGTGGAGTTTCTTGATGTTGCTTGATGATTGTTGATGTTGTCATGTGTTTTAATATAAATTGCGTATGTGATGGGTGATTTTATGGGGTTAGAGTCGATTTAAATATATGGTGATGAAAGCGTGTGAATTGAGTAATTTGAGATGGAGTTGAGACGTGAAGTATAGCGTGTTTTAGTAAATTGAGTCTTGGGGCTGCTGTATTTTTTTCATTATAGATGTGTTGCTGTTTTCACAAATTAAAGTTGCTGTTTGGTTGTTTATAAAATAGAGAAGGTTGCTGTTTTACGAATATATAGTGCAGTTTTTTTTAAATATAAGTTGCTGTTTTTGCCACTAAAAATTGATGCTGTTTTGCGAAACTATAGTGCAGTTTTTTTTAAATATAAGTTGCTGTTTTTGCCACTAAAAATTGATGTTGTTTTGCGAAACTATAGTGCAGTTTTTTTTAAAATATAAGTTGCTGTTTTTGCCACTAAAATTGATGCTGTTTTGCGAAACTATAGTGCCGTTTTTTTAAAATATAAGTTGTTGTTTTTGTCACTAAATTGATGCTGTTTTATGAATATATAGTGCGGTTTTTCAAAAATATAAGTGGCTGTTTTTGTTACTAAATTGATACTGTTTTCTCAAATTTTGTTGCTGGACGAGGATCGAATTTTCTGAGTTTATTTTATGATTGAATTGCTGTAAGAGGTTATACTACTAGTGTACTCCTTGACTATGGCTAGACTGTGGTTTACCACTAAGGCCAGAATTTCTTTCACTGGTGTATTTACAAGGGCATCACCGAGCCTTGCAAATGTGGCCAATGCCTCTTCGAGTAGTACCAAGCACTCGAGTAATCCCATAGTCAATCGCTTTACTATTTTATAACCCACAAAACTAAAAGATAACCGTAATGTATATATATATACATGCTTATGATGACGTGACTATATGATGTTGATGAATGTGTCGGTTCATGCTATGAGTGATCGATGATGATGTGTTATTTAATGATTGTGATGTGAATGATTTAATGCACTCTACGAGTGTTTTATGATGATGTGTTATTTAATGATTGTGATGTGAATGACGAATACACTCTACGAGTGTTTTATGATGACATACCTTGAGTGGTTATTTATTTTATGATGATGATGATGAGTACCCCGAGTGAGTGTTGGTTGAATTGCACATGTGTTATAGGATCTCATGGCATGTGCATACTATGACTTATATTGATGATGTTATGCCTTGAGTGGTTTTCTTCTATAATGAAGATATGCCTTGAGTGGTTTTTAAAGATGATATGGTACCATCATGCATATGCCCGCGTGTGGGTTGCATTTTCATACATAAAAATAACTGTGAGTGGTGCTGTTGTGATTTGAGCTGGTGTTGTGTAATTGTCATACCCCAATTTTGTCCGGCTTAAGTCGACACCCTAACTTTCAACCAAAAATAAATAAATTAAGGCTTGACATGCATTTTAGGGTTTTAAAGTCATCCAAGGGTTTTTAGGATCATGTTTAGGATAAAAATGCATTTTTGAGCAAATTAGGACTTTTTAGGGTAAAGGGCATTTTGGTCATTTTTCACAACAGGATGATTTTCCTCGTTAAAAATATACATCCACAAAAATATATTTTATTCTATCCAAAATAATTTTTGCATAATTTTTTAGGAGAAATTCCTAGTCCAAAATAATTAAACATGCATTTTTCCTATTTTTAGTGCATAAAAATGCCAAAAGACCATTAAAAATCCCCAATTAATTAAGTGACAATTTTGATTGTCTAGAGCAATTAGGAGACTATGTCATGGTGTCCAAAAATATGTAACATGTTTCAATAGGTGCATTTTCATTTTTACATGCCCAAAAGTTTCAAAATTCAAAAATAAAAGGAGGAAGTGTCCTCAATAAGACAAAAGACCAAAAATAAGCATTTTTTTATTTTTCCTTCTCATTTTTCTGCATGTTGCGCAGCCCTCCTCTCTCTCTCTCTCTCTCAAGAAGCTTCTACACACTCCATTTCTTACTCACCAAGTTTTAATTTGATCATATCCTCAATGTTGCCCTTTTTGGTAAATTAACCCATACACTTACACTAACCTTTCCACCAAAAACCTCATTTTACCTTTTTGAGAACATTCCTCACCAAAATACCCTTTAACCCTATTTTACAAAAATCACCATTCCCAAATTAGATTTTTTGTTCATAAATTTCCCTTTTTTTCCTCCTTTTATGCGCCACCTTCACCCATTTCTCTCACACACTTGTGTTTTCTAAATACCCTTGATCCATGTGACCAACAATCCTAACCATCCATTCAAAATTAAGATCCAATCCTAGAGCCCAATCAAAGCAAAAAGTCCTAAATACCCTAAAGCCTCAAAATCCCTATAAATAGCTCACACCTTCTCTCTCACTAATCTTTGGCTATCATTCTCACCTTCAAGAAAACCAAGCATCATACCTCTCCCTCCTCTCCACCCTCTAGGCCAAAGCCTTCTCCTCCTTCCCCTCCTCCATTACTTCACCTTCCTCCACCAAAACACCTTTAATCCACCTCTCACACCCTTAACCTTCCTTTCTCACTCAAGGAGTTCATCACACCATCTTTATCTCCTTCCTTCCCTTTGCAAGGCCGAAGCCCTCTTGCATTTTTCTCCTCCATTTCTTCAACTTTCTCTTCCATCTTAGAGAAAAGGTAAAATCCATAACCCTTTTGCATCATCTCCAAATATTTTGCATTGAAGCTCATTTTCTTTCCTCATTCCTTTCGTGATAGCATCATCTTTTCAATGTAGTTTGTTGGGTTGAGGGTGAGATTTGTTGTCTCACCCTAAAATAAGTGGATTAGTGTTGTTTTCATGTTAATTTTTGAGTTTTCTTGTTAAATAAAATAGAGCAAGGTTTCGCATATACATGATTAAAATGTCTTCAAAATTGATTTTGTTGTTTCTTTGTTTAAATCTTGTTGTTGGTATTTTTCTTTAGTAAGTTGTTGAGGATTTGGCTCTATGATTCCTACTAGTGCCAAGTGCACTTTGATCTTAGTAGTGAAGAGAGCTAGAAATGACTTTTGTTTAATATATTAGTTTATGTACTCATTATTTCTTGTGTTTTAATTTACCTTTTGTTTAATGATGATCTTGCAAAGTGATTCTCACTACATGCCTAGTGCATTTTATTCAAGTGGTGAAGATTGCAAGAAAGGATTCAATCTATTTCATAGTTTATGTGTTTATGTGTTCTTATGGTTTAGCTATATTGTTGTTTAGTTAATGATGATCTTGCAAAATGATTCTCACTACATGCCTAGTGCATTTTATTCAAGTGGTGAAGATTGCAAGAAAGGATTCAATCTATTTCATAGTTTAATAGTTTATGTGTTCTTGTGGACTAGTTATATTGTTGTCCATTTGTTGATGATCTTGCAAAGTGATTCTCACTACATGCCTAGTGCATTTCATTCAAAGTGGCGAAGATTGCAAGAAGTGATTCAACCTTGTATAAATTGTCATTCCATTCTCTACTTTATCTTTTAAATAGTTCTTGTGAATTAATCATAGTTTTGCTTAATGTTCAAAGTTTCTTTGCATACTTGGTTTAGGCCATGAGCCCATCTCATTGAATAAAATTCCCTATTGCATATTCTATAGTGTTAGGGTTTTGATTTTTTTGGTTTTGGTTCCCTAATGTGTGTTCTTGGGACTAGGGTTTTAGGTTTTGAGGTTTAAGTCACTATTTTGTTTTCTTGAACTTTTAGGTTGAATAATAATGCCTTGCTAGATGCACATTTGGTAATTTCATATGTTAGCTTAGATTTTTGCCTACATGTTCATGCATTCATTTACATCTATATCTTTTGCATTTTCATGCTCTCTTAAATATGCATATATTAGTACCATGTTTTGCATCTCATAAATTAAATACTCATGCATTCAATAATGTTGTATTTTGCATTCCATAATTGCATACTCTTGCACTCATATACTTGTATCATGGTGCATCCAATTGTTCATAGCAAATTGTAAATACTCTTTTGATTGCTTTGTTTGTGTCCCAATGGTTGTTTTGGGTTTTGACTTGGAAGAAGAATTTGAAATGTTATATTTCTTTTCAAGCTTGAAATCCTATGTTTTTTTCCAAATAAGAAAACCTAAGGCATTTTTCTAAATAAAAATCATTAACCATCACTCAAGCCGCTGCTTGTTTGATCGTTAATGAGGAGCTACTAGTGGTAGTCACTCAAGCCTTTGCTTGTTTGGCTATCATGAAAACTCCCACACATTAAATAAACAACTACAAAAACAACTAATTCAAACTTCCAAAATAACACGAGCTATTAGTTCACCACCTTTTCAAAACTATTTTCAAAAGAATAATACGACGCTTGTCGCTTGTAATCACCAAGCCGCTGCTTGTTTGATTACCGCTCCAACTCTTTTTCGAGTTAATACCAATGCCACTCAAGCCTTTGCTTGTTTGGTGTTCGCGAACACTCGAGTCTTATTTCAAAAACTCTAAAAACACTTTCAAAAATCACAAAGCCGCTTTCACACGCAAACCGAAACTACGTTGCTTTGATCCTCACCAAAGAGGGTACGAGGGACCGGTTCATGTCCCGCCAAGCACATCTTTAAAAACCCATAAAAACAAGAACTACGTTGCTTTGATCCTCACCGCTGAGGGTACGTAGGACCCGGGTCCTGTCCCCACAAGCACGCTTTTCAAAAATCTTTGTCTTGTTCCGCTTTTCAAAGATACCAAAACACCCCTTTTTCCGCTTTCAATAAAGTGATTTCTCAAAAAGAAAAGAAAATAAATAGAACAACGTATTTCAAATCAAACATTTCAAAACCACATCAAATTAATGGTTCCCTTTCGGTAGAAAGGGCGCGTGGGTGCTAATACCTTCCCCATGCGCAACCGAATTTCCCGAACCTACATCTCTAAGTTTTCAAAGACCACCCGCTTCTCAAAAGGTTTTTTTCAATGTTTTCCTAAAACAAAATATTGGTGGCGGCTCTACTGATTTTCAAACGTTGTCAAACTGAAAAGTCCCAAACCGGATTTTTCGGGGCGCAACAGCTGGCGACTCTGCTGGGGATTTTCTTTCTTTATTTATTATTTAAAGAGAGATGAGGGTCAAGCCTAATTAATTTGATGTGGTTCAAATTGTTTGATTTGAAAAAATTATGTTCTATCTCTTCCTTCTCTTTTTCTTTTCTCTTCCTTTGTATGCCTATGGTTATGCTTATGCATGCATTCCTCAATTCCCATGATCCCTCTTCTTCGCTCCCTTTCTTGAGGTAAAACATGCATTCCCCCATTCTATTATGTCCCCTTCTTCTTAGCTCCTTTTCTTGAGGTAAGCAATGCGTGTAATTTCTGTGGACTTATTAGAATGGTTTGTATGTTAAACTAGTGTATGTATGTTGAACCCTAGGGTAGACAACTCGCTTATCCGGATCTGCTCGGTTTCCTTGCAGTGGGGTGGGTAGATTTTAGGAAGTATGTCCTCGATCACACACTTTCACACCTTATGATTTATGTTCTTTGAGTGGGCTCCTATACCCGATCCAACAAACATCTAGGAGAGTGGAGACGATTAGTGATCGTCATTCGAGACCTTTGTCTGCCCTGATACTCACGAAAGTCTCAACCAGTAGCACGCTTTCTCATGACGCTCACACTTGGTAGTTCTCACATTTGTGGATGCTCTGCATGAGGATTCTATAGCTCGTAGCCATTGTGAGGGTGTGAATTAGAGCTACATGGGAGGAACCTTTGAAGTTGCCCTAGAACTTAGGATTCCCACCTTTGTAGGACACGAGGGCATACGAATTGTGTGTCTTTGCATGGTAATTTAGGGCATGTCTTCCTCAAAAGGAGCTTTTTCCGAAAAAAAAACTTTCCAAGAAAATACAAAAATATTTTCATTCTTTCAAATAAACTGATCCTCGAATTTTTGAACCTCCATCCTTATGCATCGCTTTCATCATCTCTACATACATCATTCATATCATAATCGCATCATGCCGCATTCATTAAAATTAAATGTTGTAAGCATCTGCATTCACACCGCATCTCATTTGCATTTGCTTGTCGGAGCCCTCGAGTAACATACCGCCTTGTCATAGGTGCATCAAAATGGAGTTGAGTAGCAAGACTTCGCTCATTTCTCGCCTCCCGCTTATGAAGAGGGTTGAGATCGGTAGTCCGAGGCAGCAGCAGCCCTTATGGGCCCCATTGAGAGAGAGTCCTTTGATCAAGCATACGGGAATGTTCGTAGATTGCCGCAATTGAACGCTCAAGAGGATGCTCTTATAGCTTTGAGTCAATTCTACGACTGATGTGAGGTGCTTCTTCTTCAAGAATTTTCGCTTGTCACCCACATTAGAGGAGTATGAGCAGCTTTTGGGGTTCGCCAGATCACATGCTAGGCCTTACCAATATCAAAGGCGTGACTATACATCGATGAAAAGCTCGCAACGCCGCTCGGGATTAGTGTGGATGAATTGAGGTTGCGTAAGTTAAAGAGAAATGGTGTAGCCGGTATCCACAAGAGTACTTCGAGGGCCTATTACAATCTTATGCCGCGGCTAAGAAGTGGGGACCGCTCAAATTAGTGCTCGCCTACCATATTCGGGGTGGTCCTTTTTCCTCAAATAGAGAGATATGTTGATGAAGATGCGATCGGTGCATTCTTGGCCTTCAAAGACACTCGTAACCCTATCAATCCGGTGACTGCTATCCTTGCTAACACGCACCACGCCTTACTCGCTACACCCAGTTCCATAAAAGAAATTATGTCTTTCCTCCCACATTCTCTACGCCGGTTTATTACCCATGTGATCCACAACCGAACTAATGTTAGGGGAGCTAATCTCTTATGCCCTAAGCCGTGAGGTGGAGGTCAAAACCGCTATGGAATGGGTTGAGTATTTGAAGAATCTCAATGAACTCCAAACCGGTGGTACACAAATGCTTGTTGGGATGACAGGACCAGCTGGTAGTGTTCACCAGTGGAAGCTTTCGTAACGCGCCTCTCTATGGGGACTCAGGGGTGTATCAACTACAACCCTTCATTGACCTCGAGGCACTTCGGTTACCCGATGAGGAACTCACCCTCCGAAAGCATGTTGTCCCGCATTTACCTCTATAAGGGGATGCCTAATATCGGCGACTTGCTTCAAGAGTTCAACAAATATGGGAATCTGTGAAAGCGGAAAGTGGAGTGAAGAGTTGTCAAAGAGAGTCGCTGACATCACTTTCAATCAATGGCTCAAGGAGAAGCTTCAAAATGCAAAATCACCAATTCAAGGGATGCTTTCCTTGAAGAAGAGATACCAGAGCCTTATGTCCCTACCCATGAAGAGCTAAACGGTCAAATCCGCATTAGCGGGCGCGTAAGAGGAAAAGAGGGCACTGCAGCTAAGATAGAAGAGATAGCTCTAGAGAAAGAAAAGCTAGAGGAGGAAAACAATGTCAAGATGATCACTGTGGAAGAAAGTGTCGATTTATCAAGAAGGAAGAACAAAGCAAGATAGAAGCCTGAGGCATCCGAAGGGGGCCAGAGAGGGGCTTCAAAGGTATAAACAAAAGACGAGGAAAGCACTTGAAGAAGCTCAGAGTGGAAGACATTAGCCATGAAATCGTATGCGAGAATCACATTTAGTGGCGAGTTGAGGAGTCGCTGAGAAACCTCAAGCAAGAAAAGGTGGCCATTAATGAAACTCTCAAGGAATACCAAAGAGCTTTGAGCTTTGAAAGAGAAATATTTGGTGAATTGAAGAGAGACCTTCATTGCCTAGAAGATGCCTACAGCAGTCCGAGTAGAGAGCCAAAGATTGGGAAAAACGCTTCCTAGAGTTGATTGGAAAGATCAAGATCAAGAGGTCATTAAAGAACTCAAGGATGAGATATGTACCGTGGAAGAACAAGTTCTCAAAGCTGTCAGAGATGGCCCGTCAAGCTATGCTGGGAATCCCCAAGAATCTGAGGTTAGCTGAGGCCGGGATGCACTTCTTCAATACCCCGCTCAAGTGTATCGGGCCAGGAGTATCACAGAGCGCTGACCACGTAATTCAAAGAGCAATCTCAAAGTGCAAGTGCAAGCAAGAAGAGGAAGAGAGTTGGGGAGCTTGGAGCTATTTGTAATTAAGTTGCCTATTTGTATTCTTCGATTTAAGAGTTTGTTTCGAGCTTTGTATTCAAGAATATTGTACTGCTCTCTTTATGAACATTGTAACGCTTTTTCCTTTAATGAAAATTGGTGAAGCTTTGAAATCTTGATGAACGGCGTGTGCTATTTCGATTCCTTGTTTACTTCAATTCGTAAACCAAAAGTTTACGCGCGTATGACAAGGCAAGGTATCTCACTTCGCTCCCGCATCAAGCAAACATTGTGCATGCATTCATACATTCATTCATAAATTTATTTTGTTTCTTATGCAATAAATGTCCGAATAAAAAGAAAAGGCACGCTGGTTCTCCGTCACCGATACTTCACCCGATCGCAAGCCAAGCTTAATGGCTCACCTACCGTAACATCCGAGGTTGAAATTGAGAGTAACCTGCAACAAGAAGACATGGGTGTACAAATTCGATCCCGAGCACCGCTCAGAAAACCGCACTCAAGGATAAGATGGGTACCATGGAGGCCTGTGTCCATGAAATGATGGTAATGCCGCAAGGTTTGAAGAGCTGGGACAACCGCCAAGCCGCCGCCAGTAGTGGGTCCGCATGGGGTCACTTCTTTCGCTCCTCCTCCAAAGGTCGTGAATCGCCGCAACCACGCTTCCTCCGGATCCGGGGCCGGCCATCCCGTGTTCGCTCCCGTAAATGAATGTGTCAAGCCGCACACCGCATGCAGATACCTCGGGGTATGCTCGCCGGGTACCGCCGCAACTCGTTAGATCTACTCCCGTGTGTAGCCGCACCTAATCAAATTATCGCACCACACTGGGAACTGCCGAGGATCCTGCAATCAAGCTCCTATCCTCCCGCCATGCACAATTCCACGCCAGTGGTTCACAAAGACGACCTCAAAATGCTCCTCACCAGGAGGGGGTATTACTACAAAGATGGGAGTCACCCCCAAGGCACGCGCTTGAGGGGCTCACCAAATGATCTGATCCGAGCACTAGAAGAAAGAGTGAGGGCTATGGAGGGTACCGAGTTAGAGCCAAAGAAGCCCGTGAGCTTTGCCTAGTCCTGCATTTGGTTCTACCGCCAAAATTCAAAGCTCCGAGGTGGACAAGTACAGAGGATCGGGCCGCCTGCAGAGCCATATTACAATGTTCGTCCAAAAATGGGTCCCTATGCCAATGATGACAAATTACTGATTTATTGCTTCCGCATCAGCTTTGGTGAGCTCCTCCGGATTGGTATATGAAGTTGCAATCCTCTCAAATCCATGTTGGAAAGATTTGTCTCAAGCTTTCATGAAGCAAAAGATAAGTACAACATGGACATGGCTCCGGATAGGTCGCAGCTTGCGCAAAGACATGAGTAAGGGTGAGAAAGAGACTTTCAAAGAATATGCTCAAAATGGCGGCTACACACCGCCTGTGTTCAACCCCTTTGATCGAGAAAGAGATGGTGTACATGTTCCCCGGAAACTCTGCCAAAGAATCTATTATGACAGTCGATCACAAAGTGTCTCAACCAGCTTTCTCGACATGATAGTCTTCTGGGAAAGACTTGAGCATGGCCTTCAAGCGGAAGATTTTGAATCACCTTGTAATGCAGTGAGTTCTCGTGGGTCCAACAACCGGAAGAAGTACCAAATTTCCATTTCCCTAAAAGAAAGAGGAGAAACTAATGTCATCTCGTGGGGAAACTCATCTTTTGGTACTCCTCCACCCCAAACTATTCCATTCTCTCGCCCCAAAGCCATCTCAAAGAAGGCGATGACCGTCCCCAAGACTCAAGATTATCGGGCTCAAGAGGCGGACTAGTTTTGATCCAATTCCGATGACATATACTCGAAATGCTTAATCACTTGACCTCCAATAACTGATCAATACTCGACCCATGAAAGTAAAGTGCAGCCACCATTTCCCGTAGAGGATACAATGCTAATGCCACCGCAGCTTCCACGAAAATGGGGCCTGGCCATGCCGTGGAAGATTGTAAAGCCTTCAAGCATGTGGTGCAAGATTTGATAGATGCTTTGGTTGGATATCGCTTAAAACAGAACCGCCCAAATACAACAATCAATCCATTACTGTGTCACCAGGAACAAATTACCAATGCTATAGAAAAAGTGTGTTGGCAAGTTCTTTCAAAAGGTACAAGAGATCAAGACTCCTCTAAGTGTTATCTATGCTGAGTTATGCCGGGCCAAGGTTGTTAAAAAAGGGTGTTGCCATGAAGAAGGGTGTGCTGACTCTCTGTGTGGGGGAGGTTGTGAAACTTTCAAAATGATCCTGCAAGACCTGATGGATCGGTATGCACCCAGATAGGGACCTACGGTGTGGAAGATGAAGTGTGGACCCTATATTCGCACAAAGGGTAGAGAGGCCAAAAGCCAATTGAAATTCTCGCACACCGCACTGAGATTGGTTCGCCAGGGCCCGACCAAAGAGCTAATGAAGACACGGCCTCCTTCTCATGCAAGGAAGAGATCGGTGAAAAGGTAACAAAGGTCGCGCACAAAAGAAGGACGTTGGGATACTCTAGGAGAGCCCAATGAAAGTTTGATTACTTGGTCGATATGATGCTCCCGAAAGTGCTCTAATCCGAATAGAAGATATGCAAACCCAATTGGATGGGGTGAGGTAGATGAAGCAAGACGACCAAGTGGTCGCATCATGGATGGTTCCGAATCGGAGAGGTGTGGACACTGTGCACTGACAGTGATGATGGAGGAATCGAAGGCCCATTGAGATCCCTTATGATTTCAATCTTAGGTCGACGCGAGCAAATGCTCACCAATAGTGATTGAGGTACCACCCGCTTCGTTATGAGTCAAATAAAGCAATTCCCCGAAATACACTGCATGCTCTCCAAATACTACCACCGTGACCAACATAGCAGGATCAAGTGGGATCACCGTAAGTGGAAGGGTGTATGCTCGAGAACCCGCGGAAGCATCTAGGAGGCCGAACAGAGAGGCCGCAAAGATAAAGAAAAAGAGCCTGAGGTCGCTCCGTAAAAGTAATAGAAAAGGAAGCCAATGAATTCTTGAAGTTTGTCCCAAGCAAAGCGACTACAGAGTAGTTGATCGGTTGAAACAGACGCCTCAAAGATATCCATGCTATCACTCGTTGCTCGCTTCGAAGCACACGTAATGTACTTTGATGAAAGTGCTCAAGTGAGGCTCACGTTGCGCAGGACATTCCAGTGAATCATTTTGATGGAATTGTCGGGAGTGTGGTGGCCGCAAATCACCTAACTTTTGGCCGATGATGAGTTGCCTTCGAGCGGAAAAGAACATAATCAAGCTCTTCATATCTCAAGAAGTGTGGGGACTATGTGTCGCCGCAGTAATCGATTGACAACGGGTCTTCACCGAACGTAATGCCAAAGTCAACCATGGACAAGCTAGATGTTGATTGTTCTTATATGAAACCAAGTTCGACACAGTGCGAGAGCATTTGATGGGTCCAAAAGGAAGTGCTAGGAGAAATGGAATTTCCTATCCAGATTGGTCCCGAAGTTTTCTCAGATCAATTTCCAAATCATGGACATCACCTCCTCATATAGTTTGCTTGCTAGGAAGACCACGGATCCACATGGTCAGGGCAATTCCTTCTTCTCTACACCAACGAAGTCAAATTCATGGTGAATGACAAGGTGGTCGTAGTATTCGGTGAGGAAGAGACTCGTTAATAAGCCATCGAGTTCAAATATGTAGAAGCCACCAAGAGTCGTTGGAAACAAATTTTTCGGGCCTTTAGAGATTGCCAATGCGGTGTTTGGGAAGACCAAAGAGGAAGAGATGGTTGCCAAAATTATGATAGCCCAAGGGTACAAGGTCGGGTTCGCTTGGGAAAGATCGGTCAAGGGATTCTAGCTCCTATCCAATCAAGGAACACAAAGACCGCTTTCGGGCCAGGATACACCCCAAGTAAGGAGGAAAGGCGGATAAGGCGGATGAGCGAAAGCGCCAGATGGTTGGCCAAATCCAGAGGCGAAGATCCATGGCCCCGAGGATCCCAATTTGCGACATTAGTCGAGTTTTGTGAGTCCGGCTTGTGGGATCCCAATCAAGTTGCTCGCCATCGAGGTGTTTCGAATCCGGAAGAAGGCGAGGCGAGTCCGTTCGTCGCTATGATATCGGTGAAGAGTTAAAGAATTGAAGACCACGATTCTCCCGTGACTCTTAATTTAAAGTAATCATTTGTAATGCAACCTCGTGGCTCGCCAAGGCCATAGGACCAGGGCTTGTTAGGGGCACACGTGTTTTTATTTTCAAAATTATCATCATCAATAAAAACGCTTGTTTTGAATTCCTCAATCAATAAAAATCAATTTCTCTTCATTGCATGAGTCTTTTCGCTTTTTATTTGTCCTGCTTGTTTTCTTGTTTCGCCTTTCATTCTCGCTTTTTCGCTTCGCAAAATGCGTATCCACAAAGAATGGTCTCTGAAAATGACAAAGGTCGATACCCACCTTTTGACTTTGATCACCCCGTCAATCAGCCGAGGGGATGTTGAAGAAGACTGGGAAACTCCTCCAGAACTTTTGAGGTTAATGAAACAAGAAGAAAGGGTAATCCAGCCACACGAAGAGTCCACCGAAGTGATCAACTTGGGTACAGCAGAGGATAAGAAAGAGGTCAAAGTAGGCACCACCATGAACGAAGAAGACCGCATAAAGTTAGTTCGGTTGTTGCGGGATTACGTGGATGTGTTTGCATGGTCGTGATCGAGATATGCCCGGGTTGGACACCGACATTGTGGTACACAAGCTACCTGGCCAAGCCCGAATGCCCACTGTCGAAACAGAAATTGAGGAGGATGAAACCGAGATGTCCTCAAAATCGAGACGGCGTAAAGAAGCAATTCGATGCAGATTCCCGGCAAGGGCCAAATACCCGCAATGGGTTGCCAACATTGTCCCGGGCCTCCCAAAAAGATGGAAAGGTCGTAATGTGTGTCGATTACGGATCCAATCGTGCTAGCCCTAAGGATGACTTCCTTTGCCTCACATTGATGTTTTAGTAGACAATGATACCAAAGACTCGTTATTTTCCTTCATGGATGGATACTCGTGATATAATCGATCAAGATGGACCCCGAGGACATGGAAAAGACAACTTTCATAACGCTGGGGAACATTCTCGTTATAAGGTCATGCCATTCGGATTGAAGAATGCCGGCGCGCAACCTATCGAGAGGCCATGGTTACCTTATTCCATGATATGATGCATAAAGAGATTGAAGTTTATGTCGATGACATGATCGCAAAATCTAAAACCGACAAAGAACATATTGTCAATCTGCAGGCTCTTTGAACGGTTGAGGAAATATAAACTCAAGCTAAACCCAAACAAGTGCACGTTTGGGGGTGAGGTCGTGAAGTTGTTAGGCTTCATTGTCACCAAAAAGGAATTGAGGTGGATCCGCATAAAGTAAAAGCCATCCTCGAAATGCCGTGCACGAAACGGAGAAAGAAATCCGTGGTTTCTGGAAGGTTGAATTACATCTCTCGATTCATCTTCCAGCTTGATCACTACTTGTGAGCCAATTTTCAAATTGCTATGCAAAAGTCAAGAGCCGGTGGAATGATCGGTGTCAAGCGACCTTTTCGAGAGAATCAAGGTGTACTTGCAAAATCCACTCGGCCTTAATGCCACCCGTGGCAAAGTGCGTGCCGCTCATCTTATACCTTACAAAGGCTAGACAATTCAATGGGCCGTGTGTTGGGTCGCGATGATGAATCTGGAAAAAGGAGCATGCAATATACTACCTAAGCAAAAAGTTCACCGATCGTGAGACAAGGTATTCTATCTTTGGAAAAGACTCTCCAGCTGTGCTTTAGTTCGGGTCGCTCATCGCTTAAGGCAAGACATGTTGAGTCATACAACTTGGTTGGTTTCAAAAATGGATCCAATCAAGTACATATTTGAGAAGCCACCTCACAGACGAATTGCCCGATGGCGGATGCAATTATCGTAATACGATATCCTCGTATGTCACACAAAAGGCGCTTAAAGGTAGTACACTCATTGAATATTTGGCATGTCACCGATTCCAGACACCACCAATGCGGCATGATTTTCCCGATGAAGACATCATGGCACTATTCGACGAGGGGAAGTCCCATGAAAGTGAAAGATGGAGAATGATATTTGATGGTGCGTCAAATGTGTGGGGACACGAGTCAGGCGCAGTTAATCTCCCCCGATAATCGCTTCATTCTCGCTTTCACCGCAAGGCTAAGCTTCTATGTCACAAATAACATAGCGAGATCACGAAGCATGCATCCTAGGTATTCAAGCAGCCACAGAGTGGAAAGTTAAAAGGCTAGATGTATACGAGATTCAAATTTCTAGTTATTTATCAAGCAAGAGGCGATTGGGAGACCAGAGATCCTAAACCGATTCCTTATTGTGATTACCGCAAGAGTTGATGAAGTCCTTTGATGAGATCACCTTCCAAAGATATCCTCGAGGTGAAAATCACCGGCGATGCATTAGCAACATTGTCTTCCATGTTCAATGTTAGCCGTGACAAGAGCTTGACTAAGATCGACCAAAGACCGAGCTCGCTCACAGCATCACTACTTGCATGGCAATAGATGAAGAGTCCGACGAGAAGCCTTGGTATCATGACATCAAGCAAGACATCACTAGTCGAATACCCACCGGGCATCGAGAAAATGACAAGAGAACTCTCGTAAGGTTGTCGAGGAATTTCTTCTTGAGTGGTGAGGTTCTTTACAAGAGAAACTACGATATGGTTCTCCTAAGGTGTGTTGCCAAAGAAGAAGTTTCGAGAGAATCATGAGAGATGTGCATGAAGGCTCGTTCGAACCCATTCAAGTGGGCACACCATGGCTAGAAAAATCCTAAGGGCGGGTTATTACCGGCTCCGCATGGAATCGCATCATTATACCTTCGTAAGGAAATGCCACAAATGCCGATCTATGCCGATCATATCCATGTGCCGCCGCCAAACTAAATGTTTTGATCGCATCTTGGCCGTTTTCCATGTGGGGCATGGACGCCATAGTCCAATTGAGCCCAAAGCGCCAAACTGGACATCGCTTCATTCTCGTTGCAATTGATTACTTTACTGTGGGTTGAAGCCGCTTCATACTCCAAAGATAACCGGGCCGATGGTTGCTAAGTTTGTGAAGAAGGATCTGATTTGCCGATATGGTCTCGCTCGACAAGATCATCACCGATAATCTGTAGCAATTTGAATAGCAAAATGATGAAGGACTTGTGCAAGGAATTCAAAATTCAAAGACCATAATTCCTCTCCTTATCGCCCAAAGATGAATGGGGCGCTTGAAGCAAACAACAAGAATATCAAGAAAATAGTGCGAGAAAATGGTGGTAACCTACAAGGATTGGCATGAGATGCTTCCTTTGCTTTGCATGGCTACCGTGATTTCAGCATGCGCACATCGACCGGGCAACCCCTTTTTCCTTGGTGTATGGATCGAAGCGGTATTCCCATTGAGGTTGAGATACCCTCCTCGCGGGTTCGATGGAAACTAAATCGAGGAAGCAGAGTGGTACAGTGCTCGCTGGATCAACTAAACCTCATTGAAGAAAAAAGGATTGCAGCTCGTGTCGCGGGCAAATGTACTCAACAAAGAATGAGAACCGCTTTTCAGAAAGTCCGGCCGCGTGAGTTTAATGAAGGAGATTTAGTACTCAAAAAGATACTGCCTATTCAGAGTGACTCCCAAGGGAAGTGGGCACCCACTTATGACGGCCCGTATGTAGTCAAAAAAGCCTTTTCTGGAGGAGCGCTGATACTCACCAACATGGATGGCGAAGACCTCAAAACCAACCAATCTGCATCAAGAAAGAAGTATTATGCCTGAAAGAAATAAACGAAAAAAGAGAAAGACAAGCCAAGTAAGAATTAGCTCGCTAGGTTGAAAACCCGAAAGGGCGACTTAGGCAAAATCAGAGCGACCTGGTGGATTGAAAACCCGCAAAGGGCGATCCAGGCAAAAATTAGGGTCAGAAAACTTGAGCATGAAAAGTAAAGAAAGGCATACAACTCCCCTGAAGACTTGAATGAGGGAGTGATCAAGGTCAAGGACACAAATGTCAAGATCGCCTCACGCAGAGACGGACAATCGATTCGCTTTCTTTTATTTTCGTGTCTTTTTGTAGTTTTAAAGTTCTCAAATGTACTGAACAGTCGACGTAACATTCTGTACGATCGGCTTCCATATCAATAAAGCTCAACTTTTCTCATATCGTGATTGTTGATATTTCGCTTTTCTGCTCAAAATAAGCGCTTTTTATGATGATGGTGATACTGAACTGTAAAACATGTGCATACATCATAGAGCATTATAAATCATTGCGAAATCTTTAAAAGCCATGGGAAATAAGCAAATTCCTAAGTCTTACAAAAAAGTTGCATTCACAAACCGCTCTGATGGCGAACCGAGAGAGCAAACGCTGCTCGGTTCACAAGCCTCGCAGCTTTCCTCGGCTTTTCGGTCTCATACCAGAGTATCGGAAGTCGGTTGAACCAAGAAAAATAAGCCTTGTCAAAAAGCAAAAATGAACGGGCCAGGGAAGAGAGAGCTGATCGGAAAAAAGAAAAAACATGAAAAACAAATAACCGTAAAATGTAAAGTCGGTCGAAACAATCGAGAAAGAATCAAAAACAAAGGAAAATAAATCCACCACATGCATCATCACATCAAAATCATAGCATTGCATGCACTCGCATAACATACTCCTGCATAACATGCCTTTGCATAACATGCACCCATGCTTCATGCATCATTCCTTGCATCAATCGACATATGCAGCACCTCAATTCAATACGCCAATGGGCGGCCACCTCAATCGATCCAATCAACAGATTTGCAAATCCTTCAGACTCGTGGTCATCCTTCAGACTAAGGCGCCCTTTCGGATCCCGTCGTTATCGAGCACCGACGAATCATCGCACTCCCGAGGTCCTTCGGTTTTAGTTCAAATCAATAAATCCAAACAATGCGACTTTGAACTCGACCTTCATCCCGCCAGTCATCACGAGCATGACGGATCGGCCCCCTGCACATCGTGTCCTTCGCACCACCGTATGCGATGTAAAGCATAGTGCAAGTCCATCAAGGTAAAATGTGTCACCTCCACAACTTGATACGTAACCTCGGCCGCTCGAGTAGGCCACCTTCGAGCCCAAGCGCTCCTTCGCGTGAGCCCCAAGCGCCCTTCGCCCGAGCCCAAGCGCTCCTTCAGAGCCCAAGCGCTCCTTCAGAGCCCAGGCGTTCCTTCAGAGCCCAAGCGTTCCTTCAGAACCCAAGTGTTCCTTCAGAGCTCAAGTGTTCCTTCAGAGTCCAAGTACTCCTTCAGAGCCGCAGACGCTCCTTCAGAACCTAGGTGTTCCTTCAGAGCGACGAGCGCTCCTTCATCACTGCACTTTTTGTTACTTTCTTCCCCAGCCAGTGTCGGTTTATCAAAGGACGGTACTTTCTTTACTGTTCTATTTATCGTTTTACTTCTTCGCTTACGCCACCCACGAGGTCGGCGCCAATTTGTTTCTGCTTTGTTAGCTTCATCGAGGTTAGCACCACATTCATTACAAATAGTTTTAAGCTAATATCCATTCACCCAAAAAAGAAATTCGGGTTTTTCCCTAAGTGGACAAAATCGGTATAATTTCTGAATTCTTTATCTCTATTTTGCCACGGAATATGTTTCGGCCAATTCATATTCCTTGTTAAAATCTAGATAAAGAGGGGCAGCTGTCATACCCCAATTTTGTCCGGCTTAAGTCGACACCCTAACTTTCAACCAAAAATAAATAAATTAAGGCTTGGCATGCATTTTAGGGTTTTAAAGTCATCCAAGGGTTTTTAGGATCATGTTTAGGATAAAAATGCATTTTTGAGCAAATTAGGACTTTTTAGGGTAAAGGGCATTTTGGTCATTTTTCACAACAGGATGATTTTTCTCGTTAAAAATATACATCCACAAAAATATATTTTATTCTATCCAAAATAATTTTTGCATAATTTTTGAGGAGAAATTCCTAGTCCAAAATAATTAAACATGCATTTTTCCTATTTTTAGTGCATAAAAAATGCCAAAAGACCATTAAAAATCCCCCAATTAATTAAGTGACAATTTTGATTGTCTAGAGCAATTAGGGAGACTATGTCATGGTGTCCAAAAATATGTAACATGTTTCAATAGGTGCATTTTCATTTTTACATGCCCAAAAGTTTCAAAATTCAAAATAAAAGGAGGAAGTGTCCTCAATAAGACAAAAGACCAAAAATAAGCATTTTTTTATTTTCCTTCTCATTTTTCTGCATGTTGCGCAGCCCTCCCTCTCTCTTTCTCTCTCAAGAAGCTTCTACACACTCCATTTCTTACTCACCAAGTTTTAATTTGATCATATCCTCAATGTTGCCCTTTTGGTAAATTAACCCATACACTTACACTAACCTTTCCACCAAAAACCTCATTTTACCTTTTGAGAACATTCCCTCACCAAAATACCCTTAACCCTATTTTACAAAAATCACCATTCCCAAATTAGATTTTTTTGTTCATAAATTTCCTTTTTTCCTCCTTTTATGCGCCACCTTCACCCATTTCTCTCACACACTTGTGTTTTCTAAATACCCTTGATCCATGTGACCAACAATCCTAACCATCCATTCAAAATTAAGATCCAATCCTAGAGCCCAATCAAAGCAAAAAGTCCTAAATACCCTAAAGCCTCAAAAATCCCTATAAATAGCTCACACCTTCTCTCTTCACTAATCTTTGGCTATCATTCTCACCTTCAAGAAAACCAAGCATCATACCTCTCCTCCTCTCCACCCTCTGTAGGCCGAAGCCTTCTCCTCCTTCCCCCTCCTCCATTACTTCACCTTCCTCCACCAAAACACCTTTAATCCACCTCTCACACCCTTAACCTTCCTTTCTCACTCAAGGAGTTCATCACACCATCTTTATCTCCTTCCTTCCTTGCAAGGCCGAAGCCCTCTTGCATTTTCTCCCCTCCATTTCTTCAACTTTCTCTTCCATCTTAGAGAAAAGGTAAAATCCATAACCCTTTTTGCATCATCTCCAAATATTTTGCATTGAAGCTCATTTTCTTTCCTCATTCCTTTCGCATAGCATCATCTTTTCAATGTAGTTTGTTGTGGTTGAGGGTGAGATTTGTTGTCTCACCCTAAAATAAGTGGATTAGTGTTGTTTTCATGTTAATTTTGAGTTTTCTTGTTAAATAAAATAGAGCAAGGTTTCGCATATACATGATTAAAATGTCTTCAAAATTGATTTTGTTGTTTCTTTGTTTAAATCTTGTTGTTGGTATTTTTCTTTAGTAAGTTGTTGAGGATTTGGCTCTATGATTCCTACTAGTGCCAAGTGCACTTTGATCTTAGTAGTGAAGAGAGCTAGAAATGACTTTTGTTTAATATATTAGTTTATGTACTCATTATTTCTTGTGTTTTAATTTACCTTTTGTTTAATGATGATCTTGCAAAGTGATTCTCACTACATGCCTAGTGCATTTTATTCAAGTGGTGAAGATTGCAAGAAAGGATTCAATCTATTTCATAGTTTATGTGTTTATGTGTTCTTATGGTTTAGCTATATTGTTGTTTAGTTAATGATGATCTTGCAAAATGATTCTCACTACATGCCTAGTGCATTTTATTCAAGTGGTGAAGATTGCAAGAAAGGATTCAATCTATTTCATAGTTTAATAGTTTATGTGTTCTTGTGGACTAGTTATATTGTTGTCCATTTGTTGATGATCTTGCAAAGTGATTCTCACTACATGCCTAGTGCATTTCATTCAAAGTGGCGAAGATTGCAAGAAGTGATTCAACCTTGTATAAATTGTCATTCCATTCTCTACTTTATCTTTTAAATAGTTCTTGTGAATTAATCATAGTTTTGCTTAATGTTCAAAGTTTCTTTGCATACTTGGTTTAGGCCATGAGCCCATCTCATTGAATAAAATTCCCTATTGCATATTCTATAGTGTTAGGGTTTTGATTTTTTGGTTTTGGTTCCCTAATGTGTGTTCTTGGGACTAGGGTTTTAGGTTTTGAGGTTTAAGTCACTATTTTGTTTTCTTGAACTTTTAGGTTGAATAATAATGCCTTGCTAGATGCACATTTGGTAATTTCATATGTTAGCTTAGATTTTTGCCTACATGTTCATGCATTCATTTACATCTATATCTTTTGCATTTTCATGCTCTCTTAAATATGCATATATTAGTACCATGTTTTGCATCTCATAAATTAAATACTCATGCATTCAATAATGTTGTATTTTGCATTCCATAATTGCATACTCTTGCACTCATATACTTGTATCATGGTGCATCCAATTGTTCATAGCAAATTGTAAATACTCTTTTGATTGCTTTGTTTGTGTCCCAATGGTTGTTTTGGGTTTTGACTTGGAAGAAGAATTTGAAATGTTATATTTCTTTTCAAGCTTGAAATCCTATGTTTTTTTTCCAAATAAGAAAACCTAAGGCATTTTTCTAAATAAAAATCATTAACCATCACTCGCCGCTGCTTGTTTGATCGTTAATGAGGAGCTACTAGTGGTAGTCACTCGAAGCCTTTGCTTGTTTGGCTATCATGAAAACTCCCACACATTAAATAAACAACTACAAAAAACAACTAATTCAAACTTCCAAAATAACACGAGCTATTAGCTCACCACCTTTTTCAAAACTATTTTCAAAAGAATAATACGACGTTGTCGCTTGTAATCACTCGAAGCCGTTGCTTGTTTGATTACCGGCTCCAACTCTTTTTTCGAGTTAATACCGAATGCCACTCGAAGCCTTTGCTTGTTTGGTGTTCGCGAACACTCGAGTCTTATTTCAAAAACTCTAAAAAACACTTTCAAAAATCACAAAGCCGTTTTCACACGCAAAACTGAGAACTACGTTGCTTTGATCCCTCAGCCAGTGAGGGTACGTAGGACCGGGTTCATGTCCCGCCAAGCACATCTTTAAAAAACCCATAAAAAACAAGAACTACGTTGCTTTGATCCTCACCCGGTGAGGTACGTGGGGCCGGGTTCTGTCCCGTCAAGCACGCTTTTCAAAAATCTTTGTCTTGTTCCGCTTTTCAAAGATACCAAAACACCCCTTTTTCCGCTTTCAATAAAGTGATTTCTCAAAAAGAAAAGAAAAATAAATAGAACAACGTATTTCAAATCAAACATTTCAAAACCACATCAAATTAATGGTTCCTTTCGGTGAGAAAGGGCGCGCGTGAAGTGCTAATACCTTCCCATGCGCAACCGACCCAGAACCTACATCTCTAAGTTTTCGAAAGACCACCCGCTTTCCTCAAAAGGTTTTTTTCAATGTTTTCCTAAAACAAAATATTGGTGGCGGCTCTCTCACGATTTTCAAACGTTGTCAAACCGAAAAGTCCCAAACCGGATTTTTCGGTATATGATAATTATGATGTGGTGATGATACCTTGTGATTGTCCCTTCTCATTACTCTATTGTGTATCCGATTATGTTCCTTTGAAATTCTCACCCCTTCGCTTGGAATGTTGCTCTATTGTGGGCAACGCTGCAGTACATGAGTGAAGGACTTGCTTTGCTTTATTCTTTTAGTTTTGGGATGTATTGTTGTGTCGCTCTCACGATCTTTGTAACACCTAGGGCGTGGAGTTGGATAATTTATTTAGTAGTTGTATGCTGATTTTTATTTGTTACATTGAGACGTGTTTGAGAGTATTTGGTGAGTCGGTGTTTAAGGCGGCTGCGAATGTGTTTATGAGGATGGAATTTTCCATAAATGATGTTTGATTGCACCAATTTGAAAAGTGCATATTTGATGAGTTTTTCTCAAGTCGTAACATTTCTTTTCTATCAATTAAAACAAATTTTATTTTTGAGAAAGAATTACTCGATAAATGACACGTAATATGAGGGTAGAAAAGGGGTGTTACATTAGTGGTATCGGAGCAATTCGGTCGTCCACCAAGTTGTCCTGGTCAGAGAGTCTTCTATTCCTAAGCGTTGTTTGTGTTGTAGTGCGAGGTTGGTTCTAACCTGACCATTTGTATTATCTCATTATGTCTTCCGATGTGTGAACTCGAATAGAGTTGAATGTCTTGTTTGTTTGATTCTTGAAAGTCGTGAAACTAACTAGTTTAGTTGGTTAAATCTTCAAGGGGATGTGATGTGTTAGATGAACTCTTTGATTTGTAAGGGGGAAGATTACCTTACTCATGGGTACAACAATGGTTGTGGGTAGAGGTGTTAGCCTTAGACCCAATTCCATCTCTATTTTAGTATTTCTAACTTCTATATAGATTATAATGAAATAGTTGTGTGACAAAATAACGTTGATTTTGTCGTGATATTTTGTGCTCTCGGTTTAATTGCTGAAATTACGAGCGGATAGAATTATTAGAATTCTTGTTTTGTTAAGAGCCTTGAATTGATGTGGCGAATGATAACTTACGATTGTTTTATTCTTTTGGTGTTTAGAGATGTCAATATAAGGTGAAGTAGTGATTCATGTTTTACAGCTATGAATTATAGTTAGAAATGTTGAAGGACCTATAATATGAATTGTGGTGTGCAAGCAAACAGCCCCACACTAGTAATGAAATTGATAGAAGGTCCAAATCATGCTATATATAGTTAAAGAGAAGTACTTGGGTGTGGTAATATTACTAGGATGTTATTTATTAGTATTAGTATTTGCTAATTGGACTAAGGTTGTAAAGGTATGCTTAACTTTATAGATATATGTTAGTATATTAATAAAAGAACTAGTGCAGGGCAGAACGCTAGTCAATAAGTAAAGGGACGGTTAAAGATTATTCTTTTACATGGTGATTGTTGTGGGAGTTCTTTGTGTTTGTGTTGCTGTGTTCTAGTTTGTTTTAAAAAAAAAAAAAAAATAGTTTCCTTCAAGTTGTTGTATTTGTAGTTTGATTATATTCTTTTTGATAGTTTGTAACTAATTGATGAGTCTGCATTGTAAGGTATGCAAGCATGTTAGTGATTTTGTGCTCCTAGGATGTAAAGTAATGTTGCTATTCTTTCTAGATTTTTGTAATCATATATGATAAGTTGATTAACCCGGTTTTGTAGCCCTCTCGGATGTAGTCGTTTGTTTGTCTCTGTATGTATTTTAGTGGAGTTTGAACCCATTGTGCATTTGTAGTATACTTGTTTAGCTTCCGTTATTCGAGTTTCCTTTTGGAGATGCTTTTCGTACAACTTGAGGGAGTTATTTTTGCAATAAAATGATGTATGTTAATTGATTGCTATACTGCATTTAAGGTTTATGATTTATGATACCTTGAGATTGGACAATAATGTGGAATAGAGGTTTAGGTGCAAATATAATAAGTGGATAATTTATAGTTGTAGTTGTCTTATTTTGAGTAGAATCTAGTATTATAAAAGTTATTTATATTTAAAATTAGAGATTATGGATTTGCCAAAGGAGTAGAATAATTTTTGGTCCGCAAGAAAACCGCCCCAATAAAGTGATGAGATTGAAAAATAATCCAAAGCAAGCTATGGTTAACAAGAAGGAATAGGGGAGTTAGTACCATGATTTCCCCAATTTTGTAAATCGATGTAAAGGTTGTAGGAGTATATTAATCCTAGTTGGGGTATGCTAGTATAGTAACATACAATAACAAGTGTAGTAAATGTGGGTATAATGATTCGGTCAATACTTGAGCGATACCTAAACGGAGTAGTGTGTAAGGATTAAGGTTGAATGGTAGGAAGATACATTTTTAGGAAGCCGGTTTGTTCGCGACCGGTAATTAATTGTAGTATTTTGCTATCTAGCGAGACCTTTGTGCAAATGGGACTTAGTTATTGGAGAGACTGTTTGAAAATGACCTTAGTCTTTTTGTGTGAATGCGTAAGTTGAAATTTTGTTAGCTACAGAGTCAGAATGTTTGGTTTTTAAGATAATGGGATTGGATTAAATAGAGCGAGGTAAATTTTATAGATGAGAGAAGGAAGATTAAATTAAAGTAGGACAAGACGAATTTTATAAATAGGAGAATGCAAATATCACATGAGTTGATAGATTATATGTTGTTCTAGTTATATCGGGGCTCAAGTTTATGTATAACATCTTTGCTAAAGTTAGACGTTAGGAATATTTTCCACGTGTCTTGAGTTGATTATAATTGAAATCGTGCAAATAATTTGCCTTGATAAAATTATATGTTCTAATTCTTTCGTAAAAGCTTAGTGAAATAACATTGTAATTATTTAGAAGTACACGCTAGTTTAATGAAAGTGACCATGATGCCTACATGTTAACCTTTCTAAGACATTAACTTTTATGATCGATATTTTGCTTGTTTTGTGAGTTCTGCGGGATTAGTTTGTAGTTGGGGCTCGCATGAATTTGCCATGTGGTTAATTCAACACTATTACCTCGACTTTACGAATTAGTGAAAGCGTAGTGTAAAGTATAATAGGAATTATTACTGATAGCATGTTCTTGATTTCGCATTAACGTCGTATCTTTGAGTCTTGCCGTGTAGACTAACCTGCTACCGGTGTTAAGATGTTTCATTGTCTTGACTACTAAGAGTGATCCTCGTTGGGGTACCCGTGACCCGATTTGTGTTACGTGTCATGTGATCGTGAGTGATTAGTTGAGCTTGTGAACTTTGATGTGAACGTTGTTGTTTATAGCCCGTTGAGTCCGATGAGGATGGCTTAGTCGTCTCTTGAGTTGAGTTTGTATGGCTGAGTCCGTTTATCGCTTCTTGAGTTACTCCGGTGAAGAAGTAGGAGGGACGGCCCGCCCGATCACACCGCCAGTAATCAATGAAATGATAATCACCGGATAGATAGCACCAGCTTGTCTAGATGGTCGTAGTTTGTTAGCGGGAGGTTTAGTTTTGGTCTGAGTTTCGAGGACGAAACATTCTAAGTGGGGAGAGTTGTAACGCCCAAAGATTACTAGATATTTATTTAATAAATTGTTGGGGATTAGATTGTGGAAAAATATTAGAAATAAAAATACGGTATTTTTATACGCTATTGGTATTATAAGATTAATAATATTATATATTTATTCTATTTCTATTAAATGCTAGTGTGAGAGATATTATTTATTTAAGGAGTTATTTTGGTCTATTGAGGTGTTAAAATAATAGTTATAGTGATATTGGGCTCTAAAAGTATTTAAAAAGGAGTTTTGGGTTGTTTTACTTGCATACACCCTCTCCCTGGTGCTAAGCGCACCCCACCACCGAGTCACTTAAGCCCAAACGCTGCAGTAACAGCCCACGAACGCGACCCAACCTGAAAACCGACCCGGTGCGCGTCTTCTTCTCCTTTTCGCAAGAAGTCGCGTGAAACGCAAAGACAGCTCCAAAACCTCACGCCCCAAACTTCCTTCCTCTAGAACTCATTCATTTGATCGCCGTTTGAGCGAAATTTCACCACCCTTCTCAAAATCATCTCGCAAATCTGTTTCGACCTCCGCTTAGGCAAACGAGCACTGCTTCATAACCTTCAAACACCCGGGCGAGCTGTTTATTGGCTTTTCCGGTCACCACGCTTCGTTTGGAGAAACGGACACCGTTTTTGGATTCCTCGCGTCGAAACCTTCGAGAAGCACTAGTCTTTTGTTCGCTTCTGGTGAAGTTGACGTCGGACCTATTTTCGGTGAGACGTCATTCGGTCATTCTTAGCCGTGTTCCGCTCGTGTGTTCGTGAGTTCGTGTTCGTGTCTCATTCTTCATGATTTGGAGCTTACGTCAATAGAGGTAAGGGTGAGCGTTTCATTTAACATAATTGGGTATATGATGGGTGTTGTGGGGTTTCTTGACGTTGTTTGAGGATTGTTGAGGTTGTCATGTGATTATCTATGATTGAGTATAATTGAGTATGTGGTTTGGTATAAATTGCGTATTGTGATGTGTTTTGTGGAGTTTCTTGATGTTGTTTGATGATTGTTGATGTTGTCATGTGTTTTAATATAAATTGCGTATGTGATGGGTGATTTTATGGGGTTAGAGTCGATTTAAATATATGGTGATGAAAGCGTGTGAATTGAGTAATTTGAGATGGAGTTGAGACGTGAAGTATAGCGTGTTTTAGTAAATTGAGTCTTGGGGCTCTTGTGTTTTTTTCATTATAGATGTGTTCTTGTTTTCACAAATTAAAGTTGCTGTTTGGTTGTTTATAAAATAGAGAAGGTTGCTGTTTCTACGAATATATAGTGCGCTTTTTTTAAATATAAGTTGCTGTTTTTGCCACTAAAAATTGATCTTTGTTTTCTATAAACTATAGTGCGCTTTTTTTAAATATAAGTTCTTGTTTTTGCCACTAAAAATTGATGCTTGTTTTGCGAAACTATAGTGCGCTTTTTTTAAAATATAAGTTCTTTGTTTTTGTCACTAAAATTGATGTTTGCTTTTGCGAAACTATAGTGCCGTTTTTTAAAATATAAGTTGTTGTTTTTGTCACTAAATTGATGTTGTTTTATGAATATATAGTGCGGTTTTCAAAAATATAAGTGGTCGTTTTTGTTACTAAATTGATACTCGTTTTTCTCAAATTTTGTTCTTTGGACGAGGATCGAATTTTCCGAGTTTATTTTATGATTGAATTCTGCTGTAGAGAGGTTATACTACTAGTGTACTCCTTGACTATGGCTAGACCGTGGTTTACCACTAAGGCGAAATTTCTTTCAACCGTGTATTTACAAGGGCATCACCGAGAGCCTTGCAAATGTGGCCAATGCCTCTTGCGAGTAGTACCGATTACTGAGTAATCCCATAGTCAATCGGTTTACTATTTTATAACCCACAAAACTAAAAGATAACCGTAATGTATATATATACATGCTTATGATGACGTGACTATATGATGTTGATGAATGTGCTCGGTTCATGCTATGAGTGATCGATGATGATGTGTTATTTAATGATTGTGATGTGAATGATTTAATGCACTCTACGAGTGTTTTATGATGATGTGTTATTTAATGATTGTGATGTGAATGACGAATACACTCTCACGAGTGTTTTATGATGACATACCTTGAGTGGTTATTTATTTTATGATGATGATGATGAGTACCCGAGTGAGTGTTGGTTGAATTGCACATGTGTTATAGGATCTCATGGCATGTGCATACTATGACTTATATTGATGATGTTATGCCTTGAGTGGTTTTCTTCTATAATGAAGATATGCCTTGAGTGGTTTTTAAAGATGATATGGTACCATCATGCATATGCCGCGTGTGGGTTGCATTTTCATACATAAAAATAACAATGAGTGGTCTTTGTTGTGATTTGAAATGGTTGTTGTGTAATTATGATGTGGTGATGATACCTTGTGATTGTCCCTTCTCATTACTCTATTGTGTATCCGATTATGTTCCTTTGAAATTCTCACCCTTACGCTTGGAATGTTGCTCTATTGTGGCAACGCCAGCAGTACCGCAGTGAAGGACTTGCTTTGCCTTATTCTTTTAGTTTTTGGGATGTATTGTTGTGTCGCTCTCTGATACTGTAACACCTAGGGGCGTGGAGTTGGATAATTTATTTAGTAGTTGTATGCTGATTTTTATTTGTTACATTGAGACGTGTTTGAGAGTATTTGGTGAGTCGGTGTTTAGGCCGCTGCGAATGTGTTTATGAGGATGGAATTTTCCATAAATGATGTTTGATTGCACCAATTTGAAAAGTGCATATTTGATGAGTTTTTCTGAAGCTGTAACATTTCTTTTCTATCAATTAAAACAAATTTTATTTTTGAGAAAGAATTACTCTGATAAATGACACGTAATATGAGGGTAGAAAAGGGGTGTTACAGAGGTACAACCGGCGAGGGATTCACAGAGTTCTGGCGGCGGTTTGGTGTGTAGAGCGATGGTAGAAGCGAGAGAGAGTGTGTGCTGCGTGTGAAGAGCGTCTGGGTCGTTTGGGGTTTTTGGGTTGTTCGGTTTCCTGGGTCGTCTGGGTCGCGCGTTTGGAGACAGAGAGGTGGAGAGTGATGAACGAAGAGGTGGAGGGTTTCTGGGTTGTATAGAAAGTATACCATTAGACGATTAAAGCACTCTGATTCAGAGAGTTCGCTGGGTTTAGGGTTTTCGCAAGGGAGAGAGAGTTTGGTAGAGATGAAGAGAGACGTTGAGCTGCGTGAGTTTTTGCTTCGTGTGAGAGAGAAGAGTTTGGTGCCCGCGTAAGTGAAAATTATAATTACAATGCCTAGCGCTTTCTCGCAAAAACGCTAGGGAAGCTGAAAAATTACAATTACAATTCCTAGCGTTTTCTGTAAAACGCTAGGGATCCTCTAGCGCATTTTGTCCATACCTAGCGTTTTCTGTAAAACGTAGGGATCCTCTAGTGCATTTTGTCCATACCTAGCATTTTTTCTATAAAACGCTAGGTATTTAATGATTTTTTTAATTTCATTTCTAGCGTTTTCTCTTTAAAACACTACGTATTGACTGATTTTTTTTTTAATTTCACTTGTAGCGTTTTTCTTTAAAACGCTACCTATTGACTGATTTTTTTTTAAATATTTTTTTTATTTTTGTTTATTCTCCCTTTTAATTACAACCAATAAATTCATTCCCTTCCAACAAAATTCATCAAATATCATTCCAATCCAATATCATTCCAACAAAATTCAGCAAATATCATTACAATCCAATATAGATACACACATATGTACATATCACCAAAAGACCATATTAAACTAACAAGTACTTACAACATAATATATATCCAAATCATACAACATAATAACTAACTAACATTATTGTTCCGGGGTGTATCAGCAAAACCGAGAGGTTCTATTAGCATTGTGTCGTCGGCCCATATCAGTAAACCGGCCCAAGCTCGGTTGCTTGGAGCGCACTTCGCGCTAGCCGGCCGAAATTCTCGCAGACGGTCGGTAACCTCAATAGTATTAATGTCGCACGCATTCTCACTATCAGGTACGTGATCTTTACCTCGTGATACCCTGCCCGAGCGATCACTGACTAGAGCGTCGGAGTGTCATTGCAGGTACCACCCACGTGCTGCCCAGACCGGTCCTTTCCCTCACTCAACGACCGGCCGATCCAGCGAACAACATCAACACTTGATTGGTCTAAGGTACGATCAATTGGCAACCACAGTGGGAGCCCCGAGCGCTATCCTACCTCGACTATGGCTCCACGCGACAGGCCCCAGACGTGAGCCTCATCTCGACTGAACCTTCCGGCAAAGCAAAGATCTGAGCAGCGGACCGGAGGAGTACCCGCATTATACACGAATCACAAGGAAACCTCGCCAAGAACCATCGGTGCAGAAGGCCACAAAGCCGGTGATCCAACCTGGTCCAACAACCGATACCTTCCGAGCTGGCCGAAGCAGGGATTGCAAAGCCTTTGCCCGAGCACATCACTCAGGCCGTTCTTCAGGTTCTGCAGAACAAGAATCAGCTCATTGCAGATAGAGACGAGTTGATCGCTCGCTACGAAAGAGAGTCTTCTCGATCCTACGGCGGCGCCAACAAAGAACCCTTCGCTTGGTCGCCCTTCTCGCAGGCACCGTATGCCTCCTCGAAGGAGCGCCCCTCGCCGAGGAAGTACTTCTTGTCGATCCCCGGCTCGCCGAAACGGGGCACACAGGTCGCCCCCTAGCAGGAACATGCGCAGACGCCGTTCCCCCTCTTATGATTATGGATATGAATACCCCAACTATCATCCTGAGTCAGGGCACTCGCCTAACAGGTACTCTTCTCACGAGTCCTCCGGTTCACGAAGGTCGAGAAGTCAATCATGGGACTCGTACGGAGAGTTTGATGACTATCGTGATGGAGAAATCAGGGGTGTCCCCCAGCGACCGAGGAGACACCATTCCGGGAGACCTAGGGGACAATCTCCTAGAATGCCACCGTTGTATGGTCCGCCAGCGAGCGGTGTGTTCTACGAAATGTCGAGCAATGAGGCATACCTTCCCGTGCAGCCATTTGGGACGAGCGGTATCCCGACCGGCCATGGACCTTTGGTTAGAGAGATACGTCGTTACCGTATCCCCAGAGACCTGAGGAAACCCCCCAATTTGAATAAATTCAACGACCGTGGGGATCTAGACAGACACTTAAGGTACTTCAACAATTACTGCAGCTATAGGGAGCTAGGAACGACCATGAAGTGCAGACTCTTTCCACAGTCGCTCGAGGAGCGAGCACTGGAGTGGTGGCACTACAAGAAAATCGCTGATTTGCCACTGACATTTCCGTCGCAAATGTACAAATTTCCGTGGCAAAACAACATTTGCCACGGACAAAAATTGGTGGCAAAACGCCATCGCAAAAATCGCTTGCCACGGAATTTCCGTGGCAAATGTTTCCGTCGCAAATCCGTCGCTAATCCGTCGCAATATCCGTGGCAAAGTCGTCGCAAATTTCATCGCAAATCCGTGACAAATCCGTCGCAAAAATAAAAAAAAAATTAAATCTTCAAACATATATACATGCTGCATAAAATTAAGCTAGCTAAATAAGATAAATCTATTTACATCAAAGATGTCACATATATTTATATAAATATGCTGCATAATGTATATTTATAGTCATTAACGAACCAAATCAGCATCTATTTCAATTTACACAATTACAAATGAAATAGAAATCAAAATGTTTATTTGGATGGACTTGATGTCACAGGGCACATCTAAATGAAACCGTCAACATGGAAATAGGTACTTCAGCTCAAGAGTTACTCTTCCACAGGGCACAACTAAATGAAACTTGCTTAACTCCAGCAGCAACAGCTGCCTCAAAACCCTGGAAGAAAGGGGGGCAGATGATCATTACCATCCACTAATTATAAATCAAATAATAGTTAATTATACTATATGAATGCAAACAAAATCGAAGACGTTGAAAAATTCCTTGTCAGACAATTATGTAGATAAATTAATCACTCTTTGAATGACTGTGTAGTGGGCCAAACTTTTCGAAAGAAAAATTAACAAATACTCTATGTTTTCTTAGAAAGAAACAGTAATTGCTAAGAGTTCAAGCATGCACACAATAGTACCAATAAACAACAATGCTTCTCTTGCAAATCTGTGGCAACCTTAGAATCCAATATTATGTCTTACTATCTATAAGTGACCAAAAATGTGAATCTTACTGACATTCTTAGAGATGAATGATTATACATGAACTTATCCAGCATGTAAACTCATGCCAACAACTTGTATTTGCATTGCAGAATTACTCATTAACACAATATTAGAGATGAATGATTATACATGAACTTATCCAGACATAACATTATACACTTCCATATGAATGACAAACACAAGGTTTCGTCAAGTTCAAATGTATTGGAACTCTTAAGCTACACCAAGTGCTTACATTAGAAGCATCTAGTTAAGTATGTCCCTTCTATGAAAAAGAGAGAATCGACCTTCAAATAGAAAAGAAATTGCAATTCTTCAGAATCGTGAAAAGTAAAGCATTTCCTTTTCCGCCTTCCCCACGAGTTTGTTCTACCAACCCTATGGATATATTCCTCGAAGCAGATTTTAGCATATGTTATAATCGTGGATTGATGTATAAGAATGTAAAGAAACAAATTGACCACATTAATGACCAACAATAAAGAGTAGGAAGCACCTTAGGTTCATCAGTGGATCAAGCCGCACAATCCAAATTCTACAAAGCATAAACAGAGAAAAGTGACAAAATGTTTTGCATGATCATTAATGATATTATATCGTTGCTTTTAAACAAAGCAGTGATGGTGGCAGAGCTGGCGTGGCGATTTTGTGCCTACTTAATAGGAAATTTGTAAAGCGCCACCGCAAAGGCCATAGGTCGCAATCCCATGTTATTTGGAGGAGTTTTGGCCATCCATCATAAACCACCATCTATAGGTAACATTGTTGCAAACCAACAGTAATATAATCAAGCATAAATAGAATCCCAACTTTTGTCTCACTAACAACTTTTGGAAATACAAAAGCCCATTTTAGCGTGTTTGTTGAGTAATAGATATTTATTACTCAACACCAAGACCAGATGGCCATTTCTCTATTCACGGTTGTAAAGTCTAGCCCCAAATTACAGTGTTTAGAATACACTCGATCACCGATTTGGGGTTGAGTTGAGTCTAGCCCCAAATTTCAATCAAGAGTTTCTGTGAAACCGAAAGCCTTAAAGAGTCCAAGCAATCAATTACTAAATCGCATTACGGTCAAAAATATTCATGTGTAACTTAATATGACAATTTAACATACCACATCGTATGTCAAGTCCACGAGCAGAACATCAAGATAGATCCCCTTTTACGCTTTGCGTAAGTCAAGAAGGTAGTTGTCCCGTATTCTCGCTTTTGTTTTCCATGAATATTAAAGCACTCCAATCCAAAGACACTTGAGAAGATCGGTATGGAATTTGACAGAGTTGCATGAAGAGAAAAACACCATCACTTTTTTTGATTGATATCTCCTTAAGAATGAATAGAGAACAACAAAACGCTTGGCACACGGAACAACAACATAACCCTGCTCCAATCCTTCAAACGTGACCTACAACAATGAGGATCTAGTGAGATACTATGATAAGTGCTAGGAAACAAATCTCAAAAATCGTGATAGAAGTGGCGTGCATTCACCTTTTTCCTTCCATCATCTACAACAACATAGATAGGAGTTGTCTGAAACACATGACACAATAAGAGGCATTTTAGTTGTGATTTGGTACAAAATAAGAAAGATAGCTCTAAAGCCTATTGAGAACTTACCAAAACATGATTGTACTAACAGACCCCACCTCCACACATATATATCTAGTGTGTTTTACATCTCTTTGTCCATGCTAATCTTCTTTGTCTTTGAAGTAAAGTTATCGCTTTCTATACGAGGATAACCGATGAACCCACATGCAAATCAGTCCTTGAAGAGAAGTTATCGGGTTTACATGCGAGGATAATCTGATGAAACCACTTTGTAAAGTTCTTCACTACCTGTAAATAATTGAATAAAGTGTAAGCAATAAATGCATACAAAAACAATGAAGCCCATAAAATATGCAAAACAAAAGTTGGAATATAAAATCCATATCACTTTGTCGTAACATGAATTGTCTAGATATATTTATTCATTCACCGCATTTCTAAAACTGCTGAGATACATGTAAACAAAGAAAGCATTGTTCATATGACTAAACACACTAGCCGAAAAGCGCTGAAAAAGTGGTGAGCAGACAGCATCTTACATCTTGCATATTCATGCACACATGGTAAATATGCATGCATACAAATTATGGATCGGGAGTTTAGTTTCACGTTCTTTGGGTTGCGCTTTTTTTAGCTATCTTTGGCATCGTCTACAGATGCATTACTTCCTCTTATATACTCTAAAGCTAGTCAATACATTGAACAAAATAAATCATTTGGAATGTAGTCAGAGACTTGAAATGCAGACACACCCATCAAGATGCTGAGCACACAAACAATGAAATAAATGGATTCTCAATATTTACTCACCTTCATTGTGTGCTCGTAGCTCATCCGAAGTACCATGAAGCCCGCTTTCTCAAGCTCAATAGTATTCAAAGGATGGGGAGGATATTTCAGCTTCTCCTGTTTGCCTAACATTTTTGTGACACGAATGGTAATAATTATGTATGATTAATAAAAAAAATTGAGACTTTGTCAAAAAAGTAAATAAATAAACCGAGTTCAGTATATATCCAACCACGGACTTGAAGGAAGACTCACAGCTTGTAGTTGGCTCCTCAAAGGCACATCTCATATAGTATGACAAAGAGATGTATAGTCAAACAAATGGCCCTACCACAAGTGAATTCAGATTATAAGCGAAGCACTTAAAACTCAACCAGTAACTATGAATGTACCAAAAGGTTTGCATCTTATATATGCCCAAATTGAAATTAGCAATGCCTTCATTTGATCTATGAGAACACTTGATTGACCAAAACTCTTCTCGGTTCATGTGCTTGTATCTCCCAATATCTTTCCACAACAAACCCAAGTGTAGGGAACTGATCCAAAATGAAAGTAAAATGAAAACTCGTGATAAGCAATTACTAACTTAAGCACAAAACCACACAATATTATCATATTTCCAACATAAACACACTGCAAGGGCCATAACTCAAGATAATGTTTCTATCATTTGGAATAATAATCATCAATCACCACCGCAGTTTAACAATATCAATTAACATATACAATTAGTTATTAGTAAAGAGAAAATCAATGAACCTAAGAATCTCATATTCTTTCATCAAATGGAACACAAAATATCGGTTCCATCCATCCGATTCAGTCGTCGTAAAAGGCGAGACTCACCGCCTAGCATCCACGGCATCGCGAAACCACTTATTAGGCTCAACAAGATTCTCGCACACCTCGATGGATTTCCCCTGTATCAAATAAAAAGCGGAAACAATCACACACTTAGGAGGACAAAAATCAACAATAACCATGAGGACACGAAAGGACATTGAACTCATCGATCAATGCAGAAAATCGAGCCCTCTTAATGGTGAGATTACGATTTGCCACAAGACACACATCAACCACTTCAAACGCAATGTTCTCACCCTCTCTATCACAATCGAGCCACAAAACAAACCAAAATTGGAGATACGGTAACATTGTGAGAAAGAACAATGAGAGAGAGAGAGGAACTCACCTCGAGAACGGACTTATGGACGGGGGCTTGGTAGAGGTCGGCGGGATCGCAAGAGTGCCATTTGCGGTACCGGTCGTCGAATCGAGTTCCATGAGGTGGCGGATGGCGGAGAGTAAAGAGCATTTGGCATGGTTGGCGCGAATGGTGTAGTTGAACTCAAAGATCTTGTTGTAGCGAGAACGCGCTTTCCTCGCCGCAAGCCCTCGTTTATTGAGAAAGGAGAGTTAGGGTTTCGTCGAAGTTGAGGAGAATGATGGAGCAGGAGCACGACGGTGGGGAGTGTGGGTGGAGGTGAGGTGGTGGTGATTGAGAGTGAGGAGGAAGCGGATTGTCGAGGTGAGGAGAGCGAGAGGGTGATGAGGAGAGCGCGCAGAGGGTGAGAGCGTGACGCTCGATTTTAGGGATGGGGATCAGGCTCGTTTTATTTGATTAATGGGTTGCCACGGACTTGCCACGGCATCTCCGTGGCAAATTTCTGTCCTTTCACATGTCCGTGGAAAACCCGTGACAAACACCACCGGGAAATTTCGCGCCCTTATTTTTTACACATGTCGTCGCAAATTCGTGGCAAATTATCGACTTTAATAAGCTCCGTGGCAATTCTTGGTGGCTAAAACAAGCTTTTCTTGTAGTGTTGGAGAGCCTACCGCCCAACACCATCTCGTCTTGGGATGGCCTCGTCGTAACATTCTTGCCAACTACACGCCAACCGATGCCTAGAGCGGAATGAAGAGCACTTGGATACGATTATCCAAGGGGACAACGAATCATTGAGACAGTAAATAGAGCGATTCAACGCCGAGGCCGATCAGGTGCGCGACCTGACTGATGGAGACAAGCTGAAGTATCTCAAACGTGGGATCAGACAGGACCACAGCTTTGCAGAAGAGTTCCGCCTAAATCGTTACATGGATCTGACCATGTTCCTACGAAGAGCCAACGATCATATGGCCTATGAAGAAGCTAATTATTCGCTAGAAAGGTCGCCAGGCGCCCGCCCGAAGAAGAGCAGGATAGGTCGCTTGAAGAACAAGACAGTCCTCGTGATAACAGGACAGACTAGCAATCTGCGACTAAATGTCAGGCGGGCGCTCTTTTTCCCCACCAGGGTTTTTTACTGAGGCCCGACCTTTAAAAGTCGTAGTTTGTAATTTATTTCGCATGCATGGAAGAATGTATGATTGGTAGCTCGCCATGCGAGTAGCAGCAGAGCGGCCATAGGTTCCGTCGAGTGCCATTGAATGGCCCAAGGGTCAGAAGGACCCACAAACGAGCGTAGGCCCCGAGCGGTCTACAACGAGCGCCACCGAGTTGGCCCAATCGAGCGCCACCGAAGTGGCCCAATCGAAGGTCACCGAGTTGACCTAAACGAAAGCCACCGAAGTTGGCCCAATCGAGTGTCACCGCTTGACCCAATCGAGTGTCATCGAAATAGCCCAAGGGTTAAGTAATAACCCACAAGCAATAGTAGGCCGACGAAACGATCTACATCGAGTTCCGTCGAACGGCCCCGAAACGAGTATCATCGAATGACCGAGGTCGAGCAATGACCCACTAACGAGCATAGACTGCCGAGTGGTCTACAACGAATGCTTCCGAGAAGCACGAATTGGCCAAATCGCGCCTCCCAAGACGTACAAGATCCAAGAAGACTTCGGGGGTCGGCCGAGTCCCAATCTATTGAGTCACACCCCGACATCAGTGGCAGCGACCACATGCTCGGCAGTGGCAGCGTCCACACCTCGGCGAGCAGGCAATGACCACATACTTTCAGTAGTGGCAGCGTCCCACACCTCGGTAGTGGCGGCGTCCACACCTTGGCGAAGGGCAGCGACCACATACTCGAGCAAGGGCAACGCCCACACCCCCGGCGAGCGCGCCGACCACATACTCCTGGTAGTGGCGGCCCACACCTCGGCAATGGCAAATACCACATGCTCTGGTGAAGGCGGCGTCAACACCATATGAGTGGCAATGGTGTTACATGCTCGATTGCTCGTCATGCCCGTGGCAAGCAGAGCAACCGTAGGTCACCGTTGTCCTATAACGAACCGTCCGAACGACCGCATAGAGTTGTCGCCGAGTTGGCCCAAAACGAGTGTCGCCAAAAGACCCAAGCGGTCAAGCAACATATGTTTTGAAAGGCATATTGGTTTACGATTGGCTTAGAGCGGCGCGCCGAAAGGCCCAAACAAAGAATCGACCCATGTCAATCGAAGATGCAGGTACACTAGCCCGCCAGAGCAACGATTCAAGCCTCAACCCGCCTTCGCCGACCTAGGCTTGGGGGGCAAATGCTCGGGTGTATCAAGAAACCGAGAGGTTCTATTAGCATCGGGTCGCCGGCCCATATCGAGAAACCGCCCAAGCTCGGTTGCTTGAGCGCACTTCAGCGCTAGCCGGCCGAAATTCTCGCAGACGGCCGGTAACCTCAACGAAGATAAATGCCGCATCGCAATTCTCACTATCGTGCACGTGATCTTTACCTTGTGATACCCCGCCCGAGCGATCACTGACTAGAGCGTCGGAGTGTCATTGCGATTACCACCACAGCGTCTGCCCGGACCCTGGTCCTTTCCCTCACTCAACGACCGGCCGATCCAGCGAACAACATCAACACTTCATTGGTCTAAGGTACGATCAATTATGAAACTCAAAAGTAGCTACAAATTAAAGCTAGAAACGTGAACGGCACCACCCTCATGACTACCGCCTTGACCACCGATTTGTTAATGCCGATTCAAATGAGAGTTCTCCCCAAGACAATGAGGAGCCTGTGGTGATGACCACTTCATTTATTCGACAACAAATCGACATGGAGATACATGATATCATGTACCAAGTGTCCCACCAATTGGCTGACAAAGTGAAACCTATGGTGCGTAATGAGGTGCAAAGAGCCAAGGAAGCGCAACAAAGCGTTGTAACACCCAAATATTCCTTAACAATAGAAATACTAAAAATGCACCATTAGCATTCATTCGAGTAAGCATGCCCTGCCTAAGATATTGAATAATACAAAACTCTCGAATTCCAATCGTAGAGTTATTTCCAACTTAAGGTACTTAGGGTACAATAACATAAGTACTTAAGTGTCACTTAAACATTACAACAAAATACTCAATATCCAAAGACAAAGGTAAAAATAGATTAGTTTTGCAACTTAACAAGCAAGTCATAAACTAAGTTCCAGAGAATACAGAGGCAAACTAAATAACATAGTCTAAGCTACTATGTCTACAAATCTCCAAGCCACAACATCTAATCATGCCTGTTTGCTTTACGCTTCCCGCATATCCGAAAAACAACAACATTTGTAGGGTGAGATAACATATGTCGATGAGTCTTACCGCGACCCCTTACCCATCACTCGGTCCATTTATAAATTACAATTATACAATCAATCACTAGCAATAGTCCAATTCTTAATGACTATGTACAATATAAATTACTTATCTATAGTTCATAACCCAATTCTTGATGGTTATTCACTATCCTCTTACATAATCTAGTACAACACCTTAAACCATTTTTCTTTTCTTCGGTTTGCAGGTGAACCCAATCCACTCACAAAGTGGACAACCTCATATGGGCCTAGCTCGAGGGCTCATGACTTCCCTCTCCCCTAGTGTACTATCCTCTCGGGTCGTCACCCATAATCGATATAATTAAATACCGCACTCCGCATTGGGCCGTCAACTATGTTCAATATACTTTACATATATATACAATCATAACTCATTCTATGACAAGTTATAATAACATATTATCATTGGTATGAACTCATGAAATCAGTCCAATCACCATTTAAATCATAAAACATTTGGTTCCCACACGTATTATTCTAAGTTTACGGTTTTTCAAATATTTATAACTTCACACATTTTATTAAATGTGGTTCAATCACACACAAAGTGATGGTATAACAGACCTAAATACTTGGAAATGGTTGAGAAGGAATTAGGAGAGGTTTGGAATCGAATGGAACCACGAAAAACGAGATTTGGCTTAAAACGAGACTTTGTCAACCCGAGAGAAACACTGCACCCGTGTTTTTCCCCGCACACAAAAATACTAATTTTGCTCGCTTTCTCGCTTTCTCGTTAATCCGTTCAAGGCCCAATCCATTATCCAATTCAATCCCCAACATATAAACAAATACCACATAATATTTCAGTCCAAACAATCCACATATCAATATATACATGAATATATAGTTCAACGAATAAGTCGTAAAAGTATAATTTTCAAAACGGTTTTCGACTCAGTAAAATTTTCAAAACCCAACGGAACGAAATGAAATGAACGATACATTCAATCATTCGTAACACAAACCCTAAACGTGAGTAAACTCACCTAACGTGATGAAAATCACGCAATACCGAGTGTTTACGAACCCAACGATCCTAACTCACTCCGAACGCCTAAACCTAACCCATCCTCTTCTAATCTTGAGGGCAGCAACTGAATCATCCCAAAAGTGCTCTCAAACAACATCGTAGCTTCAGATTTGAGCTTCTACTTGCACCTTGAACTCTTAGAACCACTTACAAACTCCAAAACTCCATTAAT